>CM076569.1:859678121-859870935 GCA_034641835.2 Pinus albicaulis | reverse complement strand
TTCGCAAGCAGTAAAGTCTCTAAATATTCTTGCTATCTTGAAAATAGACCTTCAACACCAAAAAGTTTTAACATAGGGAAAGAAGGTAAGAAAAAATAGGAAGGGGCCATGCAAGAAAACTAATAAAAACATGACATTTCTAAGGTCCATTAGAGGCATTAGCCTAGCATGTCTCGATCAAACTAATAGTCTATGGTGCCTTGGGGAGGTATCCAATTAGGTTGTCATAGGAAGGTTTCCTTAACATGAAAAAATAAGAAGTACAGCTTCACAAAAAGCAGCTAAGGAGCCCATCCTTGAGATGGATCATAAAAATAAGGATGGGAATGTTGAAACATTCAACAGAAGGAAATAGAAAAAGATAGTGCAGGTAAAATATGAGGATAAAGAGATAGTAGGAACAACCATAAAAATGGGGACACATGAAAAAAATCCATTAAAAAATAGAGAAATAGGTTTATTTATAGAAAGAGGAGGGAGAAACTCAAGAAGGGATACAACCATGACCTAAACAACTCCCAACTTGAGCACCCATCTTTCTACCCAATGGTGGATATAGGGGAGGATCCTAACCCCAAAAAAGTCCCAACTGAGTCATAAGAGGAAAAGAAGATATCATTTTTAGAGATAAATGAATCAATAATGTAGGTTACTATTAATGAGTTGGAAGTATTAAGGGATAAGGCCCTTGAAAGGAAAAGTTTAACAAAAATCGTGAGTAGTGGAAGCAAAAATACTGACGAGTGAAGTGTCATGTTTGACTTAGATCAATAGCTTTCCAATATGCAAGAAAAAATTTAGATCATGAAAATGTAAATTATGGATGGTAAGAGATAGATAGAAGCTCAGAACAAATCCCTAAATGAAAACTTGGCCAAGAATTGGCCAGATAAAGAGAAAACGTTGAGTTAATGGAGGCCTCTATCACTATGATGGAAAAACTAGTAGATAACATGTTCAACTCTAGGAAAATAGCTAGGGATTATACCCTCTTCTTTAGAGACCAGTGACACAAACTCTAGATAAACAAGTTGGCCAAAAAAATCCCTTACATGATGTATACCCATAGAGAGCTCATCATACTTTTCAGGAGAGTAAAAAGGAATAGGTGGAACATCTAAGTGAATTTTAACTACATAAAATTTGCATTGCCTTACCCCTACAAATGATCACTTGACCCAATATTCAAGAATTCCAACTCAAAGCCTTGTTCTCTTGCATATATTAGGAGGATATGAGAGTAGTTGAAGTTTGGAAGCATAGAGAAGAAGAGATGGGAAGCCACTTGTATATTAGGGTATATGCCATCAAGCCTAAAGAGATTATTAGCAACCACGTGACCTTGCCTTTGATTTAGAGCTCATCCCCATTTTGGAAGAACGGAAAAAATGGGAAATTCCCATTTTTAGGAACTATTAACCTTTCTGGGGAAGGGGAATTCTAAGCATGTCAAACTAATGAAGTATCCTTCCATGTGATCTTCAAGGGGTTGAGTCTCACTCCCATCACAAATTATAAGTTTTCTTGTTTAGGATCCAATGGTGCAAAGAGTCCTTGATAAGAATAAATTTTGAGTGGATTGGGATAATATTCAACTCCCACCTTCTATTGCATCTTATACCTTTAGGGAAAATAGATAAAGATAATTAGGAGAAGCAATGGAGTAAAGTGGAGAAGAATTTAGGGTATCATCACAAGGGTGCCATCACCCAATTTATGGCATATAACCTCTGGAAAACATGAAAATAACAATAGCGATGAGGCAAAAAAGGGGAAAATATGAGCTACATGTAGAATTTCTGGGTTACGCAAGGGCATGCAATATCGTTAATTGGCAGGGTGTTGATGTGCCTCTTAATTATAAGACTTTGATGCCCATTTTGGGGATGATATGACCTTTGTTGAACACTTAAAGACCCATTTTTAATATGATTATTGAAAATATCCTGATATTTATCCATTTGAATATTATAATATGATTTAACGATTTAGTTGCGTAGTATAAATTTTAGTCTAGTTGTGATTTTGATAAATTTATGCATTTCTAGGGGTGTACGGATCCATTACTCGAGTAGGTAAAATTCTCGAGGGATCCTTCATTAATATACATCTAGAATAAAAGGGGGATTGTGTTCCATCTTCAAATTCTAAAACATGGCAAGTATTCAATGGCTCAAGACAACCAACCACATAATATTTTATTTTGAATCTCTTTAGGAGGAAATATGACCCTTGATTATAGGGATAAAGAGATAATATCCCTTTAGTCAAGGATTGATTAAAGGGTTAATTGATGAGTCCTTTTTATATATAGAGTATATATGGGTTGGCCTTAGCTTAATCTTGTTATTCTTAGCTTTGATAACTCTATTTAGAGCTAGGTTATTCAAACTTGTCAAATTAAATTATTGTTATGAATTAATCTCTTAATGTAGAAAGTATGTTTTTAGATTTCTTGCTCTTAGTGTTTTCTCTATGTTCCCTATAGAAGCCTTGAATAGGCCTCACTCAAGACTATGAAAGGGGATTTTTATTTCTATTAAATTTCCTTCTTTCAATTGTCATTAGTTAGTTTTATCATTGTTTACTATCATGTACCATTTCCTATAAGTTTCTTAATTTCTTGTAGCAATTTTTCTAGCATGTAATTTCCAGTAGGGTTATTTTCTTTATGTCGTTCCCTTAGTAGATAATATTAACTATACTTTGAATCAATTCCAATTTAGTTTTCCAACATGTCATTCAAGTAGGTTTGGTTTCTTTATGTCATCCCTTAGTTGATAATCTTGACTCTATTTTGTAGCAATTTCAATTCAATTTTCTAGCATATCATTTCAAGTAGGGTTATTTTTTTATGTCATTTCATTAGTAGGTGCTTTTAAATATATTTTTACAACCATTTCAATTATATTTTTACAATGATAATATTCACTTTATATCATGCTATTTCCAATTGTTCATTTGATTTATGCTCTTTATATTATATCCTTCTCTAATTCTCAATAACTTAGCTCATCCTATGATTATGAAGTAATTCCTTAACACCCTTCGTTGATCAGGTACCTTTATTATTGTTGTCTTCTTTGTCTCTAAAAAAGTGGAAACCACTCACTACACCCTTTATGCTTGGTGCCTTTGACGTGGGGTAGACAGAGTGCATAACTATCAACAATGGAGAAAGGAAACAAAATTGAAGATGTTGAAATTGGGAATTCTTCTTATTTTTAAAGTAGTAACAATGTAAACTTTGAAACAGGAACAGAAACGAGTACCCGTTTTTTTTAGGTAGCAAAAAATCATCTGATTTTGAAAACTGTTGATTCAGAATACTCTTAATTTTTTTTTGCATGTTTTTTACACATTAAAGTTTCTAATGTACCAAGTATAAACATTATTTTTTAAATGTTAGTGATTTTTATGTTGATTTTGAAAAGTGTTGATGCCAGCATCTTCCGTTATTTTTAGAAGACTTATTTTTTATTTTAAATTTTCTAAAGTATTTAACGCTAATAATTATTTTCTAAATTTAACAAATTTTGAAGTACTCATCTTATTCCTCTTCACTGACATATTTTTTTAAATGTTTTTCAGGTTTTTTTTTTTTTTGCATTTCATTTTTTTGTAGTGAGATATTTGATTTTTTGTAGTGTAAAAAAAAAACCAAAATTTTAAAGTTTCGATCTTTTATCTAATTATATATTGTTAAATAATATTTCATATCCCATGAAATACTTGTCACTAAAAAAACAAAAAATTTTAACAATTTACATAAAAATACACATTTTGAATATAGATATAACTAAAAAAATACACATTTTGAGTCTTTTTGCTAAAAGTGACATGTCAAATAAACCATTTTTATAGAAAAAACTAACCAAAATAAGTACAAAAATTAGCAATTTTTATGAATTTTATGTGAAATATTCATAATAATAACATTTGTTTCCAAAAATTAAATGATTCACATAAAGAATGAAGTGAAAATCACATTATTCAAATTTTTAATTTTTAATTTTTTAATGTAGTTTTTTTTAATCTTAAACATGAAGTGAAAATCGCATAATTTTATTTTAAAAACAAAATCATAAAACAAAAAATTAAAATTAAAAAATAAAAAAAATAAAAATTTAAAATTAAAACAAAATCATCAAAATTAAAAAAAAAATAACAGTTCGAGGGTCGCTGCCATGGGCCAGCCAAGCCCCATCGACCCTGACATTCGCCGCTCGGGCCACTCGACGAGGCTTGCCGGAGCCGATTCTAAGAATCGACTTCGGCCAGCCATGCTGGGTTGCCCGAGGGAGGCCACCGTGGGCTGGCAGAGCTGGCCAAGCTCCGCCGACCCATGAAGGTCGCCCCTCGGACCACCCAACGGCATTGGTCAGGTGGCCCGAGGGGCGGCAACCCGGTGGGGCAAATTAAATTTGTGAATTGGGTTTGCCCGGTCAGCAGGAAAATCCAAAAAACTTATATCATCACTCCAAAAAAACTTGTTGCGCCATTTCGGGTTTGCCCGGTCGGCAGGAAAATCCGATTCTGAGAATCAGATTGGCAGGCCAGCACGACAAATCTGATTCTGAGAATCGGATTTGCCCATCCAGCAAGGAAATCATATTCTAAGAATCAAATTTGCCCGGTCGGCGAGGAAAATCTGATTCTAAGAATCAGATTTGTAGGCCGACAGGGAAAATCTGATTCTGAGAATCGGATTTTCTCGGTCAGGCAAGAAAATCCAATTCTCAGAATCGGATTTGCAGGCCAACGGGGAAAATCTGATTCTCAGATCAAAATTGGCGGGCTGAGAGTTCAGATCAGAATTTCAGCTGAATATATGGATGCAAAGTTGTTGTACCATTTCCGAAAACTGGTTATAATAAACATTTTGAGCATTATTGAGTGTTTTTTTTCCACCTGAAGTTTTTGTTAGATTTGTTACATTTTGTGTAGAATTTTCCAGAAAAGAATAGATATTTAGGTTCCTCTCACCGAGCTACCCAATTTCAAAAAACAAAACAGCTCAAACAGAGTCCCAAAAGCAAAGTTATTGTTGATTTAAGATTGGTAGTTTTTTTAGGTTGGGCAAATCCGAATCTCAGAATCGGATTTGCAGGCCGGTGGGGCAAATCCGATTCTCATAATCAAATTTTCCCCGTTGGCCAGAAAAATCCGATTCTCAGAATCGGATGTGCAGGCTGGCGGGGCAAATCCGATTCTCAGAATTGAATTTGCCCGTTGGCCTGCAAATCTGATTCTCAGAATCGGATTTGCCCCGCCAGCCTGCAAATCCGATTCTGAGAATCGGATTTGCCCAACCTGAAAAAACTACCAATCTTAAATCAGCGATAAATTTTCTTATAGGACTCCATTTGAGCTGATTGTTTTTTTTAAATTGGGTAGCTCAGTGAGAGGAACCCAAATATCTACTCTTTTCTGGGAAATTCTGCACAAAAGGTAATAAATCCAAGAAAAACGTCAGGTGGCAAAAAAAACACTCAATAATGCTCCAAATACTTATTATAACCAGTTTTCGGAAATGGCATAGCCACTCTGCATCCACCTAAGTGGCCGAAATTCTGATCTGAACCCTCAGTCCGCCAATTCTGATATGAGAATCGGATTTGCCCGCCCAGCCGGGAAAATCCGATTCTCATGTCTGCAAATCCGATTCTCAAAATCGGATTTTCCACGCTGGTCAGGCTAATCCAATTCTCAGGATCGGATATGCCCCGTCGGCTTGCCAATCCAATTCTCAAAATCGGATTTGCCCGGCGGTTGAGCCGACCCAAAGGCTTGAGGGCCACAAATTTTTTATTTTTTATATGATTGTTATTAATTTTTTTAAACTTTTTCTTTGTTTTTCTTTTCTTTTTTTAATTTATAATGTTTTATTAAGTTTTTTTAATTTTTTTTTAATTTTAATTATATTTGTGTTCATTTTTTTAATTTTTAATGTGTTTTTAGTTATTTTAATTGTGATTATTTTTTTTATTTGTTTTATGTTTTCTTTTATGTTTTTTTTAGATATTTTATTTTCTTTTAGTTTTATTTTTTTCAATCTTTTTTTTATTTTTATTTTTTTCAATATATATGTTTTAATTTTATTCTAAGAAAAGGCTTTGGCCAACCCTGCCAGGTCACCACCGTGGGCCAGCAGAGCTGGCCAAGCTCCATTGGCTGCCCCTCGAGCCACCCAGCGGGGTTCAGAGTCGATTCTGAGAACTGGGTGCCCCTCCAACTGAGTCTGAGAATCGTTTTTCAGCCCCTCAGGTCCCTGGGCAGGTTCAACCTGATTCTCAACTTGAGCCCACCCAAAAGCTTGAGGGCCACAATTTTTTTTTATTTTTTGATATATTTGTTATTAATTTTTTTAAAATTTTAATTTGTTTGTAGTTTTTTAATTTTTTAATATTTTATGTTTTATTAAGTTATTTTAAAGCTTTTTTATTTTAATTATATGTGTGTTCATTTTTTTATTTTTTAATGTCTTTTTAGTAATTTAATTGTGAGCATCTTTTTAATTTGTTTTAGGTTTTTTTTATGTTTTTTCTTAGATATTTTAATTTTTTTTTCAATGTTTATTTTTTTATTTTTTCCTCATTAATTTTAAAGAAATTATAATTGTTTTTTTATTTTTAGTTGTCTAATATTTTTATTTTGAATTTTTTTACTCTATTTATTTTTTAATCTTATTGATTTTTTTTTTGTTTCTTTCATTTCTTTAATTATATTTTTTTATTGTTTAATTATTTATTTCTTTATATTTTTTATTTTTTTATATTTTATATTTTATATTTTTATTTTTATCTTTATGTTTGGAGGTTAATTTGTTTTTTTTTTTTTTTCTATTTTTATGTTTGATTTTTTTTGGATTTTTTTATATACTTTTATATATTTGTTTTTTTTGTCTTTTTTTTAATATATATATATATATATATATATATATATATATAACTCTTGTTTTTATTTGTACATTTTTGTTTTCATTTTTCTTTTGAAATTTTAAGTTGTTTTGGAGTGATGATATTTTATCTTTTACATGGTATTTCAAAATGTTGAAAATTTGTCCATAAAAAAAAATTGTTATTCCAGCATCTTCACTTTTCGTTTTGAGGGTGTTTTTGGCACACAAAAATTGGTTTTCACTGCCATTTTTTAAACATGTTGAAAATTTAGCTCTGAAAGAAAATTTTGCTATTTCAACATCGCCACTTTTCGTTTACGAGCTGTTTTTTCATGTTTTTTTGGGTTTTTTGGCTAGAGTTCTCGTTTTGAGTTTATAGTTCTTGTTTCATAGTTTACGTTGTTTAGTTCCTACATTCCTAGAATTTGTTTGTTTCCTTTCTAGTTGCTAAGTGTCATAGTGTAGTTTGCAAATATAGTGCACAATACCTCATCAAAGTAGTAAATTTCTAGGATGAGGAATTAAAGTTAAGCTAAGGAGATCAACATTGTTGTTGTAGTTTTTTGGCACATCACATATCATGTATTTTAGATTAAAAAAATTAATGTAAATTTATGGTGAGGAATTTGGGCCAATGTGTAGGAAAATGATTGTTGTTACTCACTTATCCATTTGTGTCCTCATCTTCATGCTACCCATTGTTTCCCTCAAAACTGTCAACGCACAAGAACCATTGCATGTTCATCTTCAAGAAAGAGAAATCCCATTGGAGGATTAAAGGACCCTCGAACAAAATTAATCTATAAATTGTCATGGATATTCCATTGGAATTGTTTGTCACAATAGATCTTGCAATATTATGAAATATTTTATTGCATGTTATTTCCTTAGATCTCATAATTATTATTAGAAGCTAATTGATCCAATTTATGGAAAATAATGAAAATCCAAAAATGATAGGATGACATCCACAAAATAGAACAAAAAATATGACTCGAGAAACCTATTATGGGAAAAATCCCAACTAGAAGGTGAGGCCTATGATTTTCTCTCTTTTCTTCAATTATAAAATGTAGGTACAAAGTGTTCAACATGGAGTCACCTTTGACACCCTCAAATGAATGGCTATTATATAATCTTCTTTTTCCTCTATTATGCTATACTATCCCACTCCTATATGCTCTATTCAAATGTGGAACAAGTATAATGATAAAATGATGGAACCCCCTCTCTTTATAGTGGTCTAGTGTTTAACATAACTTGATAACCATCTAGGGTTAAGGTTTTTGCATACCTCAACCCTCAATTAATGTTAGAGTTTTTTACCCTATAAAATATTTTTGAAATTCCACATGGATTAGCCCCACGTGTGTGAGTAATAGGAGTTGATATGGAATCCACTTGGTACCATGGTGGTCAACAATATAGATCAACTTATGGGAGGCATAATTTTTACATACAAGTTCCAATTAATGAGATTTTCAAATTGTTGTTGGCATTATGTCTAAAGTGTTTTCCTTGATGGAAACCTACTTTATAAAAATGTACTTGATGTCAAGAATGATAATATGATGATTATGGAATTCATGCAGAATGATATAGATGCTACAAAGGTTATAGATAGAGAAATGACAGGTTTAGTGACAAGTGGATGAAAAAAGTAAAGTTTGATAAAGTATACATGGTTCTTGTGAAGAAGGGTCGCATATATATGCAGGTATTATGAGGAAACATCACATACATAATCTGGACCATGGAAATATGGATACCAAGGGTCATTATCATAGTATTGGCCCATAGTAATTGGAGTGACAATGGTTATTTTATCCCGTCAAAAAATACTAACGACATTACCAAGGGATTTACCTAAGGTATTTTTTAAGGCTAAAACTATATAAGGAGATGGATATCAAGGTGTTATGTGTGCAAGTTATGGATTTTTTGCATGTGATATGACTTGGAACATGTGTGCACCAGGGAGCAAGGAGATGACTCATATCTGAAAGACCTAAAAGTATATTGACATATATGCTTGATTGATTTACTTATTGCAAATGTCAAAGTAGTTGATAATGATGAATCTGTAATTATAATGATGTTGTGATGTAAATGAATTATTCATAAGTATGTAGTGTTGTAAATGTTGTGGAGAGTGAAATTTTGGTGGCAGCAAAATTTGTCACATCTGTACACAAATATGTTTCGATATAGTCGCGTACATACGCGAATCTAGTTCTGTATAGTCGCATATAAATTCTGTGAATTTATTTAGTATGTTGATATCTATATGCGGGTGTTGTGCATGGTATTCACGTACATACATTGATTTGTTTTATGTAAGTTGAGTATATATGTTAGGGTTTGAAGTGCGCCTTATTGTTGACACTTTATGAGTTATGCTTCGTTTTTTGTTGCCTGTCAATGATGTCTCTATCTTGATTATATGTGCCTGACATTGTTGATTGAGTTAAATGTGGAATGAAATATTAATTAGTGATGATGCAACAGTATGGTAATTTATTATTGGTTCAATGATCTGTGATTGATTCATTACATGGCTCAGTGGTTGATTTAGTGTTATTGTGATTTAGTGTTCAACATTCTGAGATCTGTATGTAGGTGTGATATAGAGGAAGCACGTATATACGCAGGTATGCTTCAGAACTATAGCGTATACATTCTGAAGTAAATTCGATCAGGGTTTGCAATGACAAAAATTTATTTTTGTGATGATTAAGAGTGTATGGCTTGGTATATTTATGTGGTTGTGCATTGTTATGATGTCTTGATTTGATTATTTATATCTATTACGGATTGGCTTGATCTAGTTTCAATAGTTTGTTGAGATTCAGTTTAGTGATTGATTCAATTGGTTTTGTGATTGAAGTTTGATTCACTATTCAGTTTGGTATTAAGCATAATGATGGGTGTGGGTCCAGTTTGAAAATATGATGAAAGGTGGCCTACAAGTTTGATGTTTGGTTGAGTCAGGTGGATCCAGTATGAAATATTATGAAATGTGGTCCACAAAAGGGTGTTCAGGGTTGGATCCTTCAGTGAGGGATTTGGAGCTTCCTTCCAGTGGTAGTTGGTAAATATGTTTAGGGGGTAAGTTCTCCCTTCTGGTAGGTGTCGGTAAACGAGATCAGGGGGTTGGATCTCCCTTCTAGTGGGTGTTGGAGAACGAGTGGAGGTTGTAGGCTCCTGAAGGCAGGTTCATGTGTGCCGGTAAGAGTCTATATCGGTACAAGATTGTAAGAAGATTTTATTTATATAATAAGAAATAAGACATAGACGACAACAGCGGTAGTTTTATCCCACATTATGTTTCCACCTAAAATATCGAGGTTCTCATGTGTTGCTGTGTTGCTTACATGTGATGGTTTATTATTCTCTTACTGTTCATGGTTACTATTTAACTAATATATAATGAAATAATGATGTATTGATTAAGGATAAAGATCTTATGGAACTTATGAAAAATTATTTAACTACATATACAATTTTTTCTTTCACTCAAGTCACATACATACGATGGTTGTATAGAGAACAATAGCGTACATAATTCAGATCATGAAATTAAAAGTTAAAGTGAGTTAAAATATTGATTCACTACCACAACCCCCCCGCCTCTCTCAATATTTTTCCTAACAATTGGTACCATAGCAGGTTCCTCAGAAGAAGCTTGATCGCTTAAAGGGAGATCCATCAAGAAGAGTAGTCAGGAAGGAGTATTTTCTGTTATGCCACCTTTGTTCAATGAAACTCACTTTGTATTATGAAAAGACATAATGAGACAATATTTGCAGGCACTTGGAGCTAATGTATGGGAAATTTTTGAAGATGGATATCAATATCCATTATCTATTCCCACAAATACTACAGGGAAGAAATAGTATGAAACCAATGAAAAGGTTGTAAATGCTATCTTCGGAAGTATGGTCGAGTCCGAGTTCATGAAAGTCATGCTATTGAGCACCGCAAAGGAAATATGGGATAAACTTGTTCAAAGATATGAAGGTGACACAAAGGTAAAAAGTGTTAAACTTCAAACATATAGGATTCAATATGAGACACTTAAAATGCATGATGATGAAAGTGTTGAAATTTTTTCCTTAGAGTAGAAGAGGTTGTTAATTCTATGAAAAATATTGGTGATGAAATAAAGTATTGTATTATTGTTGAAAATATTTTGAGATCACTAACTCCAAAATTCGAGTCCAAAGTCTCCTCCATTAAAGAAATGAAGGATTTGAAGAACCTTACTCTTGAACAACTCCATGGGATCTTGAAAACGTTTGAGATGAGAAAAGGGGGTTCATCAATTATGATAGAACAATCCTTCAAAGCCATATATACAGGGAAATAAAAAGAAAATCATAAAGATACAAGTTACATTTCATATGAGGAAGAAGTGAACTTCATAAGAAGACTGCAAGTGGGAATTGGTAAATTCAAAGGTAAGCTTTCGTTTAATTTTTTTCTTGTGGAATAGTTAGTTGTGAAAATTCTTGGATCTAACAATCTCAAGAATCCTACTGTAACAAGCTGACTTTACTACTACTATTTTGTAAATTACATTACAGAATTAATTCATATTTCTTCATGAATTATTGCAGTAAATTACTGAAGCAACCTACACTTAATACTTTATGATTATGAAACAAGGACACTGAGCAAAGAAAAAATCACACATAGGACACCTTTATTTTGGACTAAATCCTCGGAAAAACCCAATGCAGGAAAACCAGTGCAGCAGATCTGAGGGTTTGTTATTATTAAGCATCATTTTCTAAATACAATCTTTGGATGCCTTGCTGGCTATCTAGTACAGAGAAATCACGACAGACAAAAAATATTTTGAGTTTTACCTCACACTGAAAATCCCTGTTGATTCGATAATTGTACTAGTGAAACCCTGGCACCCTCTGTCTTGCCTCTGTGTAGTAGCTACGTATTCCTGCGTGGGGACCTTTGTGGACTGCGTCACCTCCTCTCTCAGATCGATATTCTCCTCAGAAATTCGAGTTCCAACCCTCTCGGCTCGAAACCCCGATCTTCCAGCAAATCTCAGACTATCTCTCAAAAACATTGTGTTGCCTTCGCGTGGGCCCTGCGTGGGCCTATGCCACCCCTTCTAGGGGCTACATCACACCCTCTGGAGGCTGTGCTACTTCCTTTTTTGCCTCTATGCTTAGAATTCTTGGTCCCGGAGAAGATCCTTCGACCATAACTATCTATGCACCTCACTGCACTGGAATCACTTAGATATGATCTTCGTTCGAGCACTGCTCCGTCAGAAGAATTCGATCTCTAGATTCACTCGATGTGTATTTCCAAATGACCCTTAAGCCTTCATTTATAATATTCTCATTGAGATATCAATGACTGATATTAGATCTCTAATCAACGGTTAATATTATAACTTGACTTGATCTTCACTTTTTCTAGATTATTCTCACTATGTTTTATTAATACCCTTTAATTATTTAGGTTCCCTAAGTTTAGACTTAGGGTCCCCATTAAAATAATTAATTTTTACAATAAAACATATTCGAGTGGAATTTTCACAAATGGTTTCTGGGTTATTTGGAATACCAGTGCCTAAGCCTCTCCACAAATTTGGAGACTTAGAGAACTTCTGATGCTACCAAAAATCAACACTCCCTCTTAGCAAGGAAAGTTCTCTAACAACATGGATGCTACATACTGATTTGACCCTTAAGCATCCCTCTACGGTGTTGATGTTTGATAAGTTATCCACCAGCCACTGCGTTGTTGCTGCAACTATACTACTGCCCATGACATTATTGCATTCGTACTAGAGCTCCCTCTAAGTGTTGCATATGTTATGAGTTAGCACTGCCACTTCTAACACTGCATCTGCATTGCAACTCAACTGTAGAGAGAAGCAATTGAAAACCACCCAAAACTGAAAAAGCGTTCATTAGATGCACCTCGGTGCTGAAGACGCTGACTGCTGATAGCTACTAAATTGTCACTCTGATGCACTGCTCTACTACTTCTCTGCACTATGATGCACTGTTGTGCACTGAATTGTTGTTGTTGTGCTCTATGTTGCTACTTCTCTACTTTGTGTTTCTCCAGAAGTAGGAATTTCTACCCACTGCAATTTTAACTCCATCACTCCTCGACTCCCGCTGAAAACTCCTCCATCCCGCTACTTTCGATCATGGGCACCCATAGCAAGGTTGTGATCCAAGAGGTGGGCTCCGCAAGGATCCTACCCAACTAAACTTAAAGGTGAAATTATAGTTCTATGTCACCCCATTTCTCTCCTGGAGAAGCGTGGGCACTCATGGAAAACTCATTTTGCTCGATATTCGCGGCTGCAACTTTTGGATCGTGCTTCTCATCCTTTTCTTTTTTCTTCAAAGGACATTGTGATGAAAGTGTACTATCTCACCACTTTTGAAGAATTTCACCTTCGAAACATCTCTCTTTTTTTTAATTTTCCCTTGTTGCCCCTTCGATGCGAGGGATGCATTCTCCTCCTCCTTTGTATTCTTCGATTCGCTCCTGCTAGTACTGTCAAGCTTGCACTTGACCAGATCTCTTCTCAGCTCCTCCTCCTGAAGTGCTTCCCACATATTCTCCCAACTAGGAAGCGTTTCCCTACCCAAGATACTTTGGACAAATACTTGCCACTCCTCGGTGACTACGTTAAGGGCCAACCTCACCATAGTTTCAACAATTGGGGTGGATCCCAAAACTTCCATCTGGTCTCTAATCTCCTGAAGTCTGGTTAATAATGGACCAATGCGCTCCCCCTTCTGCATCTGGATCATCCGAAGATTCTGCTCCATGTACATCTTCTGCTGCTCATAATTTCCTTCATATAGTAGGGCCAAGGCCTCCCATATCTCCCTGGTTTTGTTCTTTCCAGCTATATGCGAGACTATATGATCCTTGACACCATCAAGGATAAGTATATTGGCCTTTTCCATATCAGACTTGTACTTTTTGTTTTGATCCAGATCTATAGGCACAACAACCACGATGTCCATGAACGTCTTGAGATCATATTCATCCAAAAGGAATTTGATCCTTTCCTTCCAAATTACGTAGTTGTAGGATCCCTCCAATCGATCCTGATCTCTAAGACCCTGAGATGCCATCTCTGTTGAAAATTGTCGAACTGCTTCCTCTTTCTCCCTACTACGTAGCTTCTAGGTTGGCTTACCCACTCCCTGATGGAGATGGTAAGTCTATTCCTCCTTGGCTATCCAACAAATGAGAAATTTTGAATTTCTCTGCAAGGAACTCACTGAGGAAGAATTCCTTGCTATGTTCTCTTCTTCTTCTTCTGATGCTTCCCTTCCCAGCAACTTCTTGTAGAAAAACTGCGTCCCTCTAGCTCTGCATGAAGGCTATGTGTTTCTCCCTCTTCCTTGGAAAGATCTCTATCTGGAAGTCTTACCTCTCTATCGACTCACTTAGAGAGATATAACCTCGAAGATTTAGCCCTCCTGGCTAGAATTGTGCAATCCCTCTGGGATTCGATCTGCTACTGTTGCAGCGATTCGACCTTTACTTCAGTCCTTAGATCTACTCTTCATTTTTCACATAAAATGCTCTGATACCATGTGAAAATTTCTGGATCTAACAATCTCAGGAATCCTATTGCAACCTGTTGAATTTACTACTCCTATTTTGTAAGTTAAATTACAATATTAATTCAAATTTCTTCATGAATTATTGCAATAAATTATTGAAGCATCTTACACTTAATACTTTATGATTTTGAAACAAGGAAACTAAGCAAAGAACAAATCACACATAGGACACCTTTATTTTGGACTACGTCCCCCGGAAAACCCAATGCGAGAAAACCGGTGTAGTAGATCTGAGGGTTTGTTATTATTAAGCAGAAGTTTCTGAATATGATCTTTGGATACCTTGTTGGTTATCCAGTACAGATAAATCACGACAGACAAAAAATATAGTGATTTTTACCTCACTGCAAGTCTCGATTGATTCGATAGCTAAAATGGCGAAACCCCAGCACCCTCTGTGTTTTCTCTGTGCGTTAGCTATGTAGGCTTGTGTGGGTACCTCTATGGACTGTGTCACCTCCTCTCTCGAATCGATCTTCTCCTCAAAAAGTTGATTTCCAGAACTCTCAACTGAGAACCCCGATCTCCTAGAAAATCTCAAACTATCTCTCGAAAACACCGTGTTACCTCTATGTGGGCCATATGTGGGCCTACCTCATCCCTTCTAGGGGCTGCATCACACCCTCTGGAGGCTGCAATGCCTCTATGTGGGCCCTGTGTGGGCTTGCGTCACCCCTTCTGGGGGCTTCGTCACACCTTATGGAGGTTGTGATCCTTCCTCCACTGGTTTTGATGCCTCTCTGCTTAGTATTATTGGTCCCAGAGAAGATCCTCCGACCAATAACTGTCTCTGCCCCTCACTTCACTGGAATCACTTAGATATGATATTTATCTGAGCACTTCTCCATCAAAATAATTCGATCTCTATATTCACTCGATGTGTCTTTCCAAATGACCCTCAAGCCTTCCTTTATAGTCTTCTCGTTGAGATATCAACGGCCGAGATTAGATCTCTAATCAATGGATAAGTTTATAACTTGACTTGATCTTCACTTTTTCTAGATTATTCTCACTTTGTTTTATTAATACCCTTTAATTATTTAATTTCCCTAAATTTAGACTTACGGTCCCCATTAAAATAATTAATTTTTACAATAAAACATATTCTGAGTGGAATTTTCACAAACGGCTTCTCGGTTCTTTGGAATACCAGTGCCTAAGCCTCTCTAAAAATTTTGAGACTTAGAGCACTTCCGATGCTATGAAAATCCAACATAGGTCACTATGCATCCAAATGTCTATATAAAGAAAATCATGATAAGAAAGAGTATGGAAAGGACGTTGACAAGAATTCCAAAAGGAAGTTTTCCGCAAAATTTTTTTATTATTATAATTAATATAGCCAAAGCACATCTAATGATCAAGAGAATTCAGATTTAGATTCTAACAGTTTTTATCAAGTACTTATGGCTCTTGAAGATTAGTCAATTAGTTAATCAGATAGTTGTGAAGAAGATGACTTAATGAAAGCATTGAAAGGAAATGATAGACTCGCGAATGCAAACAAAGATTTGGAAACAAAAGAAAGTAGTATGATTAAGGAAATAAACATGTTAAGAATGGAATTGGAAGAAATCAATAGAAGAATAGAGATCTTAGAAAAACAACTTCAAGAAAAGGAAATGTCTCTTGTGGAAAATTAGAATATGAAGTTGTGACTCTAAGGGAAGATTATGAGAAAATAAACAAATGGGTAAAGGCATCCGAATCATTAGAGAGGATTATCAATTAAAAATGTTCTCCTTTAATCAAGACAGACACTAGATATAATCACGTGACTTTAGATTCACAATGTAATAACAAGAACAACCAACATGAAGTGTTTCAAAAGGAAATTGAATCAAGTCACACATCTAAACAAAAATGTCATAGGTAAAATTCAAGATCATTCGCTAGGCATAAATGATGGTTTCATGGATATTGTTTTTCTTGTAACTCATTTAGGCATAAGGTCATTGATTGTGGGTCAAGCAGAAGATGGGATAGGTTCCACAAGTTCAAGTACATGATTAGAAATTGCAAGCAGATTTGGAGGAAGAAGGAACAACATTCAGAGATGTACAGAAGGTTGGCTTTGCTAAATTCCATTACTCTTAAAAGAATACTTCTAATAGTGACTACAGAAGTGAATGTGAGGTATATAACCTCATGAATAGTAGGTGATGATTATCAGGTCCACAAGATCAGTAATGTATGATCGCAAGGGGAGCTTTGCATGTATATATTGATAATAACTACCTATGTTGGTTTGATATTCTTTTGGTGATATTTATGGTGCTAACGTTGCATCTGATGAAGTAAGGGTGAGCAATAACATACATGACAGGTTCAAGGGGAGTTGTGACTGTAAACTCCTACAGTTTACTTTATGTACAAAAATAGTAGGAAAGAGAGTTGTGTGTATATGTGATATTTGATCTAGACAGTCACATATGTTTCTATGGGATGAAAAAAAATTGGCACAAATTTGGGGCGAGCTTTTCAACTGCTTCCATCAATTCATTATTGGTATTTTGGTTCATTCATTGATTTACTACAGTCTGTTGGTGATAACCATATGCTCCTTAGTAATGTTGTTGGTTCATGATGAGTTTATGAGTTGTTGCAAAGTCTTCTATGGTTGTTGATGAAATGGTCCTTTGATTCATTGTTGGTTGATAATAAGGATATAATGTGATAAGATTTGATGAATTGGCACAAGTTCAGGGGGAGCATCTACTATGATTCTAATAGGTCATTTTTGGCATTATGGTTCTTTAGCATGATGATGATGAGTACATATCATTGTCGTTTTATGGTCATTATTGTTTTTACTACTAATGATACATATGTTGTTATTAGTTATCAGTGATGCATAGATTACATGTGGTGAAGTCATGGATGACATTTATATGTTTCTCTTGTTGAAGTGGTTAATGGTGTGGTAATCCTACTTGATACACTTAATGAGGCAGATGTGTATGATATGTTCATTGATGGTTGGATTGTGATGATGGAGGTAACCTTGTTTGTGCATATGTTATTGATTCATGTACATGTTGCCTAAGGTGTTTTCTATTGTTGCTTAAGGATTGTGGCTCTTCCTATATATGGAGAAAGTGTGTTGATGACTTGAGGAAAAATTAATGAGTTGATGACATATATTTTTATTGGTGATTCATGGAAGCATTGCACATTTGGTCACATATTGATGATATTGGAGAAATTACTACTACAATGTATTATCTGCCTAATGATATATTTCTTCTTAATGATGAGGATGTTCATGATGTTTTCATAATGACATATATGTTGTTGTTGTCAAAAGATTATACTGCATATTCCTATATAGTGTGTGATGGTTATTGATGACTATCATGACCTTATTGCCTCATTAATGAGGTTCCTTTTGTTGGTTATAAGTGTCATATATGTCTCTTGATGTAAAGGTCATGAAAAGACCCATGTTGTAAATCATTGTAAAATTCAGTCATGTGTGGGCTATTGGATCAAGGCATGTCATGTATGTAATCCCATTATTTTGGGACATTGATGTAAAATTTGGGTCAAATATGTAGACACTTGGGAGATTGATGTAATCATGGGAGCATAGAGTCATTGGTCATAGGAAAGGTCATATTTGATTAAGTCATAAATTTGTGTACTCTATTGAATATCTTCATAAGTTCCGGCATATTCTCAGGGGGAGAATGGTCAATATGTAGCTTTCACGATTCATATTTATTCGATCAAACCTACAACAATCAACACTACAAGGGAAATACTTCATTTATCCTGAATCAAACATTTTCCCTAGATGTCAAAGGGGGGGGGGGGGGGAGCTTGGTGTTTGGAGAAGAATTCTTGGAGAAAATCTTGGTGTGTTTTGAGAGAAGACTTGGTGTTGGCATTTGCAGGTGGTGTCCAAACACCAAAGTGGTTTCCATCAAGTCCAAAGGGGGAGATTGTTGGCATTATGGATAAAGTGTTTTCCTTGATGGTAACCTACTTGATACATATGTACTTGATGTCAACAATGATAATATGATGATTATGGAACTCATGCAAATTGATACAAATGCTACAGAGGTTATGGATAGAGAAATGGAAGTTTGGTGACAGATGGATGACAAAGGTAAATTTTGATAAAGTATACGCGGTTCCTGTGAAGAAGGGTTGCATATATATGCAGGTATTGTGAGGAAAAGTCACGTACATAATCCAAACCATGAAAATATGGATACCATGGTATTGGCCCATAGTAATTGGAGTGACAATGATTATTTGATCCCATCAAAGAATACTAACAACATTAGCATTTACCTAAGATATTGGTTAAGGATAAAACTATATAAGGAGATGGAGATCAAGGTGTTATGTGTGCAAGTTATGGATTTTTCATATGTGATCTGAATTGGAACATGTGTGCACCACAGAGCAAGGAGAAAGCTTAAATCTGCAAGTATTTTGACATATATGCTTGATTGGTTTACTTATTGCAAATTTCAAAGTAGTTGATAATGTTGAATCTGTAATTATAATGATGTTGTGATCTAAATGAATTATTCAGAAGTCTGTAATGTTTACAATAAAGGTTGTGGAGAGTGAAATTGTGTTTGCAGCAAACGTTTTCAAATATGTACGCAAGTGTGTTTTGAAATAGCCCTGTGCATACTAGAATCTAGTTTCATATAGTCACATATAAATTTTGTGTATTTATTTAGTATGTTGAGATTTGTACGTAGGTGTTGTGCATGGTATTCATGTACATATGCTGATTTTTTCTATGGAAGTTGCATATATATGTTAGGTTTTGCAATGCACCTTAATGATGACACTTGATGAGTTTTGCTTTGTTTTCTGTTGTTTGTCAATGATGTATCTATCATAATGATCAGTGCCTGACAGCGTTGATTGAGTTAAATTTGGAATGGAATATTGATTAGTGATGATGCAATAATATGGTAATCTATTATTGGTTCAATGATCTATGATTGATTCAGTACAGGACTCAGTGGTTGATTCAGTGTTACTATGATTTAGTGTTCAACATTCTAAGATATATACGTAGGTGTGATATAGAGGAAGCGTGTATATACACCAGTATGCTTCTATTCAGTAGCGTATACATTTTATAGTAAACATTATCATGGTTTGCAGTGACAACAATTTGTTTCTATGATGATTAACAATGTATGGATTGGTATATTTATGAGTGGTTTTGCATTGGTATGATGTCTGGATTTGATGGTTTATATATATTATGGATTGGCTTATGATCTGGTTGCAATAGTTGGTTAATATTTAGTTCATTATTTGATTCAGTTGGTTTTGTGATTGAAGTTCAGAGTCAGTATTCTGTTTGGTATTGAGCATAATGATGGGTGTGGGTCAAGTTTGAAAATATGATGAAAGGTGTTCTACAGGTTTGATGTTTGGTTGAGTCAGGTGGATATAGTATGAACTATTATAAAACTTGGTCGACAAAAGGGTGTTGATGTTTGGATCCTTCAATGAGGGATTCAAAACTTCCTTCCAATGGTAGCCGGTAAATACTTTCAGGGGGTAAGTGCTCCCTTCCTGTAGGTGTTGGTAAACAATATCAGGGGGATGGAGCTCCCTTCCAGTAGGTGTTAGAGAATGAGTGAAGGTTGTAGCCTCCTGAAGGTAGGTTCCTACATGATGGTAGGATTTTGTGCCAGTTCAAGGTTGTAAGAAAATTTTCTTTATATAATAAGAAAGAAGACAGAGACGACAACATCAGTCGTTTTCTCCCACATTAGGTTTCCACCTAAAATCATGGTGTTCTCATGTGTTGTTGTGCTGCTTATATGTGATGTATTATTCTGCTCTTATTGATCATGGTTATTATTTAGCTAATGGATAATGAAATGATGATGTACTAGTTAAAGATAAAGATCTGGTGGAACTTGTGAAAAAATAGTTAACTAGATATATTTTGTTTGCTTTCACTACAGTCGCGTATATACAGTGGTTCCATAGAGAAAAATAGCATACAACATTCAGATCATGAAATGAAAAGTTAAAGTGAGTTAAAAATACTAATTCACCCCCCCCCCCCCCCTCCCCGCCTCCCGCCCCCTCTCAGTATTTTTCCTAAAAACTGTTGGAAATCTCTCATTGTATAGAATAGTGTCAAGGGGCTAGAAGTTATGCTCTCAAATTTTTGACCCAAAAAGTGTTGAATGCCTCAAAGTGGCTCTCGAAAGTTCCAGACCCAAACTTTCCAAATTGAACCCACCACTAAGATGGCACAACAAGCTAATTCCTCCATTGTTTCCACCCATAAAGTACCAAGATAAACAAAAATCGTATAATGATCTATTCTAGATAAAAAATTGAACTCCATCTATAAAACATTTCTTAGGTTATATATTTCAAGTTTTATTCATTTCCATTAGACAATAAAAGAACTTCTCTTCCCCTCCCACAAAAAGTTATTCAAAGCATTGAAATTCATTATTTTAATACTTTATTAGGTAACAAATATGTTTAGGGTTAGATTTGTTTATTTGCATTATTCTCAAAGTACCCCTTTGTGTTCTCCTAGTTATAACTCTAACTAAGATAAGTTTTTTGTATCCGCTGCTGAAATTAGCGAGAAATGTGATTCCTTTATTTGTGCCTTGATTCAAGGAATCAAATTTGAGTTCCTTTTGTGCATGGTTGAGTTCATAAAATTTAGGAGTTTCCCTAAAAATTAGGAGTGAATGAGGAAGTTAATTGATGTGTTGAAGTTGAAGGTGAAGTTTTGATTTCCTAGTGCGAGTTCAATTAGAAACTGAAATTTTAAGTGGATTTAGACTCCTAAATTTGAGGATGATCCATTTAAATATTTTTGTTGAATTTTGTTAACTAGAAAAACTCCAATTCATTTCCTTAATTAGAAACTCGCTAATTTTAACCATTCGAATTGCCTTTAAAAGAAGGAACGAAGGCACAAGTTTAATCATTATTCTGGTGAGCACGAGTTGGTGAAACCAAGCAATAGGAAGCATAAGGTTGTGCATGGAGCTTATGAGAGGAAGAGTGTGCAAGAGAAGCTTGTGCACAAGATTGATAGAGGAGCAGAGATCAATATTCTTGCAAGTGTTTTCAAGCCTAGTTTAAGGTTGAGAGAAGGTTACATTCTCTATTGAAACAATGTATTGTAAGAGATCAATTGCTCAGTTTTTCTATCAATAAAATTCTCATCAAATAGAGGGTTTTATCAGGTGGGTTCCCTTTACAATTTTTTTTTTCAATTGTGTGATTTTGCTTTTATTTCTATTCCTAATTTCGATGCAAATCGAGTAGAGAAATTATGTGTTTGTAAGAAAAGAAAGTGTTTTTTAGATTTTTCTTATCAGCGGATCAACATTTCATGGATTTTCTACATGGTATTGAAGTCTGGAGAATAATAAAATAGCACGTCTAAGTGCAAAAATTCATAGAAAACATCATCTGAAATAGGCCACCGATCAGAAGGAGCCCTAGCTGAAGATAAGAAGGATTGTCTTGTGTCTTCTTGTAACTGGTTTGGGGACGAGTTTGATTGGGAGTGTAGACCATGAGTTGGAGAAATAAATTTGGGTTTATTTCGTGCATAAGTTTTGATCCTATTGTATGTGATCAAGGTGTCCAATATTCTGTGTTTTTACGGGAGGGACCGAGCCCTATTTTAGAGTTGGTTTGTGCTCAAAAAGGTGTTGCAATAGTAGTGCATGTAGGGTTGGTAATTGTGTAGGAAGGGAGCAGTCTTGGAAGGGAGACAATAAGGCATTTTCAGCAAGTTTAAGCCTAGTTGGAGGGTCGTACTAGTTGCTATAAACAGCCCTAACCAGGGCCGAGAGCTACAGAAAATACTGCACAAGCCGAGGAGGACCAGAACAACTAGAGGTATGTTGAATGATGTGTTCAAGTTGATTTTGTTGCTAAGTGGATATTGCTCAGGTTGACAGTTTATTTGGCATCTTAAGAGCAGTGAATGTTTCTAGTAGGTGTCAAAAGGAGGCGTAAGTGTAGATCTGAGAAGGACGTTTGGTCTGCTAGGAGAGGAAGTTTTAGAGGCCCTAAGTACAATTCTTATGAAGGAATACAAGATTGTTAGTGGGCAAGTTTTTAGAGAACTCTTAAAGGAAGCAGAATGGCTTACCAAGGGTTGAGAGCATATCACTATATAGAGGGAGCATCAAACTGCATAGCTTGGAAGGGGAGGATCACGATAGTGTTGTAAGATAATGGGGTGGGAGAGTACATCAAGCAGGCGATAACACCACCTCAAGACCCCAACAATTGGCCCAACATAATAAGAATGATATCAAGGCAAAGAGGATCATTCTAGAAGGGGTCAAAGATTGTATAATGCCTCACATCCATGAGAAGAAGACAATGTATGAGATGTATGATACAATCCTGATGTTGTATCAGAGTATTAGTGATACCAGGAATTTTTCTCTTAAGGAGAAGTTGAGGAGTATCTTTATGATCTAGGGTGATCCCATCATCCCATATTTGACAAGGTTCACTCAGGTACAAGATGAAATAGGTGGGGTTGGCTTGGTTGTATCTGATCACGATCTTGTGATTTTTTCCTTACTTGGATTTCACAAGTCATGGAAAGGGTTCCAGGATATTGTTAGTGGGAGAGAGAACTTTCCAAATTGGGAAAGGTTTTGCACTGACTGCATACAGGAAGAGATCGGAAGAGGAACCATGGAAAGGAGATCAATTATGACAGAGGATGAGGATAATTGTTTCCTGGCCGAAAAGGGTAGAAAGTCTAAGGGCGAGAAGGGCCAAGGAGAGGTTGGGCCAAATGAGAAGGGAAAGAATAAGGATCCAAGTATGATCAAGTGATTCCATTGCCATGAGTTTGGAAACTATGATTCTAAGTGTCCTAGTAAGAAGAAGGGGGGCAGGAAGGATCATGTTGTTACATCAGCGGAGGTAGATGAATTGTCTTCCCAGTTCAAGAAGGATTTCTCGTTGATAACTTGCATGACAATCTCAACAGGTAGCAGTATGTGGTATATTGATTCAAGAGATTCCTTGCACATGACCAAGAACGTGAATAATTTCAACCACCTGAAGGAGAAGTACATGCAGGTTCAGATTGAGCTAGGAGATGATGGTCAGTATGTAGCTAGAGGAGTTGGTACTATCAGCTTTCAAAGGGAGTCAGGTAATTCCCTTCATCTCAGAGATCTTCTTTATGTTCCAGGATTGAGGCGGAATCTTGTTTCAGTAGCCACCCTTGAGTACAAGGGATATGATATCATCTTTAGCACAGGTAAGGCTTACCTCCTGCACTTAGCTTCTAGATATAAGAAGCAGATAGGTGTGAGGGTTAATAATCTCTACAAGTTGCAGGTAGAAACAGGTGTAGCCTTGAGAAACAAGGCAGGTAGTACAAAAAGTAGAGAAGTGATGGTTGAGCGAGAGCAGGATAGAGCCCTCAATATGGAGCCTCGGCTAGTATCTCAATTTCAAGTTAAGCTAGTTGGAAGTTGGGTTGACCATCAGGATGAGGAGGAGGAGGAGGAGCAAAGTTCGCAAAGTATGGTGGGAAAGAACAAGTCTTCAAAGTAGGTTCCACAAAATAAAAAAGGGAAGCCTTCTAATTCAGAGGGAGAAGTTGCAGCAGTAGAGAATTTGGTAGTGTTGGGGACAGATTCAGGTGGACGAGGTTCTTCCAGAAACACCTTCCACATTAAGAGGGAGTGTTGGAATTAAAAAGAAATGTGATTCCTTGGTTTGTGCCTTAATTGTTAGGTCCCTATATTACTAGTGTAGTCCCTTATTGTTGTTAGTGTAGCCCCCTTATTGTTATTTTTGTACCCCTGTAGTCCCCATATTATTATTATTGTGTCCCATAAAACCCCACTATTGTTATTTTTGTGCCCTTACATTATTATTGCTAGGTCGGTTAGGATTATATTGTGACCCAATGGACTCCTATATATAGAAAGGAGGTTTTGTCATTTGAATCATCCAAGAATTTTTTATTTATGTAATGTAAAAGAGGTTTCCCCCTCGAAGTGGCTAATTTCTAAGGCGTTGATCTATATTTTCTTCTATTTTGGGAGTTGGTTTCATAACATTTGGTATGAGAGCTTTGCATTCTAGGGTTTCGCTGCTTCAAACAAGTCACCATGGAATTTTTTATATAATATTTTTTCTACAAAGGTTCAGAAGCTAAAAGAAAAACCCATTTGCGAATAAATCCTGATGAACGTCATGTAAAAATTTCAGATCTTGGTTTGCAATATTTTCGGAGATATGTTCTGTGGAAGTTAGGGTTTTTGTAGGTTCCCAAATTTCATCTCAAAGAGGTGACCTTGGGAAAATCGTCATAACTCTCTCTCTGAGCATCAGATTGGAATTCTATAAAAAGTGGTCGAAATTACACAGATTGTAGTTGATTTTCTATCAATTTCAGAGCCGAAGGAGGAAAAAGTGACATGTGGCACACTGTACAAGTTCACTCTACTAAACTAGTCCATAATTAGGTCATTGCGGGATATTAGGCATAACTTTGCCTTGAAGAATCCAGATCAGGTTAGACCTATGGAATTGGAAAGAAGATTCAAAGGGATACTAAAGGACCGAAGATAAAATCTCGAGGATTCGAAATTCCAGAGATACATCAGTTTCAATATCGAGATCCTCAAAAGAAAGAAAAATGTATGTATTTTTTTTCAAATTGCATGAGTCTTGTTTGAAAAATTAGTTTGAAGTGATTCCAATGACATATTGAAGCATAGATATCAGTATTGAGTTCTAAAATGGCCCCTAAAAATAATTAAACACTCATTAAGCCCTCAGAAGGCTCAACTATGACTCATGAAGAGGAAGAAGTGCAATAGGATATATCAAAATTACAAGACCAAGTGCACCAAATTTTGCTCTCGCAGAGAGCAACAAAAAATGAAATGGAAGTTTTGAAGAAAGGCGTGGAAGCTAAGATCGTTGGTTTGAATAAATGTGTGGAAGCTAATATGGGTGGTTTGAAGAAAGGCATGGCAGCTAAGATGGATGGTTTGAAGAATGGCATGGAGACTAAGATGGATGACATGGAAGCTAAGATAGATAAATATATGAAAGACAACATGGAAGACATGAAGAATGATCTAAAGGCAGACATGGAAGGTTTGAAGAAAGGTTTGAAAAATTTTATACAATGATTCCTAATGGTGAAAATGTAGTACAGGAAACGCATGATGAGAACAAAATAAATGTTAATCGTGATTTCAAAAAACTCTAATGTTGGATTGAAGACCCACCATATTCCAAAGATCGATATGAGGAAGTTTGATGGCAAGGATCCCGTAACATGGATACCACAGATGGAGCAATATTTTGATCTCCATAATGTGCAAAACAAATAAAAGGTACGCATTGCAACTTTACATTTAGAATAAAATACATTTGTATGATATCGATGGGTTTGCTCTCATAAAAAAATTGTCACTTGGTCAATTTTTACAAAGGAAATGATAGCACATTATGAGGATACAAAGAGAAACACCTTCTTTAGCCAATTGATAAATCTCAAACAAAAGGGTTCAATGGTGGAGCACATTGAGGACTTCCAAAAATTGAATATAAGGGTGACTGATATTCCAGAGGAACACGGGATTGATGTCTTCATAGGAACTTTAAAGGATAACATGCAACATGAGGTTCGCCCTTGGGAACCTAATTCATTGGAGAAGGCATTCAGGTTGGCAAGAAAAATTGAAAGTAAAATTATGGTGACAAGGAAGCCTACCACTCATATCTATAAATATGGAATTGTTGTTACTCCTAGACTTCCATAACCTACAAGGTTGACACCACAACAATGGGAAGAAAAAAGAGCAAAAGGGCTTTGCTATAGTTGTTATAGAAAATACACTAAAGGTCATAAGTGTGTTGAGAAGAAATTATTTTACATAGATTTTGAAGAGGAGTAAGAAAATGAACAAGAAAATTCAAAAGAAGAGGATATACACCAGGAACCAACCCTAGCAAAAGAAGAAATGAGTCTGACCATACCCTGTAATGCATTGATAGGAATTACCACTCCTCAAACTCTTAAAATAGGACATATCAAGAAGAAAAATGTAATAGTGTTGACTGATTCAGGTAGTACCCATAATTTTACTCATTGTAAGGTAGTCAAGAAATTGAATTGCTTCCTATACCTAGCACTAGAGTGTCAAGTGATGGTTGCGAATGGAGGGACTATAAATTTCTCTGGAAAATGCCATAATATCAAGCTAACCATGGGAGAATATGTATTGAATAGTCCAATGATTTCCATTCCAATGGGAGGTGTTGATGTTGTACTAAGAGTACAATGGTTACAATCTTTGGGGACGGTAGCTTTTAATTTTCAAGAACTTTTCTTGAATTTTTTTTCGGAAGGAAAGGAATTTGAATTACGGAGTATCACAAGGAAGGCGGGAAATATAATAAGCTCTAATGCCATGACAAAGCTTCTGAAGAAAGAACAATGAGGCATAATTGCACAATTATGCTCACTAGAAGTTCCAACATCAAAATAATTTATTTCTCAAGATCTCTAAAATGCCTTGAATAATCATTCCAAGGTGTTTGAAACTCCCAAAGGACTCCCACCTATTCATGATCATGATCATGCTATTCATTTGATTCCAGGAATTGTTCCTCCAAACACTAGGCATTACATATATCCTTATGTCCAAAAGAGTGAAATTGAACGTATGATTGCAGATATGTTGGAGGCTGGTATCATTCAACCTAGTCAAAGTTCTTTCTCTACTCCAGTGGTATTGACGCACAAGAAGGATGGATAATGGCGCATGTGCTCAAATTATAGGGAGCTCAATAAGCTCACTATTAAAAATAAATTTCCCATTCATGTGATTGATGAATTATTGGATGAATTACATAGAGTAATGTATTTTGCAAAGTTGGATCTTCGTTTAGGAGATCATTAAATTAGAATGAAGATTGAAGAGATTCCAAAAACAACATTTCAAACTCATGAGGGTCATTATGAATTTTTGGTCGTGCCTTTTGGCCTTACCAATGCACCTTCTACATTTCAAGGGTTGATGAATTCCATTTTTAAACAATTTCTTAGAAAATTTGTCTTGGAATTTTTTGATGATATACTAATTTAAAAGAGGTCTTGGAATGATCATGTTAAACATGTTGACAGGGTGCTCAAACTATTGGAAGAGAAACAATTATATGCAAAACCTCCAAATGTTTCTTTGGAGTACAAGAGGTGGAATATCCGGGTCATATTGTATCTCATGAGGGCGTTAAGGTAGACCCTAACAAAATTAAAGCCATTAAGGAATGGAAAGTTCCCACAACCATAAAGAAGTTGCGAGGATTTCTCGGGTTAACGAGGTATTATCACAAGTTTGTGAAGAATTATGGGAGAATAGCAACACCTCTAACGACATTATTGAAGAAAGATGCATTTTCATGGACTCCTGAAGCAACTAAGGCCATTGAACATCTTAAAGAGGCAATGTGCCTAGCACCGATCTTAGCTATGCCAGACTTCACAAAAACCTTTATTGTGGAATGTGATGTCTCAGCAAATGGAATTGGTGTTGTTTTAATGCAATAAGGAAGACCTGTTGCTTTTGAAAGTCATCTAATCAAAGAAAAGTATTTACATAAACCTATTTATGAGAAGGAAATGTTGGCAATACTACATGCACTAAAGAAATGGCGACCTTACCTAATGGGAAGACACTTCAAGGTAAAAATTGATCATGATAGTCTTAAATACTTTTTGGAACAAAGACTATCTTCAGAAGAGCAGCAAAAATGGGTCACAAAGATGTTCAGTTATGACTTTGAAATCATCTACAAAAAAGGGAATCTAAATGTTGTTGCAAATGCACTCTCAAGAAAGGATGAGGAGGTGGAAGCATTTCTTTGTGTCATTTCTATTATCCAACCATATTGGATAGCCGAAGCAAGGGAGGAATGGAAGAATGACGAAGAAGTGTGACACTCATTCAAAAGTTGCAACAAGATCTCAGTACATCTGATACATTTAGTTGGAAAAATGATTCCTTATGGTACAAAGATCGCTTATATCTTTGTAAGAATTCCCAACTAAAACAAAAGATTCTTTTGGAATTGCAAACCTCTCCCGTAGGAGGCCACTCAGGATTTTTAAAAACTTACGACAGGGTGAAGAAATTATTTTGTTGGGATGGCCTTAAATCTGATATTCAAAAGTTTGTGGCAAAATGTTTGGCTTGCCAGCAAAATAAAGTTGAAACAATTAAGATCACGGGTCTATTACAACCTTTACCCATTCCAAGTCAATGTTGGGAGAAGGTTTCAATGGATTTTATCACAGGTTTACCCAGGTCCGAGGGATTTTATCACACTTTTTTGCATTATCTCATCCATTTAAAGCAATTACATTTGCTATTGCATTTATGGAAACAATGCAAAAGCTACATGGAAAGCCAAAGATTATTGTAAGCAACAAAGTTCTCATTTTCACTGGAATTTTTTGGACAGAATTATTTTCTTGTTTGGGTACTCAACTAGCCCATAGCTCATCTTATCATCCTCAATCTGATGGGAAAACTAAGATGGTGAACAAATGTTTGGAAGGATATCTTCGTTGTTTTGTATCTAATAAACAAACACAATGGGTCAAATGGTTCCCTCTTGCTGAATAGTGGTATAACACTTCCTTCCATACTACAACAAAAATGATCCCATTAATGGCACTTTATGGATATCATCCACCGTCCATCACATCATCTTTAAGAGAAAATTCTAAGGTTCAAGCAGTGGAAGATCACATTGAGCATCAACAAGAAGTTCTCCAACTCTTAAAAGATAACCTAAATTTGGCACAAAATCGAATGAAACAACAGGGAGATCAACATCGCAGCAAGAGAATTTTTGATGTAAGACACTGGGTATTTTTACAACTACAACCATACAAACAAATGTCCCTCAAGCAAGCTAAGAAGGATAATAAATGATCACCAAAGTACTATGGTCCTTACAAGGTGTTGCAAAAGATTGGTACTATGGCATACAAATTGAAGCTTCTTACTTCTTCTGGAGTGCACCCAGTTTTCCATGTTTCATGCTTAAAGAAGGTTATAGGTGACGAACTTCCAGTTCAAACAATATTGCCAAAACTTGACGAGGAAGGAAAAATCATATTGGAACCTAAAGCAGTCACGGAAACAAGAACTCGACAACCACGAAATTGATCAATTTCAGAGTATCTCATCAAGTGGAAGAACTTACCCGCTGAAGATTCCACATGGGAGGATGATAATTTTATACAGACACATCCAGAGTTATTCAAGTGTTGAGAAAAAAACTTTTTTGAAAGAGAGGGGCATGTTAAGTCCCTCTATTACTAGTGTAGTCCCTTATTGTTGTTAGTGTGGCCCCCTTATTGTTATTGGTGTACCCCCGTAGTCCCCATATTGTTATTATTGTGCCCCATAAACCCCACTATTGTTATTGTTGTGTTCTTACATTACTATTGTTAGGTCGGCTAAGATTATAGTGTGATCCCATGGACTCCTATATATAGAAAAGAGATTTTGTCATTTGAATCATCCAAGAATTGTTCATTTATGTAATGTAAAGGAGGTTTCCCCCTCGAAGTGGTTGATTTGCAAGGCATTGATCTATCTTTTCTTCTATTTTGGGAGTTGGTTTCATAACATTAATTCAAGGATTCAAAGTCGAGTTCCTTTTCGTGCATGGTCGAGTTCCTAAAATTTAGGAGTTTCCCTAAAAATAGGATTGCATGGGGCAGTTAACTGATGTGTTGAAGTTGAATGCCAAGTTTTGATCCTCTAGTGTGAGTTAAATTGGGAACTAAAAGCTTAAGTGGAGTTAGCCTCTTAAATCTTATGAGGATCCAATTAACTAGTTATGTTGACTTTTGCTAACTAGAACAACTCCAGTTCAATTCCTTAATTAGAAACTCACTAATTTTAACTATTCAAATTGCCTTTAAAAGAAGGGACGAATGAACAAGTTTAATCATTGTTTTGGTGAGCACGAGTTAGTGAGGTCATATAATAGGAAGTACAAGGTTGTGCATGGAGCTTGTGAGAGGAAAAGTGTGCAAGAGAAGCTTGTGCACAAGATTGATAGAGGAGAAGAGATCGGTATTCTTGCAGGTCTTTTCAAGCCTAGTTTAAAGTTGAGGGAAGGTTGCATTCTCTATTGAAACAATGTATTGTAAGAGATCAATTGCTCAATTTTGCTATCAATAAAATTCTCATCAAGCTTAGGGTTTTTCTAGTTGGGTTCCTTGTAAAAATTATGTTGTTCAATTGTGTGATTGTGCTTTTATTTCGGTTCCTAATTCCACTGCAAATCAAATAGAGAAATTTTGTGTTTGTAAGAAAAGAAGGTGTTTTTCAAATTCTTCTTATCAGTAGATCAGAATTTCATGGACTTTTTACATCCACATGCACAAAAAACCCCATATGCAACACCAACACATCAATGCATTTCTTCTATTTGCAAGTTAATGTAATGACCAATTCACCCATATGCAACACCAACACATCAATGCATTTCTTCTATTTGCAAGTTAATGTAATGACCAATGATTGAATTGCCTCTCCCATCCTCAAACTATGCAAACAACTAACTATGCAAATTAATAAATATCATATATATTAAACATCCCTTTAAAGATTCTAGATTCTAAGCTCTTGCATCTTGCACAAAATATGATAAAATTTAAAACAAGACTAACATTATCTTTAATACCACAAACCTCTTATCATAACATTATCTTTAATACCACAAACCTCTTATCATATATACATTATTTGGTTCAAATCCACAATATTTATATCTTTAATATTACAACTCGTTTGTGGAGGCTAATAAATATCATGTATATTAAATATCCCTTTAAAAGATTCTAGATTCTAAGCTTCCTAATAAGCTTTTGCATCTTGCACAGTATATGATAAAATTTAAAACAACAATACCAGACTAATATTATCTTTAATACCACAAACCTTTTATCATATACATTATTTGGTTCAAATCCACAATATTTATATCTTTAATATTACAAGCTCGTTTGTCATAGGTTATTTGGTTTAAATACACAAAATTTATCATCTTTGGTTAAAAATGTTTCTCAATATCGAAATACTCAACCTAAAATTCCAAGTCATAGTTGATAATAGAATTGGAATATATATTTTTCATTTTCAGGATATAAGAAATCCATATCCTTTCTCTCACATAAATGATAATAAATACCAAGACCTGTTACTATTTGATTCAACAAAAATTCTATAAATTCCATTTATTACACATGTTCTTGGGAATTCGTTGAAAGAATCTAAGAAATATAGTTTGTTTATGTACCTACCTACTATTCCTCTAAATCAATCTTGCTGGACAAAATATGTGAAACCATCAAATGTATATAAATCAATGGAATGCTTGCAACATTGAATTTTCAAACAGCATAATCCTTAACAACATAACTAAATCAGAAAAAGTGATACATCCAAAACTACTGTCATTAACCAAATGTCTTTAGGTGGCCTCATATTTTTGTAAAAATAAATCTATAACATAAAATAACCTCTTTAATGTGACAACATATGTGAAACCATCAAATGTATATAAATCAACGGAATGCTTGGAACATTGAATTTTCAAACAGCATAATCCTTAACAACATAATTAAATCAGAAAAAGTGATACATCCAAAACTACTGTCATTAACCAAATGTTTTTAGGTGGCCTCATATTTTTGTAAAAATAAATCTATAACATAAAATAACCTCTTTAATGTGAAACTTGACTATCTTTTGATGAAGGTGCTATCTAAATAACTACCCCTGGTACATTAGTTCTCACAAACTATAGAAACTATTTTAAAAATTCTTTCTATGATGTTTTCAAACTCCTACCATGGCACATGTGAAACTTGACTATCTTTTGACAAGGTGCTATCTAAATAACTACCCTGGCACATGTGAAACTTGACTATCTTTTGATGAAGGTGCTATCTAAGTAACCACCCCTGGTACGTGTGAAACTTGACTATCTTTAGATGAAGGTGTTATCTAAGTAACTAATTGACTATCTTTAGATGAAGGTGTTATCTAAGTAACTACCCCTGGTGCATTAGTTCTCACAAACTATAGAAACTATTTTAGAAATTCTTCCTATGATATTGTCAAACTCTTCTCTCAGCGTGATTTGAGATAATTATGCATTTTGTGATCCAATGCTCAAGGAAGACTACGACCCTCCATTACACAAGGACACAACATCTGTTTTGTTTTTGGTTCACAACACCATTCATACCATGGTAAATTTCAAAGCAACAATTAATTTTAAAAAGAGCACACCCCATGAAATTATTCTAAAGTGAATAATCTAGTTTTTCAATACAGTAAGTTATTTTTCGTTCTTTCTTGGCATTATCCCTGGTGTATTTATGTTTCTTTCTTGTTTTATGGATCTTGCCTATAAAATGTTTATGTTTAGGGGTTGTCTAAATACTTGTTCTCGCTGGATTCTCCATGGGTGTTACGCAAGAGGCTGTCTACCTAAAGAGTTCGTCAACTATTTGGAATCCATGAAGACATTAGGCGTTGTTCGTAATATTTGCCATCCATGGAAATGTGTGCAGGTCTTATTCATATAGATTTCTTTCAACATATCTAATCAGCTATTTTTCTACATTTTATGTTAGAAAAAGATGTTTCAGATGCTGATGTGACATTATTTTGGCCACATAGAATGAACATTTACTTGCAACAAACATAAATCGTGTCATGAAATCAGTAAAGGTGGTCTGTATGCATCGTTATTTTGTAGCATGACATCTTTTATCAAAACTATTACCCAAGCTTTTTATTCCTGGCCCAAAAGAAACATGATACAAGATTACAAAAATATAATAATGATAAAAGGAATTGAGCAGTGAGTTTTTTTTCTGTACAAATAGTACGATAATAAAGGATTTGATCAGTAGTACAAACAAACAAAGCTTAGAATATTACAAGGACTGTCATATATTACACTGTTGATACATATGAACAGGGTTTACATGTTTGAGTCAGCACTTAAAATTTAGCTGTATAAAGCTCAGGCTTCACCAACACGAGTATATCAGCATAAGCTGCTTCTTGTTCGACTTCAATATAGTCTTTGCTCTTTAAACACTGCAGGAATAAATAAGTGGATCAAATTCTATATCATGCACTGAGTAATAAAATATATATTATTCATTTAAAATCAAGTGAAGAATGAAAAATTACAAGTACAGCACTAGAACAAAAGCAGATCTTGGTTTTTAAGGAGGTTAAGGAGCATTAGCTACCAGTATTTCAAAGAACATTCTACCAGCTTCCTTCCTAGCACTTTTGCTAAGCACTTGATCTAAATTCAACCTTGATCCAGCCTGACGAGTATCCAAATTTTGAAATGCTGTTCTCAGATACTGTGCCACAGCCCTGCATGGGATTTCATGTAGATGAATCAGATTTACAGTTACAAACAATACCTACAAGCATGCTCCCAAGCACTATAGACCATCATGAGATCAAATAAAAACAACCTTGTCCTCGTTGACAAATCATTAGTATCCAAACCTACACTAGCATTTGAAGAGCCCTTTCCATGTACTCCATTGCCTGCAGCAACAAAATATGAAATCAAAACATAACAATAACACGTCCTTTTATTAAAGTTAAGAAATGTGAAACCTACAGACCAATGGCAAATCGGATCACTGCTTTTTCATCTTGTGCGGAATAAAGTGATATTCAATGGGCTGGATGAACATTGAAAAGGCATTAAATCAATGATTAGCTTACTGCAATGTGCTTAATATTTGTTATAGAGGAATGCTACATTTCTTCCTCATGTCTTATCTAGGCTTCTTGAGAAGACTTACCAACAGAAATAGAATCTTCTTTCAAGAAACTGAGGCCCTGCAAAGAACAGACAGATGTGAGGTGCTCTTACAGCCTACTGTGGGAGGCATTGCAGAGATCCAACTTAACCCCATACATTTTAAGCAAACAGAGGATGTTTGCACTGGGTTTTTCAATCCCTTTTGGTACTTAATAAATCTGGGGTTAAGATGGATACATGCCAGTTTTAGAGTGACAAAATGTTACTAGTCTCAAACTTTTTCCCTTTAAATGAATATCGGGGGCATTAGATGCTAAAAGACTCACCTGATCACCCTCTTTTTGATACGCAGAAGCATCCACACAATGGGCCTCTCCAGCTGGTGCAGTCTCTGCAGCATTCAAGTTTTCGGCAGCCCAAGAAGGGCTTGAAATCTCTACATTTAAACCTGTTGATGGAGCTGTAACCAACTTTATAACAGTATTTAATGGTGTATGTTTAGGTCCCTGAATTTCTAATGTCAACTCTTCAGTGCTTTCCCTCTGGAGATCCATCTTATGAAGAATTTCCATTGTTTCAACCGTGTTAGCATCTGCGGCACATCGAGCCTCTTCAAATTCAGGTGCATGAAACGATGGTTCAGGCCTACGTTCTGGCAATTCTTTGAAAGTCGGTCTCAAATCACGACGAACATCTTCAAAAGAAACATTTTCTTCATGGTCAGCGCAGACCCTCTTGTACAGCCTCTGAATCTCCACAGAGATGCCTGTAACACAACTCGGGCATTATCGATATAGATAAATTTTATATGCTACCATGAGATCATTGAAGGAAGCAGCTGCCCAAAAATAATCTCCAATGCAGCACTACAAGTATTCATATCTATCAATTCAAGCCATAACTAAATTTAATAGCATCAACCCCAAAAATAAAGGAATGACTGACCTGGAAGGGAAGGTTCTAAAAGCAATCGTTGTATATGAGAAATCTTATATGACTTCAAGGCCTCTGTGGCAGAGAAAGGAGCTTTTCTTCGAATTCTACGTATATCATCGGTATTTGTTAACTGCTGCTTCATAAACCTGTGGTCCCATTAAGAAATAGGAAGAGTAGAAATAAAAGGTTAAATTTCTTTTAATGTCAAATAAAATTACAATCTGAGAAAAAAATTTTACATTCAAAGTTTTAATTTATATTAACATTGGTTAAATTTTGAATTTAAAAAGCTCTGTTCTTAATAATACTGTTTTATATTTATATAAATTTCATATTTTTATATGTAGAAATATTCTTATTTTAAATTCTGTTAAAATTATAATTATATATATCATATAGGTGTGCGGCTGAGCCATTGGCATTTTTCATTTACATGTTTTAGATTTTTAGATGCACCAGTGCATATATATATATAATCTTAAATTTTTATATGTTTATTAATTAAATGTAAATATGGATTTTTAAAATATAATAGTTTTGAATATGAATTATTATTACCACGTTTGTTCTATAGCTTAGTATGGGGGAGATGATGTAGTGTGTCCATAAATGAGTGTAAAGTGTTCAGTCAAAATGAAGGAGATGTTGTGCCGTTATAAATGAGTATAAAGATTTAAATGTAGGCTTAATATGGGAGAGATGCAGAGATGATACAGTGTCTATAAATGAGTGTAAAGTGTTGGCTCAAGATGAAGGCAATGTTGTAGTGGTTGTAAATGAGTGTAAACATTTGAATGTGAGCTTGATGTAGAAGAAATGTAAAATAAAGCATTAGATCAAAATAATAATAATAATAAAGCATAATATCTTAATTTAAAAAGTAATCAAAGATAATAATAAAAATGAATAGATTCAATTCAATTTGTTATATTGTAATTTTTTTATTAATAAAATTATATAAAAAAATCCATTAAAAATATTTTTTTTAAATAAGAAACATTAAATTAAATTTAAATAAATAATATTCATATAATAAAGAAACATATAAAATTTTGATAAATTTAATATATATATATATATAACTTCATATTTACATACTTGACAATTCATCACAACAGATCTGATAAGTTATACTTAAAAATATGAATGATTTTTATTGAAAAATAGGAATGATTTTTATTGAGACAGGGAGAGCGATGGAGTGCAGAGAAGCTAGGGTTTGCAGGACAAGAGGCTTTGGTGGTGCGGCGGCGGTGGCTCAGGGGCGTGCATCAGGCAGGAATGGGGGATCGGGCCACATGTTTTCGGACCTAAGAAGAAGGCAGAGGACAATTCAGGGCCAATATCTGGCACAATGCAAGAGTTGGAAGCTGGAAGGCACGACGGCAAAATAGGATAACTGCCTCTCCTCGGGCTGCCATGGGTTTGAAGCAAGAATTAACCTGAAACTCTTTTCTTTTCCTCGGAAAACCAGTCTCACCAGCAAAGCGACTACCCCGAGCATATGGTGGTTTTCGCTCGACGAAGGAAGAGGGGTAAGGGAAAAACCCCCCTGCGGGTTTGCAGCGGAGGCTGGTTGCAGCGTTTTACGGATTCAAAGATGGGATTGCAACAAAGGGCGGCTGAGAGATGGCCCTGTCTCCTGGGCCAGCGTTGAAGCAGTCTTTCGGCGCAGACGGGTTTCTGAGTTAACGGGTTTTGGCGATGGGGATCCTATTCTGTAGCCTCAGCCCATCTGACTCAACCAGGAAAGCCATCTGTGGGTAATCCCTTCACCAAGTTTTTTCTCTTTTTTTCGTCGTTTCGTTCTTATCATTTATAGCTGGTTAAAAGGAGGGAGCTAGGGGCTCAGTATTAAGGTAGCGTAGGGGTTTCAGACCCAACGCTTACCTATGCGGCATAGAGATTTGGCAAGGGGCAAGGTAGCTCCCGTCTATGGGTATCCCCTATACTCTATCTCAGTAGACCCAAGATAAAACAAACGCTCGGACGACAGAGCTTGCTTGGGAAACCCCAGCCCACACGGACGAGTAGGGGTCTATACCCCCCAACCCAGTTTCCAGATTTTCATAAAAATATTCGATGGGAAAATAAAAACCTTTTGGGTACAGGAGGAGGAATTGGTCACAGATCTGAAGTACAAGATTCAAGTAGCAACAAGAATCTCGGCCACAAAACAAAGCCTAATCTATTCAGGAAAGGTACTATAGGAAGAAGCCCAAATAAAAGAATACCACATCCAAAGAAATTCTTCCATTGTCCTGAACCTCAGACTCAAAGGAGGATCCCCAAGAGTAAAAACATCTGCCAGAACTGAACAGAATAGAACTACAAGACCCATGAGGGAAGCCAATACAGCAAAAGCTGGCACCTCAAATGGGCCCTCATACAAGAACATTCTACAGGGGAAAAATACAGCACCAACAACTTCAGAACCAGTTGAGAACACTCCCAAACCATACATTGTGGAGCAACTGAACTGCATGCCAGAATTGAATATTAATGCATCAAAAATAGATGAGCATCGCTCCACATTTGAATCACAGGCAATAATTTGCAGGTTTAACTGCTTTTGGCCCAAACCAATGGAGCTTTTCCATTGGATATTTACCAATTGGACTATGGATTGTGACATCCACCTTTGCTCCAAGGGGTATTTTATTGTCAAGTTTACATCCACATAAGCCAAAGACATCATTCTCAGCGCAAGACCATGGTTCTGGGTATCTACTGGACTCTTCATCACTCCTTTATTCCCTGACTTTGACGCAAACACGATGGAGATTACTAGAATGCCAATATGGGTGCAGTTGTATAATCTCCCGCTTCATATTTGGAATGAACTCGTTCTATAAGGCATTGGTAACACTATAGGGAGATACATCAAAATAGACATCCAGAGGTTGGAGGAGAGAATCTTCACCTTTGCTCGAATCTGCGTTGAAGTGGACCGCAGCAAAGGGTTACCAGAAAGTATACAACTGATTCATAACCAACAAAAATGAAAGCAACACCTTGACTATGAAAACACAGCATTTAGGTGCAGGATAAGCAGGAAAACCTGCCATCTACAAAATACATGCCCAGACGGAAAAAGAGAGAACAGGAAAAAGAAGAAGACAGGGAAAGCATCCAAGGGATGGCAATTCCCCGCAGGTGGCCCAGAGCAAGAAATAGAAGATGAAGGGGACATTCCCATTCCGAACGAAAGTACACAGGGGGCGTCCAATCCAAGGGTACCAGACCAAGATGTACAAGAGCCAATAGTATCTAACGCGGTGCCTATGACAACGCAAGCCTCGGGGGATTTTCCATCCACTAGGGACGCTTCTGCGATGAGCACAGGAGTGAATAAAAGATCGCATGTTTCAAAAAGCTCGGATTACGAGAAAGAAAACTCCATGAGGTACAATGCGTTGGCCTTGGTTCCTTCTTCCCTTCATTGAGGGACTTGGGAGATAGTTCAAAAGAGAAAAGGCAAGCGTGAAAAGCCCAGCCCTACTGGCAATTTGTAAATATTTTGGGGAGCCTCGCTACAATGATATATGTGCTTGAGCACATGGGCCCTTTGGGCGTCTCAAATGTGCTTAATTGCCTCTGCAAATGTAACTTTTCATTAATTATTAATAGAAAGTTGCTGATTTTTTCTCTAGTAAAAAAAACTTCATATTTACATTTAATTAATAAAAATATCATTTAAACAAAATATATACGTGACCATATAAATTAAAATGATGATTCATATTCATAATCATCATATTCTTTTAAAAACTTCTTATTTAATCAATAAGTATATATCAAATTTACTATTATACATATATGATCAATGTTATGCATATCACATTAAAAATTTAAACTATAAAAATTATAAAACATGTAAGTATATATATTATCACAGTTTTAATAAAATTAATATAAGAATATTTGTATATATAGAGACCTAAACTGTATATAAATATAGCTCCAAGGGATAGCTCAATTGGTCGAGTTCCCATTGCTAATTACGTTGTCAATTTGGGAGGTCACGGGGTCAAATATCCTTGACGCCCTTGGGGTTTAAGCCGGGTGGATCTGCCTGAATATTTGCTTGGAATTTTTTTTTATATAAATATAAAGTATATTATTAAGAATGTTCAGAATGATCATAGATCTATCTTAACTCCTAATCTACCAAGTGCCCAAAGGAATCAAATCTCTTGAAGTGCAAACCTTTCTTCAAGTTTTGCACTCAAAATGATGTTTATATCTTGAGAGATTTGAACCCTCTTCAAGCTTGGTAGATTCAGATTTAAGATAGATTTATGCTGGTTTAAATTTATTTTAATCTGATATGCATATTATGAATTTATTCTGGAAAAAATGTTTGTAATTTTATTAATAAACACAAAATTGCAATAACAATTTAAATTACTTTTTACTATTTTTTTAATTGACTCAACATTATAAATTATTATTGTTATTTTTTTATCATGAACTATTATTGTTATTTTTTTTATCTAACATCTTAACACACCACTCCAACATCTCCCCAAACTAAGCTGTAGAGCATCTCTCATGCAATAATTTTGAATAATAGGAGATTTCATGATTTCATAGCTACCTAGCATTGCACTCAGCTTGATTGTACTTCCTTGCTCTTGTACATATTGTTCTCCTTTTGTATATTTTTAGTTAATAGAAGCTGTGTTTTTCAAAGAAAAGAGGTGGATGCAATGCAATTTCCTTGGGAACTTTTCACTACTCACTCGTTAGTCAAAACAATCGATTCATCAAGACTCTGTTTTCTCTTCCTTGGTCGCAGTTTCCTCTCTTCAGAGGCTGGAGTTTTGGGAGTTGGCATTACTTGTAAAGTTGGTGAAACACGTCCTGCATATGGTCAAACTTAAACTACTGAAACCCCATCAAATAAAATCAATTATAAGCATCCTCTCAGTTTTAAAAAAGTATATAAGTCTACTCGTTACATGAGCCTCAGCCTCGGGATGAAAATAAAGAAAAATAAATAGCTGTTTTCATGGCATGTCGATGATTAATTCCATTGAGATAGGTAAAACATGAGTATAAAGTTTGCCTGTTCACAGCATTCAAGTACTTGCATAAAACTGATAAAATGCTGAAAGATGTGAGTGAGAAACCCTCACCACACAATACATATTACAGGCGACCTCTTTCTTTACAATAATAATCGCATCCTCGGCCAAAGGATATGGATGAAATAATGAATAGATGACTATTTAAAAGAGGATATTATCAAATCACTTCTTTCCTCTAGATTAACAAGAAAAATGTCACCTTTGCAACAAAATCTCATTAAATTTTCATATAAAAACTGATAAAAGATACATACCTAGAATGGAGGCCAGCATGTCTTCATCCGTAGAAATCGATATTCGTTTTGTAGGAGGGGTAGGGGGAGCCATTTGAATGTTTGCAAATCCCTTATCACGTACAGGGCTCTCTTCAAGAAGAGGTTTACTCACCTCTGTCCTCTGAGCTTCATCTGCACCACCAGTATCAGTGGAGTCTTCACCTGCATCTGGCTCCTCATCCATTCCCACGAAGTGTGGCTTGGGCCATGGAACATCCTCTGCAGCACGAAGTGTTTCAAGCTGTGGAATATCTACTCCTGTTGTTGGCTCCATAATGACATTTTGGGGAGTCTCTTCCACTGTATGTTCTCCACTATGAATTGGTGGAGTGGAGACATTGACGGATGAAGGTGAACTGTATCCAGTCTCAACATCCATTTCATTAAAACCCAAAGGACCATCCAATGGTAGAGACGGGAGAACTCTGTTCGAAGAAACCACCATAAAGTTAACTATTAACTGGCGAAGATCTGGCAAATAATCTCATAAAATACAGAACAATGGAGGATGCATATTTAACCCCTCATCTAATGGGAAAATGAATTATAATGAAACATTCAATAATATTTATTGTCACAACATGAAACCTAAAAACATGATGGTAACTTAATTACTTACTCTTCTGCCAACGACATTGCTGCAGGGTTTGCAGTTTCCAGCTGAAAAGAAGATATCTGCCTTTTGGCTTCCTGCCAGTCATTGAAAATAATTAGATAATACCTGTTTAAATCCCAAATTCAAAATATATTTGTCTCCAACTCGTACCAATGCCTGTATGTACTACAAATAGAAGTTATAGTGTAATTGCATATGGATGGCATATACACTAGTACTACCATTGTAATTCTCAAGAAGAATGTATTCCATTATAAGATAAAATGCACAGAGAGAAAGCTGCTGTGCAGTAGGCATATGACAAATGCTATGGGATCCAAACCTCATTGAAGTCTAACATTGTATGGGCATCTCCAGCACCGGTAGCAAACTCTGTATTCTCAAGAAGTTAAAATGTCAGAATTTTAAAACTTAAAACTTTATAACAGCTAAGAAAAAAAAACTAAACTACGGCAGAGGAATCAAATGTCACATTCGTATCTCACCATCAGATCTAAACCGAACTCTAGATGTGAAATTTCGATGCGGTTCATGTAACGTGATTTGATCATGAGCACTAACATGAGGATCTGAATCACTACAACAAACAAAAATATGTGAATCAATAAATATGTTCGTCAAAATTGTGTATAAATTAATCCCAAATCAAAAACATCACATTGTAATATGTGAAAAATTACTCACCTTGTACTTGGTAACCCTACATCATCCAATTTCATATACTCAAATTCAGATATCTCAGGCAAAGTTATTGAATGAAATGGTGCTAAAGTGGCATCTGGTGGCAAATCAACATGTGCAGTGTGAAATGCCCGATTTATTTTTGTTAATGTCTGACTGCAGTCTTGATAGAGGTAGTTCACTTTTCTTGAATATATCCTCACCACCCCAAAAAGGAGGTGCCCTACCAGTCTAAGTGCAATCGGAAATTCAGGATATATGATCGAATCTGCAAAGCCAAAAATCAGAACAGAAAAACTTCTTTTGAGAACAAGATGCCAATGTATATATATCTTCTAAACCACTTAAAAAAGGAGATTTTACAACATATAAACCCTAACCAGAAAGGTAAAACAAAACAGATAAGGAGAGAAAAAATCAAATATTAGGACCTGTTATCCCCTGTGTATGAGGATTGTGCATGTGATTTTCATCACATGATTCAGAGATTTGCACGGTGACATGATGATTCTAGCCTTCCAAGGGTTAGAATTTAGATAGTACCTGCTTCAACCTTGCATCGTGGCCTATTGAGATTGATTTTGCAGATAGTACTTTCCATTTGATCGGATGGTATATTTCTAAAGGAGACTCATTTTCTCCTCGATTCACTGCCATGGATTGGTTCTCCCCTCATGTACATTCTTTGGTTGACGTTTTTGCTACATGAGAGTCTCCCTTTACACAGTGGATCTGCGTAGGTTGTGATCATTCTATTATGGGTATTATTGTATTAGTGGTTATTTTGCAAATGGTTCAAATTATTTTGACTAATGGATGATGGATGATGATCTTATACTTGATGGTGATAGAACCCTAGTGCTAGAGCAGTCTATGGTGATTCTATTGTGATACTTGACACAATAGATAGAGATTTTCATAAAGCGCCCCCTCTATTGCATAGATTTTCATGGTTTGAGGGATCAACCTACTCCATGAGCCACTCGTAAATTTATTTGTAAAGCATTTGGCTTATTTGAGACCTAGAACACTTTGTGATGACATTGATTACAACTCCAAAGTGAAGCATGTTTCCCCTCAACTGTATGAGAGGTAACAATGTGATTCTCATCACATGCTACAGACTTCAACACCAGCGCCACCCTCCCGATGGCATGATGTTCCAGTTCACACTTCATGTGAGCACTTCAAAGTTTTCTGATCACTCAGAGCTTGTATGTCAAAGATCCTTCTACTTGATAATCTTCCTGTAGAGTGGATGTGCATATTGCTGGGGATTTCATGATGATGCTAGCATGGTTCAATTGATTTGGCACAATGATGATATCGTACACGTGATGAGTTCCTCAATGCTTTATTTATGATTATGATAAAAAGGATAAATGTATTGGATGGTGTCATATCTTTCATTCTGGCTCATGTATGGTGATAGCATTTCATGTATTTGTCCTGATCGTGGTAAAACATTGACGAAATTTGGTAATGGATCATGTTCATAACACTTGCTTCCTTGTACTATGGTGGATCATTGTCTCCCTTTAGATAAGTGTTGTCAATCTTTGATTGAGTTGTACTACTAAAGACCTAGGTAATTGTAGCATGTCCATATCACAAACCATCTCTAACACTTTTCATCTTCCCCATTATTTCCATGCGCATTCATTATATCTCCCCTCATGGTTAACTTATCATGTACCATAGCAAGGTCTATATTTTACAATCCAATATAGGAGAGTCTCATCTTAAGAGATATAAGTTCAAGGTGGATGTAGCCAAAGTAAAAATCCAAATGATAAACTTTGAACCATGCCACCTTCCCAAAAATCCCAAGGCCCAAAGTCTCATGCTTAACAATGTATATCTAAAGAAAGGGTCTAGTCAAATTAAAAAAGAGCAGAGGAATGGTAACTCAACTGATCCAAGTGGATATTGGTGGCCACCCGCTTATTCCACTTCGGGCCCCACCATTGTTTCTTTCAGTTTTTCAGTTTCCTTAATTGTAGCGCAATTTACTATTTTTAACAGTTTTTCGGGTCCTGAACTTCCAGAGCCATTTTGAGGCCCTAAATGACGTTTTTTGGGAAAACTGAGAGCAACATGGGTCTTCGGCCGATGTTGCTCACATCAAAAGTTGTAGTCCTCAGATAAATCTTTCTAATGAGGTATTGTTCACGTCAAACGGAGATCGTATGCCAAAGTTACGTCCCCGAGAAGTTGATGTACCAATTCACCCAAACGAGGCCCATAGTTTTGGCGCTTCATCTCCTAGGGTTAGGTTTTTGGATGTTTAGGGTTTTCCATTGTTTCTCAATAATAAAAAGGCCCTCGAGCCTCATTGTAACAGATTGAAGAGGCCTGTAGCCACCACATCTCTTCTCAGAGATAAGCTACCAGCGCCCTAGCTAGTTTGTTTCCTTTATGTCTGTAAACAAATTTCAGTTCTTTGATATTAATGAAATGAAGTGTTATTTCCATTGCATCTTTGTATTTATGGTTATATGTGTATTCTGTTGCGTTCCTGCATAAATTCGGATCAGTGGTATCAGAGCGGTCTACTCTTTGTCGATCCTTCTTTGCATGTCCCCAACGAGGTCGAGGTATAAGGAGTTAGGGCACCATCTGGTTGAACCTTTGCAAGATCAACCTCGCAAACCTTGACGACCACCCATGGGGGACGAAAAGAAAGACAAAGGAGCAAGAGATCCTAACAAAATATTGCTTGAGGAGGCCCTCGAAAAACAAAGGAACAACGATGATGGATAACTTTGCCCAGATCCTTCAACGACTGCCCACCAGCGGCGCATCTGCATCCAGCAGCCACTCTGGAGGCGCAACTCCTTTTAAGGTACAATTAAACTTTGACATTCCCATATTTGAGGGCCAAATACATGCAGACGTTGTAGATAGATGGTTGAATCTATTAGAAGCATATTTCTCAATTCATGACTTTTCCGACTGGGAGAAATTATTTTTACACTCCTCAAAGCCGCCCCCCATGTCCAGGACTGGTGGGAAACCTATTGTAAGAAAAGGGACGAGGGGGAACCCTCTCTGTTCTCGGTCGTACCCACTTGGAATTATTTCCGAGACGACATCCAGGAACAATATTATCCCGTGGGGAGCTATGAGGACAAGTACATACAATGGACTACGCTGCGGCAGCAAAGGGATCAAGATGTGCATGAGCTGACGAATCTATTCCATACCCTACGCACAAAGTTGGGTATCAAAGGTTCGAAGAAACATTTGGTGCTGAAATACCATAGTTGTATGCACAGATACATTCAGGAGGAAATGGAGTTCCTCGACATCTCCTCGCTTGGTACGACATATCGGTATGTTGCCAAGATTGAGCAGAAATTCAAACAGAAGAAGCGAGACTTTGGATCTATGGATCAAAAGAAAGGGAAAGGTGCCCCCAAACCGCAGAACAAAGGAAAAAGCCAAGGCATGGCGGCCCAAGACAACCTGCCAAATCCGCAAGCAAAGAACAACACCACAAAGCCGAAGTAGGACACGGGAAAATGGTGTGAGTTCCATAAGAGCTCCACTCACAACATAAGTGAGTGTCGGACCAAGCAGCCACTAGTGGCCGAGATGAAGGCTTTTGAATCAGATGCATGCTCTGACTCTGAATCAGAACCCGATAAGGGGAATGATAAGGGGAAGCAGATTATCGATGTGAAGCCCAATGCCACCATTGCCACCACGAAGATCTAGAAGGAGGAACCCGAAGATCCAGAGGAGGAGGAGCATCTCTTCTTCTTCCAAGATGTGGGTAAAGGGTTCCCCGCTACGGTTCATTGTCAACAGTGGGAGCCAAAGAACCTCATTTTAGCAGAGGTCATGAAGCGGTTAGGCTTGCCGACCACAGCACACCCACAGTTGTACACCATCGGATGGCTTCACCAAGGACGGGATCTTCGCGTCAGCCAGCAGTGCCTCCTTCCCTACAACATCAAGCCCTTCATGGATGAGGTATTATGTGACTTTGCTCCTCTTGATGTTTGTGATGTATTATTAGGCCAACCATACTTGTGGAAGCGACATGCTGTGTATGAGTCCCGGCCTCAAGCTATTATTTTTACTTTGGGCAATAAGTTGTACAGGATACCAGAGGTACCACCGCCTGTCGCTATCTCTTTGGTTACTGCAAAACAATGCAGTAAGCTCATTTCCAAAACCGGAAATTTGTTTTCCTGATGATCCGCCCTCGGGGCAAGAAGAAGACTGTGGCCACGACCTCCAGACAGGGCTCCTCCGCACGACAACAACAAATGGACAAGGTCGTGGAGGAGTACGGGGACATATTCACCTCACTTGCAGGGGTGCCTCTACACTGTCAGGTCAAGCACCCCATTGATCTGACCCCGGGTGCACCACTGCCCAATGGCCCAATCTATCAGCGCTTTGTTCCGGAGAACGATGAAATCAAGAGGCAGATTCAGGAGGTGCTGCAGAAAGGTCACATCCGGCCGAGTTCATCGCCCTGTGGGAGCCCGATCGTGTTGGTGCAAAAGAAGGATGGGACTTGGAGACTCTATATTGACTATCGGGCACTGAAGAATATCACTATCTGGAATAGGTACTCGATCCCACGGATTGATGACCTTCTGGACCAACTCAAAGGGGCGAAATATTTCAGCAAGATCGACTTGAAGTCTAGGTATCACCAGGTACCAATCGAACCCTCTGATGTGTGGAAAACTGCCTTCAAAGCCAAGGAGGGCCTTTTCAAATCGCTGGTCATGGCTTTCAGGTTGACGAATGCTCCCGCATCCTTCATGAGGTTGATGGACGACATCTTGTAGCCATTCACCAACTCATTTGTAGTAGTTTACTTGGATGACATCTTGATCTTCAGCTAGACTTGAGAATAGCACCTCCACCACATCTGATAGGTCCTCCAAACACTGTGGCAACACAAGTTGTGTGCCAATTTGGAGAAGTGCACTTTTGGCATGACCCAGGTTCGGTATCTGTGATACATTATTGATGAGCGGGGGGTGCATGTGGATCCAACCAAGATCCAAGTCATTCAGGATTGGCCAACCCCAACCACTCTAACAGAGCTTTGCAGCTTTCCGGGTCTTGCTAATTTCTACCGCAGGTTCGTGTTGGGATTCTCTCTTATCACTTGGCCCTTGAGTCAAGTCACCAAGGGAGGAGCTAAAGCAAAATTCTTTTGGTCGGAATCTCAACAAAAGGCGTTTGTAGAATTGAAACATCGCCTCTGCTCTACCCCAGTGCTCACATTACCAGACTTGCAACAACCATTTGAGATCGAGTCAAATGCCTCTGACTATGCTATTGGGGCAGTTCTTAACAGGGGCGTCCAGTGGCATATCACGATGAGACACTGTCCGACACAGGCCGCAAGTATCCTACTTATGACAAAGAAATGTATTCCATTGTGTACGTTTGCCGACAATGGAAGCATTAAAATTTGGGGAAGGAAACAGTCATCCACACAGACCACCGACCCCTGCAGTTCATATAGACACAAGGGAAGTTGCAGAACAATCGCCATCAGAATTGGTCCACATATCTACAACAGTTTCATTTGAACATCAAGTACAAGAAGAGCAACACCAATAATGTTGCAGACTGCATCAGCCGACCACCGATCGTGGCGCTAACCATCGTTCTCAACTCTTGTGGGCACGAGACATCTGATTGACCGCTTCTCTACAAGAGCGATCCAAGTCAATAACGCCAGGAACTTTTCTTCCAGAATGCATGAGTTCAGAATTTCATCTCTAGGATGCTGCTTTGCTATGTACGCCGGGACACCTTTGTGTTCATTCAAGCGAGCGTGCCAAGATGATTTAGGAAAGCGCACTACCGATCGGGTCGGCTGGAATTTCGAGGTGGCAATTGGGGTATTCGTGGCCGAACCTTGACTTTGATGTTGGGAAGTACATCGAGATCTTGCAGCACTTACCATTGTCAAATCGACCATCAAGAAACGACCATCAAGAAGCAAGGCCTATATACTCCTCTACCTATCCCTAGTCGACCTTGGGAATCCATCTCCATGGATTACATGTCGGGCCTGCCTTCTACTAAGCAGGGAAATGACTGTGTTTTTGTGGTCGTCGACAGATTCTCGAAGATGGCCATTATGGCGGCCTGCAAGAAGAATATCACAGCAGAAGCCACTGCTAAACTCTTCTTTGAACGAGTGTGGGTGCACTTTGGGATCCAACAATCTATCATATCAGATCGGTATAGTAGGTTCCTCAGCACATTTTGGTCCAGCCTCTGGTCGATGTTGGATACCAAGCTCACCAAGTCCACAGCTTTCCATCCCCAAACAGATGGCCAGACAGAAGTCGTCAACAGAATGATTGTACACATTCTGCGCATGTACAATTCAAAGCATCCATGCACATGGGACAAGAGCCTCCCTTATGTACAACATAGTTATAATCGGGCTCTCCACAGTTCAATCGGCCATAGCCCCTTTCAGGTGGGCTTGGGATTCCAGCCACTATGTCCCATTGACGTAGCCATGCCATTTGTAGCTACTCAGGCCAATTCAGCTCATGTCCAGTCAAAGTGAAGCTACAGCGAACAACGTGGTGAGCCTTGTCAGCAATCAACCAATAGGTTCATGACATATTGGATAGAAATGACCAATGGTAACTACAAACAACAACACAGTCACAAGTCAACATCGAATTTCCACTATACACAACTTCTGAGTGGGTGACAAAGTGTGTTGCTCTGCAGAAGGGCGCTGGGACACCACGCAGCTTCACCGCTCCAGCCATCGTTGGTACCATCACCAAGGTTGTAGGGAACAATGCCTTCGAGCTCGGTATTCCACCATTCCTTGGTCTGCACCCAGTCTTCAATGTGGATCGCCTTCGTCCTTACTTCCCACCTCTACTGGACACCTCGGACATTGCAGAACAACTCACACCAACAGAGTTAAATCCAGACTGCATGGAACAGGCCACCACAGATTGTATCATGGACATGCAAATCAAAAACACTCGCCAACAGAAGATCCAACTATATCGGGTTGTCAAAGCTGGCCAACTCCTGCACCAAGGAAAGTGGTTCACCAGGGACCAAGTTCAGCAGAAATTTCCTCATCTCATGGAGGAACTTAACGCAATGGGGACCATTGGCCCTGAGGAGAATAGAAAGTCCGGTGGATATTGGTGACACACTTCATGAGGCCCACCATTGTTTCTTTACGATTTTTCGATTTCCTTAATTGTACAGTTTACTAGCTGTGATTGTTTAGAATGTGAACGCCAGGCCGTTTTGAGGCCTAAGCCAGTGTTTTTTGGTATCAAGTTGTACTGCGATAAAATCTTTCTAACGAGGTATTACAACACATCTATGAATCATATGCCAAGTTACGTCCTCGAGATTGTTGGTACCCAACGGAGCCTGGTTTGAGCGCTTCATCTTACACAAAGTTGGGTTTTTGGATGTTTAGGGTTTTCCATTGTTTCTCAATAATAAATAGGCCCTTGAGCCTCATTGTAACAGAGTGGAGAGGCCTGTAGCCACCACATCTCTTCTCAGAGATAAGCTACCAGCGCCCTATCTAGTTTATTCCCATTCTGTCTGTAAACAAATTTCAGTTCTTTGATATTAATGAAATGAAGTGTTATTTCCGCTGAATCTTTGCATTTATGGTTATGTGTGTATTATGTTGTGTTCCTGCATAAATTCACATCATCAATGCTAAGTGCTTCCTCTCTTTAAGGAAACTCATGTGGATGAGTATTGTTAAAATACCTTATGTGGCTATGGTAGTCAACTTATGAAGTTACCCTCCCTTATCATCACATCTATTGTATCACATACTCCTAACTTAGAGTCCTCGTAAATGCTTCTTGTCTTAGGAGTTGTCACATGTAATGGAGGTTGATGTTACCCCATGATGATTAAACTTGGCAAATGGTATAAATTCAACAAGTTATTGAGAAGTTAAAGGATGAAACTTAATGTTTCTCCACCTAATGGCACTTATATCAAGGTGTGACTCATCATTATGTTGCATTGGGATTTGTGTACTTGGCTCAATATTTGTGCGTCTACATTGGGATCTCTGCACTTGCATTGAGATCAATGACTTCCTTGGAATCGGTGACTACTTAGAGCATTGTGATTTCCTTGGGCATTGTGATAGACCATACACATCTTCTTAAGAACCACATGTTCCATATAATCACTCATTTGAGGGGTCAACTTGCTTCTTTGACGGTTTTCTTTCATGCCATCTAAGGTTGGTTACACCTTGGAGTTGGAGCTTGAATGACTTGTAGCACACTTCTCATGAGCGCTCCATCCATTGAGGATACTTTGCACTATTTTTTATGGTGAGGAGGTTGCATTGCACTTGTTACCATGCTATTTGTTTAGGGTATCCACATATGGACGGCATTCACTTGATCTTCTACCATTGCTTTTACCTTGGGATGATGACACATTGACATGTGGATTTTCTAGTACACATTCCTCATTACATTTCATGGGATGACCTAGCATTGGATACCACACATGTGGATGGAGTAGGTTATTTGTACATATTTTGAGGGAGGCGTAGCTTTAGGAGCAATTATTTTTTATCAGTGTGCCTAGAATTTTGTCAAATCAATGCTATTAGTCACAAAATGGCCATGGAATTTTCAAAATGTGGTTATAATAGAAATTGAGGAAAAGTGACACAATTGTGGTGATTTTAAAATATGTTAGGGGAAGATTATCACCATACGACTTATTTGTGGACATCTCACTCTCATAATGATTGGTTCACACATGAAACACATTTCTAGGATGTTGTCCACTTTGTGAAGGCATCTATTCTCTTGTATTGTACATGTGGAATTAGTCCACCATATTATATTGTTGGCAACTAAATCCTTTCTAGTTTGTTAGAGAATATCCCCATTCTTCAGGTCTAACTTTTCATTGGTTCATTGGGATTTGGCACCATCTTGTCCACATCCTTGAGTAGGGCCAGGAAACATTTCCCTAGAGGTTGACACAGCGAAAAGAATGGAAAAGCATAATATGGCCACAATGAAAGAAAAAGAAAAATCAAAATGCAAAAGATGGTCGGGACATAAATTAGTGCGTTGGAAAAGCCTCACATGAACTTTACCCTCCTCGTTAGCCAACCCTATCTCATATCAAGGGGTACAATTGAAAAAGAAAGCTCTAACCGTTGAGTTATGAACCCAAAATAAAAGCATTACTAAAAAGAAGTAAAAGGCACACAATAGGGGTGGAAAAAGCAGGCCAAGCAGAGTAAATCATGCCTCCATGATTTCTCCCTCCATTACATCTATACACATGGGATGTGGACTCCTATTCGCGAGTCCCCTTGACCATGGTACTTGGCCATGAAGCCTTTCTCCTCCATTTCCACTCAATTACACCAACACCTATTGATTGAAGGGTTGACCTTGGAAATGGAACTTCCCCTTAGGGGTTGGAAGCACCTAATAGGGTTGACTATTGGCCACCCCTACCAAGGTAGAGAACACCTTTACGAAACTTAGTCTAATTCGATATTGGAAGGTGATCCCAATTTGAAATATTAATATGCCCTTAACATACAAGTTTGGTACACTTAGATGATTACATGATCTTAGTCTCTAAAGAATGCCTAGAGTTCCAGTTGGTTTTGTCAAGTGGCCCACTACATCCTAGGCATTGAGCGCACCAACTCCACAAGTACCCATGCCTTTTAGATAGGTTGATGACTTAGTAGATGCAGTGTTTCCCACTTACAGAGTGTTGGGAAATATGATGACTTGAGAGCAGCTCATGCACAGCCCAGAGTACCTCCAGAACCCATGAAGTTGACCTTCTTTGGCCCAACACAAAGGATTCTTGTTGATTGCACTGCTAGACCTAGCATACCCTTAGGCTGGCCTTAACACTACCTAATGGACAAGCCATGATTTAGAGCCCAAATGAGGATGATCTTCCATGAGATGACTAGGGAGGACTTTTTGCACCTAATGGAGGCTTAACGCTAGAGAGACGAGGCATTGTGTTTACCATTGGAGAACCATGGTCACAGTTATTAAAACCGACCGGTTTGAACCGATAACCGGTCAAACCGGCCGGTTTGAACCGGTAACCGATCAAATCGGCCGGTCAGCATGCTGGCCGATTCAAACTGCCCATGCAACCGGGTCCAGCCTTGACTTGACCAAAAAACCGGTCCTAACCGGCCGGTTAAGGATGGAACCGGCCGGTTTATTCATAAACCGGCTGGTTCCGTCCTTAACTGGCCGGTTAGTTGCTCTTCCCAATACGCGGACCCACCCACGGCCAACAAGGTGTTTTAGCCTTTTAGGGCTGATGTGGAGGTAAGGGGAGGGTTGTTTCCCTCCAAAAACACCCTCCCCAATCTTTTATAAGCAGGGGCAGCCTCTCATTTGTCTCACACCATCTCATTTGGAGATTTTGTGAGTTTGATTGAGAGCTTGGAGAGTGTTGAGTTTTTGCTAGAGTTTGAGGCTTGCCGCTTGAGCTAAGTAGACTATAGTAGCCATCATGCCTCCAAAAGGCAAGGATACTGCATGGGCTCATTGTGATATGATTGATGGCAAAATGATTTGTAGATATTGCCAAATATCTATTGCAGGAGGGGGTATTTACAAGTTCAAGCAACACTTGGCTGGGATAAGAGGCCATGTAAAGCCATGTGGAGCACCAAATGAAGTAATAGGGCATATTAGGGCAGAATACCTTCAGAAGTTTGAGACTCAAGTCACTGAACCAATAGAGAAGTTTGTGACTGGAGCAGTTGCAAAGTTTGGCAGTCGAGAGTCGGGAGAATCAAGTTCAACCAACTGAGTTTGAACTTTGATCATGATTAGAAGTTTCAAGTGATAATGTTGATCATTAATTAGAATTTAGTAATATCATATATGTAGATTTGTAGTAGACTGTCACTGTACTATGTAGGCCAATGGCCTCAATGCTCATAGCTTGTAGCATTGTTTTTGGACTTTATGGGTCATTTGGAGCCTCATTGCTTATGTACTTTTTTGATGATATGTATTGCACTCGGTGCCATTTTGATATATTCACCTTTACATGGTATATAAATGAGCAAACTTTGCATATTTTGTCTCTATTGGCTTGGAATCATGGTTGCAAATCTTAAAAATAGTTTTTTTATTAAAAAATAATTATTTAATGTATTTTTTTTAAAACCGGTTCATTGAGATCTGACCGCTACCGGTTAGACCGGTTCCGGTTCGAAACCCAATTCATTAGGTCCACCGGTCCGGTCACCGGTTCCGGTTTTAATAACTATGCGTGGTGGCACCCCAGCTGGATTTAGGACCTTGGAGCTGCTTTGAGGTTGGATTTGAGGGATACTCCTCAATCGATGGATGATCATGTGATGTAAGAAAAATATGACTTTTCCTGCAAGCTCCACTTCTATGTCATAAAGACTCTTACAAAATTTGGTATCTATGTGGATTCTACCAAAATTCAAGCTTGATCTAGCTAGAATTTCAAATGGAATTCTACTCAGCTTTTCTATTCAATTGTATTTAAACAACACGCCCATTCAGACACTCAATTTCATATTAACTCCATATTTCACACACACACTGTAATTCTTCAAGTGATCATGCATGTACATAATTCATACACAAAAAGTATGAAAATATATTTCATTAATTAAAATCTATACATACACAAATACTCAAAAACTCTTCCTCTCTTGGCCTGATTCTACATTCATTTGGCCATTCTCTCTTTTCCTCACGCGTACTCTCTTTTTTATTGCCCATAGGCTTACAATAGATAAAATTTAGAAACATCATAGATTTTTTTAGATCCTAAAATCGCTCCATAAATGACCCATAAATCAAATTTTCGTAAATTCTAAAATCACTCCATAAATCATATTTTTCCTAAATTCTAAAATCACTCATATTTCAATCTATCCCTAGACTCCCTAATGCTTTATAAGGAATATTTTATTTTTCCTTGTGGATAAAATATTTCATATCCATAGTGTAGGGCGATTTAATGGTATGTTAAATCCCTTGTCATTTTAATATGTCAACCCGGGGGTTTCGTAAACTTAGAAACAAACCAAAATATATAGGACCTCAGATGAAACTGTTGTAGAAAGTTTGTTTAGGATGATAAAGAAAGAAGGAAATGCATATTACAAGTATAACTAAAGAGAATTGCAAAATAAATCACATGCAAGAAAACTGAATTAGATTCTAAGGTGGAAGTTAGATTCGGTGGAATGAATGAATGCCATGGCCTTTCTAAAAACTTATAAAATAATCTTTGAACAACTATAAGAAGCAAACTATGATAATCTAGAAAGCGGGTAAAGCTAGAACAAATATTGATTTAGTTATCACGCAAACAAACTATGAGAACTAGTAAACAAGCAAAATAAAGTGCAAATCTATTAGAAACAAACTATGATAATCTAGAAAGTAGTAAACTAATCTAGAAAGAGTAAATAGCAACTAGTGATTTAGTTGTCAAGCAAGCAAACTAAGATATCTAGTAAGCAAGCAGTTTAATGACAACCAAATCAAATCTAGGAAATGAAATCACACTTGCAGAAAGTAAATCACACTTGCAGAAAGTAAAGCACACTTGCATGAAAGGAAATAACATAAATCAAACTATGTTACAGATGTATGCAAATTGTGGTTGATGGGGATTCGTCCATTCCTCAATGAGCACACATGAACAGCTATCACTCCTTAAGAATCAAGCAACATTCATAACTCAGAATTGGAAGAAAATGATATTATTCATGTTGAATGAACAATCATAAATCTGATGCTAATGAATAACTGACAACTATTAGCTTCCTTTGAAGGATGCTCCTCTTATTTATAAATGAATTAGGGATATCTCCTCAATAAATGTAAATCCCTTAAATATATACTAGATCCATACTTGTCTCAACTTATCCCTAAATACTAGATACAAATCCCATGACACATCAAGATCTTTATGATCTTTCTCCTTGGAATGTGGTCCACCTCTTGAGTTGAAATTCAAATTTGTGCTTGGGAGGCCAAGTAAGATCCTTCTAGAACCTCCAAATAAGCCTACACATGTCACAAAACTCATAACACATATATATGTATATGAAACCATGTTAATTTCCTTGTTTTTAATCATAAATTCACTTAAAAATATAAAATAAGTAACTTTGGAAAATGATTATTCTAACCCATATGATCATGAAGATGATTACTTGATGTAGGGTTTTAGGCTAGATAGTTATGAAATGAGGGTTAAATGGTTATGAAATGATGGAAATATGGATAAAGATGGAAGACAATTTTGAGACTCAACATACCCCCCAACTAAAGTTGTTGCATGTCCTCATGCAACTATTGCATTGATTCATTTATCCATAAGTTAATCTTTTTTAAATGCTTTGCTTCTTTATGAGCTTTTGCTTGTAAGGATTCTCTTTGAACTTTGCGTCATCATATTCTCTTTTGCAAAGTGTAATACATTTGATTGCAAAATATATTTTTGATGGTTGGTTCTTGTGTAACAACCAAAATTTTTGAGCATTGGTTCTTGTGTAACAATACATTTTTTCTTACATCAAAGTACATGAAATCATTGAAAATTTTCTTTTCAAGTCCTATAATAACTATCAATGAATTGATAATTTTCAAAGCATATCATCTTTCGGAATCATACAACAACAATAGTTGATTGGGAAGAATATGCAAGTTTAAATGAAATGAAAATGTGTGATGATGTATGAAATGTGAATATGAATTGGTGTCCCTTCCCCCCAACTAAAGGTGTTTTTTAGTTTATGACAATATGAGAAAGGGAGTGAGGAATTTTCCAAGAGTACAATTTTAGCATTTTAAGGAATTGCATGACTAAAAATTAGAAAACAACATACCTTCACTTACCTTTAATGAGTATGAGTTGTGTTTACTGAAGAGTGTGGTTGCTGATGTTAGATCATGGAGTATGTAAACAAAGGAATTTGATCTTCTTCTTTGTTCTCTTTGTGTCGATGACAAGATTGTGATTTTTATTCTTGTTTTACAAATTGATTCCTGCTGCAAACTTTTGAAATGATGGTACAATTCTAGTCATGCAAATAAATGTGTTGATGTCGAGCATGAAGAGAAGTCATTGGATTACAGACCATTAATGAATGTTGTTAACCAATGCGAGGCAAACTCACCATTAATGTCAATGAGTGCCAAGGTACCTAAATACATCTTGCGAAGTGCGAATAGATGAGCTGATGTCGAGCCACTTGCAAGATCTAATGATCAAGGGACATTGATGTATTTCCATGATTGTCAGCAAGAGAACTTGTCATTAAGGAATACAAGCCTCAAGGTACTTGAAAGATAACTCTAGCCTTGAACCTAGATAATGTGTTGATGTCGATAGGCCAAGACTTGTTAGAAGAGAGGCCTTAATGAATCCTCCATCATCTAACGCGAGCATAAATCAATGATTTTGAAGGACTATGGATGAAAATTTTTGCAGTGGATCAAGGTTTATTTGACGAAACGAAAAGGAAATGAAATGAATCAGCTTTGTAGGGGAGCTTAATGGTTTTATTGCTGGGTTAGTCAAAGCGAGGCAGGAAAATGATTGTGAAGGAAAATGAGATGAAGATTTTATTGACTGAATAAGTAGGAATGCAATGGTAGAACTAGTATCTGAAGGGCTTTCAAATAGTGTGATGGGTTTGATTTGACATTCTTTATCCAAAATCATGTGCTCATGCTTGAATATTTCATCTTTGATGTTGCTCTGATCATGTTCTTTTGAAAGAAATGTGGTCTTTGAGAGACGTTGTTTGCTTATGGTCATATGTTTGTCTTCCTGGAAACTGCAAAAACTTTGTACTTTTTTTGCAATGAAATGTAAGATTATCAAAAGAGAGAGGTGATCAATCCCTCTATTTATGACATTTACACAAAAAACTGAGAATTGGTACTAACAAAACAAATTCAAGAAATAAAATCAAATGAATTTTTACCTTTTTTGAAACTAGTGCCTTAGGTTACATGCCATGTCTTGTCAGCGATTTCTTCATTCTTTACTGTTTCAAATTTTGATAAAAGATTTCTCATTGTGTCGATCTCATCAAGATCTTTCCAACGACATTTGAATCGTCGAAAAACAATGTCGTGTGAGAAAGCTATGCTTATTTGAATTTTTTGTGAAGCAGTGAAAATAGTCATGTGTGAGTGTGACATGGCAACATGATGCTAATGTGAAATATGAAGTAGGCAGATGAAATGGCATGATGATCATGAATTTTGATTAGAATGCGTTGTCAACAAAATAGATCACTGAATTAAATATAGAGCTACAAAAAAAAAATTCAGCTGCAGAATTGCGCACTTCCTGCATCTAAAAATCCTGCGTGGACAGTTAGGTATACATAGCCATGCAAATAATCAGTCCGATCTTCAATTTAATCAACACCTTCTCCAGAAAAACAAGCAAATTCCTACTTGTTTTATTGAGGTAGTAAACAAATTTTATTAAAAAGGCAATTTTTTTTATTTTTTATTTAAAAAAAAACAGAGAAATTTCCAAAATTTTATCACCTACCATCAGATGTTGACGCCATAGTTTGTTGCTCTTGTGTTCTGCCTATATCTTCAATCTAAGGATTGGCATTGGGCTTCTGGCTTGATTAAATCAATCATTGTCGAGATTCAACTTTGTGGCCAAAACAAACTTCACGTTGAAGTCAACCATTCAATTAAACTCAACAGGTGTTCTCAGAGATGAATCAATGGAACATGAGAAATGGCCATTTATTCCTTCATATCCATCGGAGAACATCTTTGTATCTTTTTCGGATCACTTTGATTTCTTTCGATATTGTATATCAATGGCATATCAGCCTCATGAATGATGCATCTTCAGTCATTAAACATTAGCAACACAGGTGTCTAGACGGTTGCGTCCTCAGCTTTTCATTTCCATAGTGAAACTCAGCCCAGGTATGCCAGAACTCATCCCACACTCAAGGTTAATTCTCAGCTTCAATGATGATGGGGAATCTCGTGCTACTTTTACTTTATAAAAATATCTAAATTGTCAAAAGAAATCTTTCCCATACTTTACTCCTTTGGCAAGACTTGACTAGACCATATATGATCCACAAGTATGAAGAATACCAAATGCCACAAGGATAATGCTGAGACCAATCTGTGAATACGCTTAACAAGATAGTCACAATACCAATTAACTTTTACTCTTTAAAGGAAGCCTTCGACTTCGATTTCGACTTAAAAAATGAAACTTTGGACTTTGCAGGCTTTGAATAATATCAAAGCGTAGTCTTTAACTCCATTATGAAGTGGTCGAACGATATAGTTGTGATTAGAGGTCTAAGTCTCCGATCGTTATCTTGGCGGATCCACCTCCTATAGATCAGGGAGCATTATCTTGGCGGATCTACTTCCTATAGATCAGGAAAATCGGATCTTCTCCTTCCATCATGGCCGCAACTGTCTGTGAATTAAATTCTACATCCGTTTTTCCACGTAATCTGGCAAATAAGGCTCCAAAGAACCCCGAAAATATCTCAAATGGTTACGATTTTGAGAAAATTTCTCATGTAGAATACAATTTACCTCGTTCTGAAGAAAACCCATGTTTTATTTTTTTTAAATTCGCTTCCATTTGGTCATAAAACGAGTTTTAAAATGATGGATCAAAACTGTTGCATATTTGGCCTCTGCTCAGGTAACTACTTCTAACGCTGGTGGAAATCGAAAGCTATCTCGTGGGCTTACTAGGCTCCGTCTCTCTTGTGATATAAGGAATGGTTCCAGATTATGGTTCCAGGTTTGTGTCTTGTAATGCCTTCCACATGAAAACGAAAAAATCGTGTGCAACCTTTTGTGGATACGAGTTCTCTCCATAAGCATTCACTCTACGTTCAATTTATTTTGGAATTTCATTTATACCCTTCTCCATATCAGTATGTAATAGCTTGGCTACTTCATTTACATTGAAGAGATTATAACTCACATTATTTTCTGCTAACAAGTTTGTAGGTGCCTTCAAATATCACTGAGGATGGTAATCTCCAAATCCTTCTTTCTATTCAGATGTCGCTGACTAGATCTTTGTTCTGCTGAAGAGGATTCATCTTCAACCGATAGAGCCACACCAACATTATCCCCAGATTCACCTTCCTCAAATTCTGAAGAGTGAGTTGGCCCATTCCATTCAGATACGCTGGAACTTGAAGCATAATCCTTTCATGTGCACTTGAGTTGAACATGATAAAGAAGTTATGAGGCCCCCTGAATTTGCCATCTGCAGAAATATGAAATTATTGCTCTTTAATCGTTGCTTGAGCTCCTTGTTCACAATCATTTGTTTTATTGCAAATTTTCCTGCCAAGGGTTAGTAAATGGGTGGCTCTTACTGCACCACAAAATTGCAAATTTATCCTAGAAATCACAAAAACTTGTTTTTATTTGTTAGTCCTTTTCTATTGAAAAGTAAATGAACATTCTCTTAAGTATAAGAGAATTTCCAATGCATCTATCTGCGTAAGAAGATCATGAATAAACTCATATCCAAGTTTGAAAAATAAACCCTAGTGAATTCTGTGACATGATCATGAAGATTTGATGTTACAAATTGTAGGCTAATGACTAGTTGAGACCAAATTTGAATGTGATCTTTAGGTTTTTGATCTTCTTCAACTGTCATAGCACAAAGCTCTTCAGATCTTGTTTTTGCAATTGGATTTTTATTATGTTTTTTTTTTTTTTGGTGAATGGGAGTTTTTTTTATTTGTGGATGTTTTGTTTTATTTCTATGTTATTTATATGCAAATGCAAATAAACTTAAATGAAAATGCCTAAATGCAATTAACCTTAAATGAAAAATGCTTCCCAAACAATCCTCCTAACTTAGGTATATCTAAGTTTGCTTCCCCGGCAATGGCGCCAAAAATGTAGGGCGATTTAATGGTATGTTAAATCCCTTGTCATTTTAACATGTCAACCCGGGGGTTTCGTAAACTTAGAAGCAAATCAAAATATATGGGACCTCAGATGAAACTTGTTGAAAAGTGTAACTAGGTCGGTCTTCATATTGACTATGTAATAAGTATCGTATATGAAGTGTCTAGAAATACATGCTCCAAGACCTTGTAGAAAAATGGAAGTCAAGCAAACAGCTCTCAAACATCAATGGAAGTCAAGATATATAAACTGTAAAAGAACACCTCTCTCAAATGATGAATTAGAGTCATGCATATTGAAGAGATGACAAGCTCTCAAGCTAGCCCATATTCAATGCTGAAGATTAGTAAACCTATATACATTGGGAATGTCGGCCTACAATCTTGCTGTATGGTCGGCTTAATAGAAAGGAAGCATGCCATATATATATCATAACGTACAGTTCATTTGTTACCAAGAGATTGCGGACTGTTCTAACAACAAACTGCATAGTTTAGAAGGTATTCAAATGAGGAGATAAGAACACAAGAAATGCGGATTACAGATGCTAATAGAATAGCGGACAGGCTCAAGGTAGAATTGAATGCGGATGAGTCTGAGGTTGACATTGTTTAAAAGGGAGCATGACAGAATTGAATACGAATGAGTCTGAGGTATTACTGCAGTCAAAAGATGCAGATTTAAGGACAAAGTTCAGTGAAGTTTGAGGAATAAGAATTGCGGTCAAGTCTGAGGTGGACAGCGTTGAAGGAAGAACAGAATTTGCAGATGGACAGTGTGTAAGGAGGAGCAACAATTACGGATTGATTAGAGGCTGTACAACATTTAAAAGAGCAGATCAAAGGGCTCAATTGAATGCGGATTTATCAGAAGTAAGACAAGACTGAAGGATACAGTTTTCGGATGGCAACTGAAGGGTATTGTTTATGTATGTAGCTGAAGGATATAATAAGGATATCTCTGGTTTCAATATACAAAGACAGTGATCTCAAGGTAATAGGAAGTAAGGAAGGTAAATCAGAGATTTACCTTCCTAACCACATTATAAGATATTCAGCTACAAGTATAAATAATTCTGTCTCTACATTTTGACTAAGTACTTTGATAACTGACTTGATGAAAGATTAACTAAGTTAAAGAAGAATACATAAGCAAGCTCACAAGTATTTATCAAGAAGAGAATTTTTGTATTAATCTTAAGCCCTCAAAATTCTCAACATGGTATCAAAGCTATGGAAAAAGAAGATCACCTTATTGGAAAGAAGATTTTGGAATTAGAGAAAAGTTATTATCTAAAAGTAAAATTCAGAGAGAAGAAGTTTGGTGCTTTTACAAAGAAGAAGTTGGGTGCTATTGCAAAGCTACAAGCTCAGTGGTATTAATACAAGTTCAATGCAATTTCAGTGATACAAATTCTCAACAACTTCAACATCGAGCATCACGGTAATTGGATGAAGGATAAGAAGATTGTAAGAGGCCGAGTCTAGGAGTGCAGAAAAGAAGGCTTTATCATTACAACAAAGATCTAATCCTTACACTTGAAGAAGATCATTCAAAAAGAAAGCACTAACACATCTTTTCTCCACCACCATCGAAGAAATCAAGCTGAAGACTTTATCTTCACTTATCAAGTAAGTATTTTTCATTCTATAATAAAATTTGGTTAAATGACTTTGTTTTTGCAGGGAGACCTATGAGCTGGTTGGGCTACCAAGAATCCTTGCATAAGGAGGATAGTCACAGTCCTCAAAGAAAGTAAAGTCATGGAAAGTCTATATAGGTCAAGATTTATCTAAATACATGGAAAGGGATAGAAGGGCTCAAAGGATTCTTATGGAATCAATCAAAGTTCTTACATCCCTCTGTCTATGAAGAATGGGAGATATCAAGAGAATACATGATAAGCTGAAAGAACTATTCTATGCAATAAATAAGGTTATGTCACTTAGACCCGATTTACACAAAATTGAGGTATCAAAGAATGAAGGGACATCTTCATAAGATCTCAACTGTGAGATCTGGAAAAGATGATAAGATGGACAACGTAACAAATAGACAAGAAAAATTACCTCATTCAACTTGTGGTCTCTATGCTAGATGGAAAAAGACAAATCTAGGGCAAAAATGTTGTAGGATAAAAGACTCAAACATTTGTTAAGGAAATGTAGAAGACTTATGGACATTACAAGAAAGATGGTCCTAAAGGGACAATCCCAATAGGAGAAAGGAAGGAAGCCCATATCATCGAAAAGAATGAAGGAAGTTGAAGAAAAGAAGTTCAAGGAAAATCACGCAAACTTATGAATAAGGAATTGATTTCTGTTGGATATATGATAGGAAGCAATGTAGCATCTTGATCTAAGCATGGCAGGAACTCCTAGTGAGTCAGCTCTGGGAAGACCTCTTTGACAAACTTTAAGAAAGTAGTCATCAAGAGCAAGGGTCATCATAGAAACATACTTCTGGGAAGTGATGACATATTGATGAAACAAGCCAAGGGAATGAAGTTATTCATTCCTAAAAATTGCTACAGGATGACTCAAGGGAAAAAGGTATGAGGTATGTATATATTTATATGCTGACATTGGACGCTGTGATGTCATGTTATATGGTTGCAGGTAATGAACTTATGTACTTAGAAGTATGAACTATAAAAGAGTATCTCTCAGTACACGGACAAATGAAATCAACATAATATGTCCTCATGGTATATGAGGTGGTTGTTGAAAGTTCCTGGAAATGGAATATGTGCAGAAAGGAAGAGATCATGAAATGCAACCATGTCTTGAGGCAGGTATCATTCAAAGGCCAAGTAGATATGACTAGAAGATCTCCTGAGAAGATATGTAGACTCTATCGAAAGTCTGGAAACCCTCAACAAAAACATATCATTAGGAGATATGTCAATCTATATGAAGGATACCGATGCCTACAGGAAGATGTCATGGTAAAAGATCATCACTAAGGTAACTTTCGTTCTAAAAGATAATATGAATATGTTTATCTGGATAAATTTGTGCAGGGTTTCTAATCATAAGAAAGGATGTATGATCCTTGGAAATGATTCAAAGGAAAGCAGCACGGCATAACAATGGACCAGATGAGAAAGGCTGTTGAATCACTTTCTGACAGTGGACATGACTCGTGACTGAAAGTGATGGATGATATGTGCCCTATGAAGCCAAAAGTTAAAGATTCCTCAATATCGAAATCCATGACATCGAGGGGAGGAACTTTTCATGAGTAGCTGGATTGCTACTGCAAGACTCTGGTTGATGAGGAGCCTGGTGGAAAGTTTCTTGCTTGGAAGAAACTTGAAATATGTCCTCCCTGTGTTAAGAGGGAGTGACGTATGTGATTCTCTATTACATGTGTCATGCACTAGACCAGGACTAACAGTCGTAAACCTTAGTGAAGGCCATGTGAAGAGAATGGACAGACACATCATTCTGGTCTTCACTTGGAATACAGAATGAAGGATTGGGTAATCATCTGGCATTCGATACTCTTTGAGAATGAGATAGGGCATTCAAGATAAGAGTAGTAGTGGACCAATATTCTTTGAGGGCTGGCTACCCAAGAGAAGAATAGTCCAAGAAGATCATACTCTGGGAACACCTAGGTGGGGTATATACCTTGGAGAGACAATGACTATGGTGTCTATTAGTCATGTGTCTCGCCAACATTGAAGCCCATCATCTCGTTGAACAGATGGCGCTGTTAGTCAAGGCCTTGCACTAGTACAATGTTGGTTGAAATGATGCTATACAGATGTGATTACCAATCTAATTTTTCTTATGAGATTCTTCAGTTTGAAAGTGACTATGTACCTATATGAATACCTCCAGGCCTTGCACTAGTACAATGTTGGTTGAAATGATGCTATACAGATGTGATTACCAATCTAATTTTTCTTATGAGATTCTTCAGTTTGAAAGTGACTATGTACCTATATGAATACCTCCCTAGTTAAGAGGGAGTGTTGAAAAGTGTAACTAGGTCGGTCTTCATATTGACTATGTAATAAGTATCGTATATGAAGTGTCTAGAAATACATGCTCCAAGACCTTGTAGAAAAATGGAAGTCAAGCAAACAGCTCTCAAACATCAATGGAAGTCAAGATATATAAACTATAAAAGAACACCTCTCTCAAACGATGAATTAGAGTCATGCATATTGAAGAAATGACAAGCTCTCAAGCCAGCGCATATTCAATGCTGAAGATTAGTCAACCTATATACATTGGGAATGTCAGCCTACAATCTTGTTGTATGGTCGGCTTAATAGAAAGGAAGCATGCCATATATATATATATATATATATATATATCATAACGTACATCTCATTTGTTACCAAGAGATTGTGGACTGTTCCAACAACAAACTACGTAGTTTAGAAGGTATTCAAATGCGGAGATAAGAACAAAAGAAATGAGGATTACAAATGCTAATAGAATAGCGGACAGGCTCAAGGTAGAATTGAATGCGGATGAGTCTGAGGTTGACATCATTTAAAAGGGAGCAGGACATAATTGAATACGAATGAGTCTGAGGTATTACTGCAGTCAAAAGATGCAGATTTCAGTACAGAGTTCAGTGAACTTTGAGGAATAAGAATTGCGGTCAAGTTTGAGGTGGACAGCGTTGAAGGAAGAACATAATTTTTGGATGGATAGTGTGTAAGGGGGAGCAACCATTACAGATTGATCAGAGGCTGGACAACATTTAAAAGAGTAGATCAAAGGGCTGAATTGAATGCGGATTTATCTGAAGTAAGACGAGACTGAAGGATACAGTTTTCGGATGGCAACTGAAGGGTATTGTTTATGTATGTAGCTGAAGGATATAATAAGGATATCTCTGGTTTCAATATACAAAGACAGTGATCTCAAGGTAATAGGAAGTAAGGAAGGTAAATAAGAGATTTACCTTCCTAACCACATTATAAGATATTCAGTTACAAGTATAAATAATTTTGTCTCTACATTTTGACTAAGTACTTTGATAACTGACTTGATGAAAGATTAACTAAGTTAAAGAAGAATACATAAGAAAGCTCACAAGTAGTTATCAAGAAGAGAATTTTTGTATTAATCTTAAGCCCTCAAAATTCTCAACAAAACTGTTGTAGAAAGTTTGTTTAGGATGGAAAGAAAGAAAGGAAATGCATATTACAAGTATAACTAAAGAGAACTGCAAAAGAAATCACATGCAAGAAATTGAATTAGATTCTAAGGGTGTAAGTTAGATTCCAAAGGTGGAATGAATGAATTCCATGGCTTTCCTAAAAACTTATAAACTAATCTTTGAAAATATATAAGAAGAAAACTATGATAATCTAGAAAGCAGGTAAAACTAGAACAACTATTGATTTAGTTATCAAACAAGCAACTATGAGAACTAGTAAACAGGCAAACTAAAGTGCAAATCTATTAGAAGCAAACTATGATAATCTAGAAAGCAATAAATAGCAACTAGTGATTTAGTTTTCAAACAAGCAAACTAAGATATCTAGTAAGCAAGCAATTTAATGACAATCAAATCAAATCTAGGAAATGAAATCACACTTGCGGAAAGTAAATCACACTTGCAGAAATTGAAGCACACTTGCATGAAAGGAAATAACAAAAATCAAACTATGTTACAGATGTATGCGAATTGTGGTTGATGGGGATCCGTCCATTCCTCAATGAGCACACATGAACAACTATCACTCCTTAAGAATCAAGAAACATTCATAACTCATAATTGGAAGAAAATGATATTATTCATGTTGAATGAAAAATCATAAATCTGATGCTAATGAATAACAGACAATTCTTAGCTTCCATTGAGAGATGCTCCTCTTATTTATACATGAATTAGGGATATCTCTTCAATAAATGTAAATCCCTTAAATATCTACTAGATCCATACTTGTCTCAACTTATCCCTAAATTCTAGATACAAATCCCATGACACATCAAGATCTCTGTGATCTTTCTCCTTGGAATATGGTCCACCTCTTGAGTTGAAATTCGAATTTGTGCTTGGGAGGCCAAGTAAGACCCTTCTAGAACCTTCAAATAAGCCTACACATGTCACAAAACTCATAACACATATATATGTATATGGAACCATGTTAATTTCCTAGTTTTTAATCATAAATTCACTTAAAAATATAAAATAAGTAACTTTGGAAAATGATTATTCTAACCCATATGATCATGAAGATGATTACTTGATGTAGGGTTTTAGGCTATATAGTTATGAAATGACAGCTAAATGGTTATGAAATGATGGAAATATGGATGAAGATGGAAGACAATTTCGATACTCAAACACATAGTTTTTCTAAAACTATGACTCATCTAGTTATGAAGATGATTACTTGATGTAGGGTTTTAGGCTATATAGTTATGAAATGACGGATAAATGGTTATGAAATGATGGAAATATGGATGAAGATGGAAGACAATTTCGATACTCAACACATAGTTTTTCTAAAACTATGACTCATCTAGTTCTTAAAATTCATAAAAAATCTCAACCCAAAAAATACAATTTATTTACATGGAAGAATATAGATTCTTCTCAAAAATAAAGACCCCTTTTTGAATCTTTTCACATTGAAGACTTAACTTGGAAGCTCTAATGCTCTTGCATCATCATGACACATGGACACACTTTAGCCTTATACTCACCATCACATAACATTTAGAGCCCGAAAAAGGCATGATGTCATCATTTATAGGCTTACATCTCACACGCGTGGGTTTTTTGTGGCATAATTTTACATTGAGCTAGTGGGTTGGCTTGTAATCCAAGGATTATTTTATGCTTACTCATTGTAAAACTTGTTTAGGGGCTTCTTACGTTAAAATTAGGTGAATTAGACCTCATATAAATAAAAATTCACCTCACATCTCATTTCATCATCACTTGTGCATTGTTTCGGCCTCTCAGAATATTTCAACCTAGCTCTTGTACCTCGCTACTCTTGTGGAGATGTGATCTTTGTGGATATTTTTCTATCGGAAACTAGTCCTTGTGGAGACATCATTTTGGGATAATGAAGAATTGTTCATCGATAGCTTGTGAGTAATTTTACTGTTAAATATCTTTTTATGGTTCTTGTATACAACATATTTTTCTAGAGTTTCTATACTCCTCGTCTAGATGCATATCTTTATATGAAATTTTTGGTGAAATGTTGCACGATTTAATTAAGAATCTTGAACATCCCTTTAGAACCTCCTAGATATCTTTTCTCCTAATTTTATCCCTATATTGATTGAATGATAACTAGGGTTTTGAAAGTGGAAACTTAGAGTTTCCCCCTCATCTAGGGTTTGATATTTCCATAGTAATTGTACTTTAGAATCCATCACCCAATTAATTAGAACTTAGCACTGGCTCCCACATAGATGGTCAAAAATCAAAAACTTAAGAAATATCTTATTTTTCTTCTCTTCCTAAAATTTATGTCCACGAAAATTTCAGCTCCTAAAATTTTAGGCCTGACGCCTCAAATTTCAAGCCCCAAAAATTTCTGCCCCAAAAATTTTGGCCCTAAAATTTCGTCCCCTCAAATTTAGGGCCCTGTAAAGCAAGCCGCTATGGTTAGGGTTTGAAGCCAACTTCAACTAGGGCATGAGCATTGAGTTGGTTGGAGGAATTTCTACCTTGCTAGGCCTTAAAAAATCAAAATCTAGCAATTTGCATGGTTGGAAATCCCGCCCTAGGGTTTGATGTCATCAACCCTAAGCAATTCTAAGTCTAGAAAAACCCTAACTCTACACTAAGGCTTCAACTTAGGGTAAGTTTTGCAGATCCTATTGTTGATCATATTCTTACAACGGAGCTTTCCTCTCTCCTTATATGCCTAGTTGTGTTACTTTCAGTACATATATCAAAAATCCTAGGCCACAAGTTCTTTATAGGCTACTTCTAAGGTACGCTTTTGCTTGTCTAGTAGAATCAAGCCTTTTCTTTAGCGCGAGTATCTTGGGTAGGCCTATTCAATTGTCACCTTTAAAGCCTAGAGCATGAATATCCTTTAGGTGACCTAAACTAGGAAGCCTCTTGTATGGTGAAATTTCAAAACAGAGAAGGAGGTGGATTGTTGAGGTGACATTGGCACCCACCTCATCGTTGTATCTTGGTGTGGCTCTCGTCTTGTGAGGCCTCTCACAAGACCTGCTAGATTTTGACGCGACGGGTTTCATTACACACTCTAATAGTCCATTGATGGAATCATGGGATGTTTCACTTGGATACCTAACACTTGCTTTTTCTACAATTGTTGCATAACAAACTCATTTGATTATGTTATTGCTGACTTATTTTAAGGAGTTAGTTACATAAGAAAATTATTGTACTCTTTTCCTAGCATTATTTATTTCTTCATATGGAAGAAAGTGTATCTAAACAATCATTGCCACTTTTAGCAATGAAGTCGTTGAAGAGGTTATTCTATTGTATTCCTTGGAGAAATTAGTGGGTCCTAGAAAACAATTCATATCTTATTGTAAATGAAAATGGAGCTCAAACCTATATAAGGGTTTGATCTCTTCATTATTCTCATGGTTGGATTGGAGGAGAAATCCCTTGGAGCTTAATTGAATATTGATTGTATGCTTTTAGAGGATTAATAAAATATCCTTACAAATAAGGTGTCTTCTAGATCTAAATGATCTGTTTCTTATTGCTAGAATTATCTTGACATATGTGTATGGATTAATAATTTGGCAGGCTCTCTCCAAGTTATATTACGCTATCTTTCGAATTTTGTCTATGTTACATTATTTCTCAATACTTGGTTAAACGCACATATGCTTCATTTCGGGAAATCATAATCTTCATAAGTGTTGGATGTTGTTTGCTTTAGCAAATGTCCTTAACCATATTTCTGCAATTTGGGACAACCAAGAATGAGTCAATGTAGCTTGAGTGTTTGAACCATGTTATATTTTTTCCATCGTTAGGAAAATGCACGTGAACATAAAATTTGGATAAATTCTCATCCAAAAATTTTATAGAATTAAAAAGGGAAACTAAAAGTTATTTCACTAATCATGGCAAAACAAGACATGGTTTTCAAAACCATGGGAAAGAAATCAGTCAATGGTTATTTTAAATATGTTTATGAATCTTATTTATTCATAAATATATAAATTCAGAGAAAAACAAGACATGGATTTCAAACAATGGATGGGATAAAATCATGAGGAAATAAATTGAGATTTCAGTTATGAAATTCATGAAAATATAGAAATATGAATTTACAGGTTTTAAAAAAATATATATTTGGGAAATATTTTCCTCCCAAATATTTTACAACAATGATTAAGAACTCAAAAGATAACAAAGGCAAATACTATGAGTATCAACCTGCCTAACAACCCACCGCGAAGTTATCATCATTATAGAGATAAGCTTGTGGAACAGTCTATTTGAAATATCTCCTGTGCATCTTTAATTGTCACCTTTTGTCATCTCTTGAATATATATTTGTTTGGCTGTAGAATTTTTCTACACCCATCTTCTATATCTAGTTGATTCAGTATTCAGTATGAATGCTTAATTATCATTTATTCTCTTCTATTCCTCTACCAAACTCTCTAAAGTTATGTTATTTTGTCAAAGCTGGACGTTGGTACTTTGATCGAGGCCTCTGCGAGAGAGGGATTTATTTCTGAGCAAAGATTGGATAATCATCAGCAACCACTTATACAAATCATAGATCTAGTCGTTATGCTTCAAAGTTTGTTGTCCATTAACAGTGAACAATGTTAAAAAAAAAATCTCGTAACACTTGAGGGAGCCCCCTCTGGTTCGAGGGCCAGCTTGAACCTAAAGTTTGGTCGATTTGGTTTCTCGGTGTAGTTTTGCAACTTAGAACTTTCTTCAAGAAACAAATACAACATTTGGTGTCGTTTCCGGGGAGCGAAGTAACTAAGAAATATTTCCCCGGAGAACGATCAAGACTAAATCTACTCTATGTTGGTGAACAAGGACTAGACAGTTGATATTGGTTGTAATTCCTTCACCTAGTGGCTCTACTTTGTCGATATGGCGATTCCAATGGGTTATCTCAATTCCACTACGTCCAGATGTCAGATGCCTTTGTGGATATGCTTGTGCAAGGCTCAGTGATGGTTGCATTCAGAAACGTATTTTTCCTCCTTATGGCAATAATCAGAAATTTCAAACATCAACAAAGGATGCAGTCTTCAAATTTCAGTTGTAAGTATCAGCTACTCAAGGAATTTGAGTTTTATATTGTAAATATTATTCATATCTTCAGCTGCATGCAAAGTGATCTTCCATTTAATCCACTTCCCACGTGGTTACACTGGAAATTTGACTACACCTAACAATACATATTTTCAGCTCATTTAGATAGAGGTGTGTGGGATTGAATCAATAGATCATTCAAATTCAGTGTGCAATAGATCATTCAGTTTTGGTGTGCAGTTTATAAATGGGTTTTATTTTCAACAGTTGTTTCAGTTTGGATTCCAGTTATAGTATGTAGTTTGGTTTGCTTAAAGTGAAATAAGTTGCAGGAGATGAAAGAACATTTGTTGACTATTGACTCCAGTAGCCCAATGGATTAAGCACTGTTTTACTTACTTTTACGTGAAACAGGTGATAGTTTAGTTTTAGTTGGCAACTTACAGATTTCAAAGTGCAAAACAGGTTTTAGGCCATAGATTGCAGGTTTGAGAGTGCAGATGATTAATTTTCTTATGGAAGGACTCCATGCCCAACAGAATTGCAAGGCACAGGTCTACAGGTTCTCTGCATCCCACAGGGGGAGGCAGTCCCTAGTTCGAGCCTATGTTGTAACTTTTTCTGACACCTTTAAAAGTTACAATTTTTTTTAAATTTGCCAAAATTTGCCACCTTCCTTCAATCTTATCCTTGCCTTGGAAAAAACCTTCCTTTAAATATCATTCCATCTAACCCTTTCCATTGCTAAAGGATGAATTGTCTCTGAGGTTTTTATAAATGTTTCTAAGTTAACTTTAATAGTTTTGATTTTAAATAAAATTTAATTTTATAATATATATATAATTATATTTTTTATAAAATTATTTATTTAAAATATTAAACTTACGTTAAAAATATTGAGTCAGCCCAATCTCTAAGTATGAGAACTACATTTGTTACCATGTATTACAATTTACAGGTGATCAAAAAGTCAAAATCAACGAGTCAAATCAAACCTATGTCCCCACCCCGCATTTTACACATTAAAACACCATTATATACATTACCTCGAGATGTGCGAAGCAATAAATCTACAATGTGCGGGGGAGGGTTGCATCCAACCTTTAACCTACCCACCCCCCGCAATTATGGTTTTACTTTACCAAATTTTACAACTTCCTTCATCTCATGCATTGCAGCCCCCCCCCCCCCCCCGCCTACCTAAACCATTTACCATTTCTCCCCCCCGCAAGAACGTTGTAAAACCACTTTTTTACAATGGTTTGAATTTATAAATGTCAGGTGGGAATGTCTGCAAGGTATGCAAACAAATTTAAAAATTATAAAGTGTGTATCGAGGGAAATAATGGAGGGAGCATTTTTATAGTTATTTTTACTAGAATGAGATTATGGGCAAAAGCTTGAGGTAAGAGGAGGCCTAGTAAAATTAGGTAAAATGAGGATACATGTTCTAGAAATACACTTCAATAAAAAACATGGAGTTTCCAATGCTAGAAAGAGATGTTTCCTCCTAGTGGAATAATTTTATAGAGGTAAAAATGAAATTTTACAGAGCAAAGAAATAATGTTTTATGCTATGAATTTGAGGAAAGAATTTATAAAGAGGAAAATGCACATGAACTTAAAATTTGGATAAATTCTTATCCAAAGATTTTACAGAAGTAAAAAGGGAAACTAAAAGATATTTTACTAGTCATGGCAAAACAACACATGATTTTCAAAACCATGGTAAAGAAATTAGTCGATATTTTTTGAAATATGTTTATGAATCTTATTTATTCATAAATATATAAATTCGCGGAAAAACAAGACATGGATTTCAAACAATGGATAGTTTTACAGGATAAAATCATTTGAGGAAATATTTTGGGATTTCGTTTATGAAATTCATGAAAATAGAGAAATATGAATTTACAAGTTAAAAATAATATTTGGGAAATATTTTATCAAAATATTTTCCTCCCAAATATTTTGCGACAATGATTAAGCACTTAAAGATAATGAAGGCAAATACTATGGGCAAAAAGGTCAACATATAGTTTGGTTTAACTCCAAAATGCAAGGAATTCCTTGATCAACTAGGTGGAAAAACATAAATAGACCTGAGATTATTTTCAAATTTTGGACTTAGAAATAGAAGTCAAAGGGACAGCTAGTTGATACAGGTGGAAGAGTTAACCAAGTTTCAAGGGCAGATAACAGATTTTGTGAAAACAACTTCAACCATTCCAGATTCCAAGCCAGAGCACCAGCATCAACAAACCAATTCCCATATTTTAAGGCAAATGATTTTCTAGCAGTTCCAAATCTCCTGCATATTATTTAGAGATTATTTTTATTTTAGGTGCATTGTTTAGGATTTTATTACAGAAAAATTGTAACAGCGTCAGGAATTGTAATATCTATATATTATTTTATTTTGATTGTAAAAAGGGTTGGCTTTTGATGCCAAAACCCTACAATTTTTGGAGAGACTTTTATTACAGGATTTTTAATTTAAGGTTTCTAGCTCCATTTCATGACAGAATTTGTTTCTTCTGTATGTTTTTCCAGTGATTTCATAATCTATTTTTGCATATGTTCAAGGGAACATGGGAGCTAGGGCAAGGCTAGGTTGAGTATCAACCTCCCTAACAGCCCACCACAAAGTTATCATCATTATAGAGATAAGCTTATTGAACAGTCTGTCTGAAATAACTCCTCTGCATCTTTAATTGTCGCCTTCTGTCATATCATGAATGTATATTTGTTTGACTGTAGAAGTTTTCTACATGCATCTACTATATCAAGTTGATTAACTATTCAATATGAATGCCTAATTATCATGTATTCTCTTATATTCCTCTACCAAACTCTCTAAAGTTATGTTATTCTGTCAAAGTTGGACGTTGGAACTTTGATGAAGGCCTCTGCAAGAGAGGGATTTATTTCTGAGCAAAGTTTGGACAATCATCAGCAACCACCTATACAAATCATAGATTTGGTTGTTGTGCTTCAAAGGTTGTTTTCCAGTGATAGTGAACAATGTTAAAAAGAAAGCCTCGTAACACTTGAGGGAGCCCCCTTTGGTTCAAGGGCTAGCTTGAACCTAAAGTTCAGTCGAGTTGGTTTCTCGATGCAGTTTTGCAGCCAAGAACTTCCTTCGAGAAACAAATACAACAAGACCAATGGGTGAAACACAAATAGCTATGCCTCATATATTTCCACATATGTCCATTCAATGCTTTCTTCCTCACCTGGAATACTTCTTGAAGGAAGGTGGGTCATCTATTATAAGGTACACAAACTATTCATGTAGTCATGTGTTTTCATTTAATGTTGAGGGAATTCTAATATGGATCACAGGTTTAGCTAGATGATTGATTGCTCTTGATTGTATCCTTGCTCCGACACTTCACCTGGGAGGTTATCCCTTGCCACTAAGTCCAGTGTGACCTTTTGTAAGGCCTTTTATTCCACTATTCAAAAGTGGCACAAAATTTAGGGGGTGTTGATTGATATAACAAGTCCAATGTAAGCCATACTTATCGCTTTCCGTTAGTCCCTCGTATCCAACTCCACTCTTTGGATTGACTGTCATTTGTCACCAATACTAGCACCCTCCATCCTCATTTTTGAGCAAGGGCCTAAAAAATTTTCCCTCAATAGGTTGAGGCAATTGAAAGAAATATAAAAGCATATATAGCCACAAATGAAAGAAAATGTAAAATGTAAAAGATGGTTGGGACAATTAAAGTGTGTGGACAAAAGCCTAGCCTAAGCTCTACCCCCATCATTAGCCATCACCCAATTCCTAGCATACTATGCTCTATCTAAATAAAAGGAAATTATGCATATCCCAACCCTAATGAGCAATAAATTGTCACATCTCTAAGGGATATTGAAAAGCATCAAGAAAGTTGGTTACCTCCACCATGCAAGAAAGAAAAAGAAAATCAAAAGTTGAAGGCATAGCAAAGGGGTGGTAAAAATAGGCTGAGGAAAAGGGTAACTCAGTTCCCCACAATTACTCCCTCTTCTCATCATTTTCACTCAAGATGTTGGACCTCATTCAGTTGGTACCATGGAAATGGCATCTTCCTTTAAATCTTTCCCATTCTATATCCACCTTTATCACATGCACTTGTAGATTGATGTGTCTTCCTAAGAACTGCCCTTGCCCTTGCCCTTGCAGTTGGAAGCACCTAATAGGGATATTGAATAGACATCCCAAACATAGGTGTGGTAACTTGCTTACAAATCATCAGCTACAAAGACATTTGAAGGCAAGTCTTGTGTGAAGTATTTTGATGCCCATATCATTAAATATGGTCCACTATGACGCTTATATGGTTTCTTTACCTAATGATGTTGATATCACTTCATCTTGAGGGCATTGTTACCACTCAAACCAGCAAGGGACCTAAAGGGGTACCTAAGAGGACAACTGCTAGACTAAGGGAAATGGTGGAGGCTTAACCCACTGTCACCACGACTAAGACTCCCTACTCTTTACAGACGTTTACCGATGGGAGGAGTCTTGATGTTGTTGGGAATCCACCTATAAATGATATGTCAATGAATAAGTATGAAGTGATCCCAGTAATCCTATCCCAAGGAAGAAGTGAAGATATGGTGCTTGCTTGCCCTTTAAGCAAGGGACTTGCCTTCCAAGGGAGAAGGGGTGAGGATAAGGGAGAGGGGTACTTACTGATTCCTAAAATACTTTATGAACTTGGTTTCCCAAATAGCCCTCGATAATTAGTCTTCAATAGTAAACAGGACCACATGGGACCAAGTGGACCCAGTCTAGGTTTGGGGATGGAACATAGCAACCAATGATGTTCCTATCATAGACATGGTGAGGGGAAAGGATCAGACAAGATATTTTTCTTCAAAAGGTCAAATTGATCCTGCTAGGGTCTAGCCTTAGGGATGCCTAGTCAAAACTTGGTCCTAGAGCTAGGGCTTGGGATTCCCAGAGATTCCACTGTAGGAATTGCCTCAAATTTAGAGGAGAGGGAGGGGACCCACCAGTGCAGTAGCCTCCAAGAGATCGATTTTTTCCTATCGGTGGATTCTTAGTAAATTGATGCCCTAAGTGACCTATCAAGGCTAGACTTGGGGAAAAGGGGAAAATGACCACCCTTTTGAGGGACCGGTGCCTATTTCCCTTGGGGATCTAGATTCAAGGATGATAATGATTGAGAACGCGGCTTCTTCATTAAGGAGGCTCGAAAAGTTAAATTCGTCTAATGTTAAGGGAAAAAGAAGAAAAGTGATCTTCAAGCATTTATACTTCATGCAAATAGTGCAAACTTATCGAGATAAAACAATCTCTAGGACATTTCATTCATCTAACAATGGCCCATACATTTAACAAGCTAAATAGACACTCAACTCCACATTCCAATGATGCAGCAACTAGCCCTAATTATAGCGAAGTTCAACAGTATGCAGCAACAAGAATATATGATTAAAATTTACTTATAGTGTTAGAGATTATATCCAACCAACATCACATTTGCAAAAAACGAAGTTCCAAGATAAAAATGGCCCAAATCCATACATCAAAATTCATCCATTTATCCAAAATAATCCTCCAAGAAGAAATGTGAAATTCTCTAAAGTTAGAGAGATCCCAAGTGAAGTGATGATCCAAATGAATGTAGCTAACACCAATTTATACCCCTTTTAGGAGTTTGAATTAGCCTATGGGCCTACATTAGCCCCTAATGATAAAATAATGTGCAAATAAAACCCTTATTAGTGACAAGCCCAACAAACTAGCTCATAAATGAAAAATAGGCCTCTCAATGGGCCAAATAATAATATGTACATGTCGTGGGGCCCTCCAAAGGCCTAATAATATCCCGAAGAGCCATAATGAGGAATAAACTCCTCAAAATATGATGGACAAGGGGGTGGCCCCTTGTTCTACAAATAGTAGACCTGTGGTTCTCCCAGTGAGTGTGGGGGCACATAAATGACCCCATGGGTCTCCATATGAGTCGAATATGCCTGTAGATCCTCTGCAAGGGCTTGAGTGATGGAATGAATGGTTCCATGACATCGTACAAGTCCTGGGACACCTGTCAAGAGTGTGGGGCTCCTGTGGAGCCTGCTAGACATAGTGTACCAAGCACATCCTCATCATCCCAAAAGTGGATCGCTAGTAGTCTGTGAACATCGATGGGGATCCATGAAGTGTTTCCTGCTATTGTGGAGGCCCATGGCTCTCTATGTGTAAATTTGTAATCCCAAATCCCTACTGCAACAATCTGATATTACTTCTCCTACTTGTTAATTCCACACAAGTTATTTACTATGTTAAACTGTAAATATCGAAGTAAATACAACTGCAACCTTCACTAATTAAAATTATATGCGGAAACAAGAACTGAGCAAGAATAAATAAACACACGCATAATTGACACTGTTGTTTTTGGCCTAAGTCCCTGGAAAAACCCAATGTGGGAAAACCAGTGCAACAGCTGAGGGTTTGTATTATTAAGTAGTAGTTTTGAATACAATCTAGGATGCCTTACTAGCCATCCAATACAGAGAATCTGACTGGCAAAAAAAATAGTGAGAAATACCTCACACTATCATTGGCGATTCGACACTAATCCAACCCCGAAATGGCTAGCCCCAAGCTGCCTCTGCATTGTCTCTGCTCAGCTCTGCATCACAACTGATAGGGAATACGTCACTCCCTCCGACGGATCAATTTGCTGGCTGGATGCTTGATCCTCTGGCCCTCCGATCTCACACACCTCCCGGCACTGGAACTAATCTGACCCTCAGTAAATTTGCGGATCTCCTCACAGGCTCAGTGTTGCCTCTGCGTGGCTCTGCGTTTCCCAGTGTGGCTCTTACGCTGCCTCTTCTAGATCTCTCTCTACCTTCTCTGCGTTGTATCCCCAGCTCAGGAAATCTCCAACCAAAAAACTATCTCTTCCCGTCACTTGAAGAAATCTCCTCGATGATCTCTCCAGCAACTGTTGCGCTGCTCACTTTCGATCTCTTGATCTCACTTGATGTGTCTTTCCAAATGCCCATCAAAGTCCTAATAATCTTCTCGTTGAGAAATCAACGGCCTGGATTAGATTCTAATCAATGGCTCATATCATATTGACTCGATCTCTGTCTTTTCTAGAAGATTCACACCCAGTTCTATTAATACCTTTAATTATTTTAATTCCCTAGGTTTGGACTTAGGCATCCATTAAAAATAATTAATTATTTTAATAAAACCTCCTACGGGTGGAATTTACCAAAACAATTTATGGGTATTATGGAATACATGTGTCCTAGCCTCCCTGCAAATGTTGAGGCTTAGAGCACATCCGATGCTACCAGAAATCAACACTCCCTCTTGGTGAGGAATGTGCTCTAGTAATGCAACTTGCTTAAGCATCACACTGACTCTGTAACATGTTCTGCGCTGTTGATGTCTAACATCACTGCCCACCAACTACTACACAAATGCTACATCTGTTTTGTTGTTGACCCTGCATGTTGCTGCCAACTACATCTACACTGCAACTCTATTACTGTTGCAGCAAAAAAACATCCAAAATAATTAACCAAGTGTTCAGCATGATGCATCTGATACGAAAGATCTAACTGCTGCTAGTCTCTACGCTGACCCTTTGAAGCCTCTGCGTTGCTGCTGACTCTGCACTGTGCCAACTGCACTACTTCCAACTCTGCTCTGCGCTGCTCAGTCTCTGGCACTCCTAGCCACTCCAACTGTCACTCCGACACTCCTCTGCACCAACTAACACTGGTCCATCCTGCTACTTCTGATATGGGCTTCCGTAGCAAGGTATTGATCCAAGAGGTGGACTCCTCAAGGATCCTGCCCATCTGCAGCTCTTTCGAACTACAGTTCTATTTCACGCCAATTCTCCCCTCGAGAAATGTAAACAATCATTGCAAACTCCTCTTTGATCCTTGTGATTCCAGCCTACGGATCATGTTTCTTGTCCTTGTCCTTCTTCTTGAGACTGCGTAGCGTAGTGACCAAGCTCACCACAACAGAAACACTTGATCTTTGAGACTTCCTTCTTCCGCCTTCGATGCTCCTGTTGCTCCTTTGATGCAAAGGCTGCATTCTCCTCCTCCTCCTTAGGCTTCGTCCCACTGCTGCTGCTGCCATCAAGCTTGCAATTGACTAAGCCTCGCCTCATCTCTTCCTTCTGAAGAGCAACCCACATCCCTTCGCAATCTAGTAACTTTTCTCTGCCCAAGATACTTTGGACAAAGACTTTCCATTCTTCTGAGACTGAATTCAGGTACAATCTTACCATATCCATGGCCTGAGGTGTTGACCCTACAACTGATAGTTGATCTCAAACTTCCTGAAGCTTTGAAAGGAACGGATCTATGCACTCCCCCTTCTGCATCCTTGTAGATCTCATCTTTTCCTCCAAGAACATCTTCTGCTGCTCGAAAGATCCCTTATACAGCATAGCCAAAGCATCCCACATCTCCTTGGTTGTCCCTTTGCCATATATGTGTGAAACAATGTGATCCATCACTCCGTCGAGGATCAATCTCTTGACTTTGTCCATATCCTTCTTGTAGGCCTTCAATGGATCCGGATTTGTGGGGACAACTACCACATTATCGATAAATTCCTTGAGATCATGCTCATCCAGAAGGAAGGAGATCCTTGCCTTCCAGATCACATGGTTGGAAACACCCTCTAAACGATCTTGATATCTCAGCCCAGTTGTTGCCATCTCACCCAAACAAATGTCGAATGTTGCCTCTAACAAGTGGCTCTACGCACTCTCTGTTGGAGTGAGCAAAATAAATCTCGGTTAATGTTTCTTCTACATGGGAAATTAGAATTTCTTGGGCAATAAATTCTCTGAGATCAGAATTCCCTCAGTATGTTATTTCTTCCTTCTTTCGGCGCTTTTCTGCACTAGCAAATTGCTGCAGAAAATTTGCGTCCCAGCTGAAGACTGCTCTGCGCTGAAGATGTTGCGTTGCTCCCCCTGTCACTGGAAAATTTCGATCTGGAAATCTCTCTCTCTCTGTCGACTCACTCAGAGAGAGATTTTTCCACCAAAATTTTTGCCCTCCTGGTACTGGACTGCGCAGCTCCTCTGGGAATTTGATCTGCTGCCTACGCAGTTCTTCGATTTCCCTTCTCTACTTAGTGCTAGGCTCTCCAGCTCTTCTCTCCTGTTTCACCTTCGCTCTGATACCATGTGAAAATTCGTAATCCCGAATCCCTACTGCAACAATCTAATATTACTTCTCCTACTTGTTAACTCCATACAAGTTATTACTATGTTAGACTGTAAATATCGAAGTAAATACAACTGCAGCCTTTACTAATTAAAATTATATGCAGAAACAAGAATTGAGAAAGAAGAAATAAACACACACATAATTGACACCGTTGTTTTTGGACTAAGTCCCCGGAAAAACCCAATGTGGGAAAAACGATGCAACAGCTGAGGGTTCGTATTATTAAGCAGTAGTTATGAATACAATCTAGGATGCCTTACTGGCCATCCAATACAAAGAATCTCATTGGCAGAAAAATTAGTGAGAAATACCTCACACTATCACTAGTGATCCGACACTGATCCAACCCCGAAATGGCTAGCCCCAAGCTGCCTCTGCGCAGTCACTATGCAGCTCTGCGTCACAACTGATAGGGACTGTGTCACTCCCTATCACTGATCAATCGGCTGGCTGGATGCTCGATCCTCTGGCCCTCTGATCTCACACCCTGGCTCCCGATACTGGAACTGATCTGACCGTCAGCAAATTTGTGGATCTCCTCACAAGCTCAACATTGCCTCTGTGTGGCTCTTACGCTTCCTCTTCTGGATCTCTCTCTAGCTTCCCTGCGTTGTATCCCCACCTCAGGGCCAACTGGAAAATTATCCCTGCCCCTCACTGCAAGAAATCTCCTCGGTGATCTCTCCAACAATTGTTGCGTTGCTCACTTGAGAAATCGATTTTTTGATCTCACTCGATGTGTCTTTCCAAATGCCCATCGAAGTCCTTCTTATAATCTTCTTGTTGAGAAATCAATAGCCCAGATTAGATTCTAATCAATGGCTCAGATCATACTGACTCGATGTTCGTCTTTTCTAGAAGATTCACACGTAGTTTATTAATACCTTTAATTATTTTAATTCCCTAAGTTTAGACATAGGCATCCATTAAAAATAAATAATTATTTTAATAAAACCTCCTCTGGGTGGAATTTCCCAAAATGATTTCTGGGTATTATGGAATACATGTGTCCTAGCCTCCCTGCAAATTTTAAGTCTTAGAGCACATTCGATGCTACCAGAAATCAACACTCTGGTGGTTAGGACCCCGTATAGGGAGACCAAACCCAAATGGAAACCACCTGCAATCCTGTATAAGATCCAATGCGTCCCCTGCGCTTCTAGTACAACCAGTCATTAGAATAATCATGTAAAAGAGCTTACAAATCATGGATAACAAAGTGGGAACTTCACAATGGCATGCCCTTCCGTAGTGGGCCTCTAAAGAGGGTTAGCCATGTACCTTATTAAGTAGTTTCAACCCTTAAAAGGGATAGTAGGTCTAAGGTACATCCCTTGAATTGGGGTGGTAAGTGATAAATAAGTGAAACAGAGTAGGGAATGAAAGGGGCAAGCTTGGGCCACATATCGAGGCATAGGGGAAGCCAAATAAGGGGAAGCCCACACCAGGGTATATAATGTGTAGGAGGGAGCAATCATGGTACATGAGATGTCCCAGCCATGATTTTTCCACCCTTCTTTACATGCCTTTTTCCTTTTATGAATTTTCTTTAATTAACTGTTCGAGGCTCAAGGATAAAAGCATGATGTGTCAAATATAAAAGTGATTACCCCTTTTAAGGTAGGGCAGTTCATTGCCCTCTAGGGGTTGGGACAATCATGGGTTCCTATATGACAAAGGAGGCTCATCTAGGGCCTATGGAACTAGGGTGATGGCCATAGGTAAGGATCATAGCTCATGCATTGGCTTTTGCCAACGTGCTAATAATTTTTGTCCCGACCATCTTTTGCATTTCGTGGTCCAATTTTCTATTAAGTGTGGCCAACTATGCTTTTTCTTTTTCTTTTAGCTACTTCAACCTCCGGGGCATCATTCCAGGCCTGACCCAAAGTGGGGGCAAGGGGATAGGGAGGCTGACCCTATGTGGACCCATGGGGGCTATGTGGACCTTGGTGGGAGAAATGATGAATGGGGGAACAATGAGTGGAAGGGGAGTAATATATGCGGATAAAGGAGCGGAACCACACACCCGAAGTTAGGGTTTCCCAATTAGTACCACCCTAGAACCACATGGTCAATAAAGGAGATCCCATGGGACTAATATGCAAAGGTAACACCCAAAAGAGATCAAGGGTACAGGAGCACAGACTAAGCCCACCCTTTCCGCCAAATTCCCCTATCAATCCATGTCCAAAAGTATCCATGATAAGTAAACCCAAGACTCGATGACATACCTTTAGATTCGGGAGGCCCACCTTCAAACATACAATCAATACAGATGGGTGAGGGACCACATGGTCGGCTCAGGTGCCAGAGAAATGGCACAACGAGCTAGTAGAAGGCTGCAAGGGGTTGTTGGTTGTCGGCTGAGGTCCATCATGGAGAAAAATTTATCCTAGGGATATCACCCAATAAGTGGTGAGTAACATCTGGCTCCAACTGGGACATGATCTCTCGAAGAAGTGGGCAAGGCTACTCGAACGGGAGGTCACGAGAAATCCAACAATCTATTGGTCACCGTAGACCTGTTAACTGCACATGTCAAAGATCAAAGCCACGAGGCAACATGTTTTTCACGGTGTCTTATGATCACCCATGCTTAATGTCATCCCATAAAACCAACAAGTAAAAATATGTAGATTTTAATCTAAATGCAGCGAATCTATCATGAGCAATATCATATGTGGTTAGTTCTAATGCAAAAATCATCATGCAAGGCATCCTACTCTAACATGTATATAGATACGCTACCACTAAGTGTAATCATAAACCCAGTGCAACCAACAAATCGCCATATCAATATACTTATGCCTGCCACTATGATTACTCATGTAGCAAATTTCAAATCCAATGTGGTCATAATCACATAGAGGATGAAGCAGGTGGGAGGCTGGGGAACATGATCCCCCTTTGAGGTAAAAGGAAGCCCCTTGAGAAGGAAAATAAGTCAATCTAGAAGTGTTGGGCTTTCCCTCCAAGTACAGAATGGAGGAATGGATGATCACTCTCAAAAACTCCCTATGATGATCATTACTTATAGTATCATGTTTTGTAGATTCCACCAGGTCGTGATGAGAGGGGAATGAATGTCGAGGGAAAGAAGAAGTGCAAAAACTAGGGTTCTCGAGGTGATGGTCACATTGGAGAGGGGAGGGCATGGAGTGATCAAAACCCCGAGGGTACGTCGAAGGAGGTAAATTATAGTCACCGAGGGGTTCTTCCTTGACGCTACACTTGGAAGGGGGAAAGCGCTCATGAACACTTGAGATCATATGAGAAGGGCTGAGGGAATCACTTGAGGAAGACTTAGGATGATGAGCAAGAGAAAAGGGCAAAGGTGAAAGTGAAGTTTCAACGGGATCGTTTTCCTGAAAATACAACTCTAGAGGTTCAAGTGATTTGACTGTACTCCCAGAATCATAAGGGTGGCAGGTATGAGGAAGGGTTTTATCAATCTTGCCATTATTGTTATCAAAGATAGGGCCTTCCCAAAAAGGAGAATCAGTTGTCTCTAATTGCTACTTTTCATGCAGGGGAAAATAATAATCTCCTTCCCAAGGGTGTCGATGGATATGTCCTTATAAATAATGCCTGGGAGAAAGGGAAACCCAACCTCAGCCTCATCCTCTTTGTCGGTATCATAGACGGGAGCACAATCAAATGGAGGCCCAATAATTTTCCATTTCTCCTTTTCGATACAGAAATAATATTCAATGTTATATTCCAAGGAGCTCATGGGATCACCTGCCTCAAGGTTCTCTAAAGGAGAGTTGTCAGGAGTGAGACCCTTGAGAGAGGTAAAGTCAGCCTCAAATTTACTTTCCATATCCTCGTCATCCTCAACACACGTGCTCTCAAAATGATTCCATACATCATGTGGACCCAACAAGGACTCATCTTCCTCATCTATATCTTCAACGATGTCTTCATCTTGGTTAGTTGACCAGTGAGAGGACTCTTCTTCCCTCTTTTCTTGAAGCACAATAGGTAAGGTATTTGTTACATGATTTTGGTAATATGCTTCAAGGAGTAGAGCATTAGTAGGGTGCTCTTTATATTCACATTTCATCTTATGAAGCTTCACCTATTCTTTGTGGAAATGAAAGAATACTTCATTAGAATCATATTCCCCTACTAACCCTCTGCATGACCTACTATATTCATCCATTATTTCTTGGGTGATTTGGAGGCGCAGAGGATACAACTCTTCATCGTCCTCAGAATAGATATTTCCATTGTCTTCCACCTCTATAACTGACATTTTCTCATCTTCCTCGCTTACACTTGAGCTTTCATCAATGTCATCCAATTGATCATCCTTTTGTGGGATTTTTTGGTTGACTGTAACATTTATCATTGATTAGGTCGGTTAGAATATTGAAAGCAGAGGTTAGGCGAGCAAAGTCAAAGAGACAACTAGGATCCGCCTCATAGAAACCCTTCATTATGTCGAGTTGCACTCGTTGTGACCTATAAAACCTGAGCATGAATTCCATATCCATACCTTCCAATACATTTTGATAAGATTGCACATATTTCTCTGCATTCTTTTGTAGTTCCTGAATGTCTTAGTTATTGAGCTTTGCAAATATAGGACCAATACAAACCTCCATTTTCCGATAGTCCATTTTTTATGATTTTGCATATTAGGATTAGGATGGAGTTGCCAGGGTGAAATGAAGTTCCTTGATAGATGCTTGCTTCACCCTACAAGCATTAACTTTAGAGTGCAATGAAGAACTAGGGCTTCGTTCTTCCAATGGAGTCGCCAAGAATGATATATCAATATTGTCGTATGGAGAACCAGACACACGTCTTGTCCCCGGAAACGACTCCAGAAATGTTACCACTCAAACCAGCAGGGAACCTAAGCAAGTTCCTAAGAGGGAAACGGTGGAGGCTTAGCCCATTGTCACCACGACTAAGACTCCCTGCTCTTTACGGATTTTCTGTGAAATTTTCAAACTGAAAATCTACAGTTGAAGTGATAGATTTATTTCTCCTACTTATTACTCCAATAAGTTATTTATAGAAATCTATCAGTAAATTTCAAAATAAATACTACTGCAACATTCACAATTATATATGCAGAGAAGTAAACAGTAAAGAACATAAGCATAAGAACCAATCACATGTACGCAGTTATTTTTGGACAAATGTCCCCGGGAAAAACCCACGGCGAGAAAATCAGTGCGGCAAATGAGAGTTTTGTTAATATTCTTCAGCAAATGAATCTTTACAAGGAATAAACAGGCAGATATAATCTGGAAACACCTGAGACAAAATTCTCGGCTCCTCCCAACAATTTCCTGACACCCGAATCAACCCTTGCTTCCCTCTGTGTCTGTCTGCGTGTTTCTCTTCGCAGTCCCTGCGCTGGACTGCGTAAGTCTGTGTGGATTTACTGTGCTGCCTCCTGTGACCCACTACGTCCCTTTATCCTCGAGCTCAATCACTGTTGACTCCCTCCTTCTCTTTCTGCTTCTACAACTCTTCGCCCTACAACTCTCCCATTGAGATCAAATTCTATTCCTTCATAATTGATCTCCTTCAGGCACTGGATGTATGCCTGGCTTACTTTCCAAATGACTCTCAAGTCTTCTTTTATAATCTTCTCGTTGGTGAATCAACGACCCAAATTAGAAGTCTAATCAATGGCTAAGATTACAACTTGACTTGATCTTCGTTTTCTAGAAGATTCACAATTTGTCTTATTAATACCCTTTAATTATTTAATTTCCCTAAGTTTAGACTTAGGGTCTCTATTAAAATAATTAATTATTTTAATAAAACATGAACCGAGTGGAATTTCCACAAATGGTTTCTGGGTTCTTTGGAATACTGATATCCAAGTCTCCTCCCAAAGTTTGAGACTTAGAACACTTTCCGATGCTACAAAAATCAGCACTCCCTCTTAGCGAGGAAAGTGTTCCAACAATATGCCTGCTGCATGCTACTCTGCTTTTGAAGCATCCTCTGCACCACTGATCTCTGGACGCTGCCCCTCATTTGCTGCGTTATTGCCTTCTATACTGCTGCCCATGACACTACCATTGTCACTGTTGCAACTCCCTCTGAATCCTGATCCTACCCATTCTTGCTATTGGAATGGATTCTTGATCATCTCCATCTTCTCTCTGAAGTAGAAAAACCTAGTCTTCCCCAAAGCCTTCGTGAGGATGTCTGCCACTTGTTCTCCTGTTGGAGTGTACTGCAACTGTACAACTCCCCATTGGACATAGTCCCTGAAGAAGTGACACCTGATGTCAATGTGCTTCGATCGATCATGAAACACCGGATTTTCTGAGAGCTTGATGCAACTCTGATTATCACATAAAATATTGGTCGCTTCCATTTTCTCCTTTAGTAGGTTCACAAGCAGTTTCTGAAGACATATGGCCTCACACAAAGCTGTGCTAGCTGCCATATATTCAGCCTCCGCTGAGCTCAGTGCCACGGATTTCTGTTTCCTGCTGCACTAGGAGGTCATACGTGATCCTAGACTGAAACAGTACCCACTGGTACTCTTCCGATCAACTGACTCCCAGCCCAATCTGCATCGGTGAACCCACTCAACCTAACATCACTAGTATGGGTGTACTTCAATCCAAGCTCTACTATTCCTTGAAGGTACCTGAGGACATGCTTGGTTGCTGCCCAATGAGCCCTCTTAGGTACCACCATGAACTGACTGAAGTTATTTACAACATAACATATGTTTGGCCTTGTGTTTACTAGATACATCAAGGATCCTATGAGCTACCTATACAGAGTAGGATCAGCCTCATTATCCTTGGACGTGTCGATTTACTTCCAGTTGGTGATCATTGGAGTCGTCATGGGTCTAGAGTCCTCCATCTGAAATCTCTTCAAAATCTCTGTAGTATATCCTCCTTGACCAAGAAAGATCTCCCCCTTCTGCTACCAAACTTCCAACCCCAGAAAATAGTGCATCAACCCTAGATCCTTCATGTCAAATTCCGTAGCAAAATTCTCCTTCAAGTCTTTGATGAGCCTCATTGATCCTGTCAAAAATATATCATCTACATATAAAACCAATATCAGGGGCTCACTCCCTACCCTTAGATAGTAGATATTGGGATCTGCGTCACTCTTGACGAATCCCATCCTCTGTAAGTAGCTGTCAATTCGACCATACCAGGCTCTAGGAGCTTGCTTTAGTCCATACAAGGCTTTCTTAAGCATGCACACATGAGTCTTCTGATCATGCATCTTGAAGCCTTCTAGTTGTTCAATATACACCTCTTCTTCTATCACCCCATTCAGGAACGTAGTCTTGACGTCCATCTGGTGAATCTCCTATCCCATCTGCGCAACAAGGGATATCCCAGATCTCCCTTCCTTTTGAGCATACCCCTTAGCCACAAACTTGGATTTAAATTTCTCAACGTTGCCATCTACATCATACTTGACTTTGTAGATCCATCTTGATCCTACAACTGATCTCTCCTGAGGTTTGGGGACAACCTCCCAAACATCATTCGTCATGATGGAACTGTAATCTTCCACCATTGCATCTACCCATACCTAGTGCTGAGCCGCTTCTCGGAAACTAGAAGGTTCCCCAACCTGTGCAACCAAGGCTTGATACCTCTCAGGCTGCCTACGCTGTCTCTTCTCATTTCGGGGAACTCCAACAAAGTCTTTTGCATCCCTCATAATTTTTCGCAGTTCCATGCTCGTTCTCCCACTGGTAGTGGGCGGATTTACCTGCTCTCCCTCCTACAAGTCCTCAAGAGAAATGTCCCTTGGATCCCCATGCGTTGGAAAGGCAGCTGAATTATCTGTCGCTGGTTGTTGAGGTTGAGCCAGCGGATGCTCCTCAGACTACGTAGCAGAAGGCAACTTGCGAGATCCTCTGAAGGCCCTCTCCTCCATGAATTTCACATCCCTCGACACTACAACTTTCTTGCTCTCGGGAATATAGATGTGATATGCCTTTGCATTCTCACTATATCCTACTAGATACCCCTTTTCCGCAGTCATGTCCAATTTCTTCCTCTTCTCACTGGGCACATGACAGTAAGTTGTACTGCCGAAGATCCTAAAGTGACTCACCTCAGGCTTGCTGCCAGTGAAGAAACTTTCCGGCCTGATCTTTCCAAATGCAACGCGAGGGATCCTGTTCTGAACATAGACAAATGTATTACAAGCTTCAACCCACAGAAATTTGGGCATGTCTTGATCATACAACATCACCCTTGCAGCCTCGAGAATATTCATGTTTTTCCTTTCTGCCACACATTTTGCTCCAGATTATATGGAACAATCCACTCTCTTCTGATACCTTCCCTTGTGCAGAACCCAATGAATTCCTTGTCTGTGTATTCACCACCACTGTCTAAACGTAACACCTTGGTCCGCTTTCCTGTCAAATTCTCTACCAAAGCTTTAAACTCTTTAAACCGACTGAAGACTTCGTCCTTGGTCTTCATAAGTAGATCCAGGTTTTCCTGGAATGGTCATCAATAAAGGTGACGAAATACTCGGCACCACTAAGAGCTCTAGTGGACATTGGTCCACAGATATCTGAGTGTATCAAGACTAATAACACTCTTGGCCCTATTGTTGCTTCGTTGATACGCTGCCTTGGCATATTTACCCAATACGCACCCTCTGCAGACATCGTCCCACTTGGTACTTAGTTCTGGAACTCCTGTGACAGTTTTCTATAGAATTTTTAACGCCCCATGATGCAAATGTCCCATTCTTCTGTGCCATAGTTCATTCAGATTCGTTTCATCAGTGCTGCCTATCAGTGTCATTGGGGATTCAAGTTGCAACTTATAGAGTTTGTTGCTCCTCACTCAGATCTTTGTTTTCTTCTTCCAATTGGGGTGTTTGATGTAAACCCTGTTACCAATAAAGTAATCGTCATAACCTCGGTTTTGAATTTGAGACACTGAGAGCAAGTTCATCCCCAGCCCGGACATATGCAGTACATTAGTGGCCCGAAGCTTATTTCCAGCCTCAGTTTGAAATACTACAGTACCTCTTCCAATAGGGGTACATTTTGCTTTATTACCCATGATTATTTAGAAATTCATCTTCTCCCGCACTCCTGTCATATGAGCAGAAGCTCCACTATCAATGTACCAGACCTCAGGAGAAGCAATGCTTGACACACAAGCAAATTCTTCTTCAAGTCTGGATGCCAAAATAGAAACATCGTCATCCATCTGTTCTATCATGCTTCTTTCCCTCTCTGGAGAACTGTGTGAACCCCTCTGAGTTGGTGCCACAATATCAGATTTGTGTTCACTTGTTGATTCTCCATTCCTGTTACTCATCACTAGCTCTGATACCATGTGAAATTTTCAAACTGAAAATCTACAGTTGCAGTGATAGATTTATTTCTCCTACTTATTACTCCAATAATTTATTTACAGAAATCTATCAGTAAATTTCGATATAAATACTATTGCAACATTCACAATTATATATGCAGAGAAGTAAACAGTAAAGAACATAAGCATAAGAACCAGTCACATGTACACAGTTATTTTTGGACAAATGTCCACGGAAAAACCCAATGCGGGAAAATTGGTGCAGCAGATGAAGGTTTTATTAATATTCTTCAGCAAATGAATCTTTACAAGGACTAAACTGGCAGATATAATTTGGAAACACCTGAGGCAAAATTCTCAGCTCCTCCCGACAATTTCCTCACACCCGGATCAGCCCCTGCTTCCCTATGTACCTTTCTGCGTGTTTCTCTGCGTAGTCCCTGCGCTGGACTGCGTAAGCTCTGCATGGGTTTACTGCGCTGCCTCCTATGACCCACTGCATCCCTCTATCCTCGAGCTCAATCACTGCGGCTCCCTCCTTCTCCTTCTGCTTCTCCAACCCTCCTCCCTGCAACTCTCCCACTGAGATCGAATTCTATTCCTTCAGAATTGATCTCCTTCGGGTACTGAGTGTATGCCCAGCTTACTTTCCAAATGACCCTCAAGCCTTCTTTTATAATCTTCTCGTTGGTGAATCAATGACCCAGATTATAAGTCTAATCAATGGCTAAGATTAAAACTTGACTTGATCATCGTTTTCTAGAAGATTCACACTCTGTCTTATTAATACCCTTTAATTATTTAATTTCCCTAAGTTTAGACTTAGGGTCTCCATTAAAATAATTAATTATTTTAATAAGACATAAACCGAGTGGAATTTCCACAAACGGTTTCTGGGTTCTTTGGAATACTTATGTCCAAGTCTCGTCTCAAAGTTTGAGACTTAGAACACTTTCCGGTGCTACAAAAATCAACACTTTCATCGATGGGAGGAGTCTCGATGTTGTTGGAAAGCCACTTATAAATGATATGTCAATGAATAAGTATGAAGCGATCCCAGTAACCCTATCTCAAGGAAGAGGTGAAGAAATGGTGCTTGCTTGCTCTTTAAGCAAGGGACTTGCCTTCCAAGGGAGAGGGGGTGAGGATAAGGGAGAGGGTTACTTCCCAATCCCTAAAATCCTATATGAACTTGGTTTCCCAAATAGCCCTTGATGATTTGTCCTCGATAGGAAACGAGATCACACAAGACCAAGTGGACCTAACCCGGGTTCAGGGATGGAATATAGCAACCAATGATGTTCCTATCCTGGAAAAGGTGAGGAGAAAGGATCAGACAAGAGACTTTGCTTCAAAAGGTCAAATTGATCCTGCTACGGTCTAGCCTTGGGGATGCCTAAGCAAAACATGGTCTTAGAGCTAGGGCTTGGGATTCTCGAAGATTCCACCGTAGGAATTGCCTCAAATTCGAAGGAGAGGGAGGGGATCCACCAGCGCAATAGCCTCCAAGAGATCGAATTTTTCCTGTAGCTGGATTCTCTAGAAATTGATGCCCTAGGTGACCTATCGAGGCTAGAACTTGGGAAAAGGAGGAAAAGGTGAAAAATAAAGGGAAAATAACCACCCTTTTGAGGGACCAGTGCCTATTTCCCTTGGGGATATGGAGTCAAGGATGATAATGATTGAAACTCGGCATCTTGATCAAGGAGGCTCAAAAAGTCAACTTCGTCCAATGTTAAGGGAAAAAGAAGAAAAGTGACCTTCAGGCATTTATACTTCATGCAAATAGTGCAAGCTTATCGAGATAAAACAATCTCTAGGACATTTCATCTAACAATGGCCAATATATTAAGCAAGATAAATAAACACTCAATTCCACATTCCAATGATGCAGCAATTAGCCCTACTTATAGTGAAGTTCAACAATATGCAGCAACAAGAATATATCATTAAAATTTACTTTCAATGTTAGAGAGTATATCCAACCAACATCACATTTGCAAAAAACGAAGCTCCAATATAAAATGACCCAAATCCATACATCAAAATTCATCCGCTTATCCAAAATAATCCTCCAAGAAGAAATGCGAAATTCTCTAAAGATAGAGAAATCCCAAGTGAAGTGATGATCCAAATGAATGTAACTAACATCAATTTATACCCCTTTTAGGAGTTTGAATTAGCCTATGGGCCTACATTAGCCCCTAATGATAAAATAATGTGCAAATAAAACCCCTATTGGTAACAAGCCCACCAAACTAACTCATAAATGAAGAATAAGCCTCAGGGGGGCAAATAATAATATGTACATGTCGTGGGGCCCTCCAAAGGCCTAATAATATCCCGAAGTGCCATAATGAGGAACAAACTCCTCAAAATATGATGGACAAGGGGGTGGCCCCTTGTTCTCCAAGTAGTAGACTTGTGGTGCTCCAAGTGAGTGTGGAGGCACATAAATGACCCCATGGGTATCCATATGAGTCAAAGATTCCTGTAGATCCTCTGCAAGGGCTTGAGTGATGGAATTAACGGTGTCATGACATCGTACAAGTCTTGGGACACCTGCTAAGATTGTGGGGCTCTTGTGGGGCCTGCTGGGAATAGTGTATCAAGCACATCCTCATCATCCCAAAAGTGGATCGCTAATAGTCTCTGAACATTGATGGGGATCCATGGAGTGTTGTCTACTACTGTGGAGGCCCATGGCTCTCTACACACACCTTATATGTGCCAATGTAGCGCTCTGGGGGTTAGGACTCCGTATAGGGAGACCAAACCCAAATGGAAACCCCCTGTAATCTTGTATAAGATCCAATGTGTCCCCTAGGCTTCCAGTACAACCAGTCATTAAAATAACCAGGTAAAAGAGCTTACAAATCATGGATAACAAAGTGGGCACTTCACAATGGCATGCCCTTCCGTAGTGGGCTTTGGCATGTGCTAGTGTCTTCCTACTCCAAAGGGGGTTAGCCATGTACCTTATTAAGTGGTTTCAACCCTTAAAGAGGATAGTAGGTCCAAGGTACATCCTTTGAATGAGGGTGGTAAGTGATAAATAAGTGAAACAAAGTAGGGAATGAGAGGGGCAAACCTGGGCCACATATCGAGGCATAGGGAAGCCAAATAAGGGGAACACCACACCAGGGTATGTAATGTGTAGAAGGGAGCAATCGTGGTACATGAGGTGTCCCGACCATGATTTTTCCACCCTTCTTTACATGCCTTTTGCCTTTTATGAATTTTATTTAATTAACTGCCTGGGGCTTAAGGATAACTCATAAGAGCATGATGTGTCAGATACAGCAATGATTACCTCTTTTAAGATAGGGCAATTCATTGCCCTCCAGGGGTTGGGACAATCATGGGTTCCTATATGACAAAGAAGGCTCATGTAGGGCCTATGGAACCAGGGTGATGGCCATGGGTAAGGGGCAGAGCTCATGCATTGGCTTTTGCCCACGTGTTAATCATTTTTATCCTGGCCATCTTTTGCATTTTGTGGTACAATTTCCTACTAAGTGTGGCCAATTATGCTTTTTCTTTTTCTTTTAGCTACTTCAACCTCCGGGGCATCATTCCAGGCCTAACCCAAAGTGGGGGAAAGGGGATAGGGAGGCTGACCCTATGTGGATCCATGGGGGCTATGTGGACCAAGTGGGAGAAATGATGAATGGGGGTACAATGACTGGAAGGGGAGTAATATATGCGGATAAAGGAGCGGGACCACACACCAAAGTTGGGATTTCCCAAGTAGTACCACCCTAGAACCAAAGGGTCAATAAAGAAGATCCCACGTGACTAAGATGCAAAGGTAACACCCAAAAGAGATCAAGGGGACAAGAGCATAGACTAAGCCCACTCTTTCCGCCAAATCCCCCCATCAATCCATGCCCAAAAGTAACCATGATAAGTAAACCCAATACTCAATTACCAAATGACAAGACATACCTTAAGATTCGGGAGGCCCACCTTCAAACATACGATCAGTACATATGGGTGAGGGACCACATGGTCGGCTTAGGTGGCAAAGAAATGGCACAACGAGCTAGTAGGAGGTTGCGAGGGGTTGTTGGCTGCTAGCTGAGGTCCATCATGGAGAAAAATTTCTCCTAGGGATATCACCCACAAAGTGTTGGGTAACAGGCATGTCTCAGGTGGTTTCCCCTAGATGCATTGGATACCCCTTGAGTGATGTCTTGACACTTCTACAACACATTGGAGATGACTTTCATCCTAATCACAAGAGCATTTATGACCTTTCAACCACAATGTTTCCTCCACAAAAATGAGTGTCGGACTTTGGGGAGTCCTCACATGGATGTATAACACCTTATACACCTCTGTTAGTATGAATCTTAATTCCAAGCGTACGAAAAAAGACCACTTTAGCTGCGCATAACCAACAGCCTTAACAGCAGAAATGACTTCTAATATCTTCAAATCTGCAGTTAGGTGATCAAGATAAATGCTGCAAAAAACTAGATCTATGCATTAAAAGACATTAAATAGTAGAAAAAACGAGATTTACTCCATGTATCCAATAGACAAGACAAGAATATATCAAATGAATTTTGTATTGATGGCACCTGGGAGGAAAACACAAAAGGGTGTTCCTTGTTCTCCTCAATGGGATGGGTTCTTGTAAGTCCTCAGCACTTCAGATCTAGAATTCCTCTCTCTTGATGGTGTAGAAAACCCAGACAAACAAAATATGACTATGATAGTGGATCAATAGTTAGACCAAAAGTTTAGATCCAGAGGGATCTTTAGGCAACAAAAGGTGGTAAATGAATGGGAAAACCTTCTATTTATAACAAAATATTGAGTTAGTCTAGATATTGGTGCATAATTAAAATATTATTAACCAAATCAAGATCCAACTTCTATGGAATATTTTATTATATTTGTTGGAGGGAAAAAGAATTTGACTTGGGTCAAATCCCTTTATTTGTAAATAATAAATAAATAAATGATTCATTTATCATTTTAAGGATGTGGTTGAGTAATAATCAAATAAATAATGATTTATTTAATTATTTAAGAGTCAATTAGTCATATTTAACAAAGAATATTATTTAAATAAGATTTAAACAATTATTCTTATAAAATAATAAGATAAATAATAATTTATCTAATTAATTTCCCTGTTTTGGGTTAAATATAACCAGAAATATTAATTAAACTACTGTTTAACTAATTATTCCTTGAGGAAAATCAAACAAATGTATATTTATTTAATATTTCCTCATGGGGTTTCCTGTTTAGACCATAAACAACTTAATAAAGGTGGTTTACTAAGTTATTTTCATAGTGAAAGCAATTTTATTTGGAGTAAAATTGGTCTTACATGGTGTACCTGGGTCCATCTAATGATAATAGGTTAGATGACCAAAAAATGGTGTAACAACCTCCATATGCTGAAATACTGAGCATATCACTAGGTCATTGCCAGATTGATGATTTGCCCAAGAGGAGTCAAGATGCCCCCAAGTTGGCCTTACACCTTCTTGATGGATGTTTCCTTGTTCGAGAGACCAAACAAGGATGACAATGACTTGAAAAGTTTTGGGAGGGATAGTACACCTCTTCTTGATGATGACATCACCCTTGCAAACCCTAGAGTGATAACATGTACCCATTTAGTGATGACATATGGCTTGAGGATTTGTTGCATGATGATGCACCCTTTCATGTTGATGAGATGATCTGCAATGAGAAGCCATTTTGCACCATTACTAGCACCTTTCTTGATGGAGAAACTCATTTTGTGAGGATGAAATCTTGTTGGAAAGCCTTATTTCCACACATGTAGAGTGAAAAGAGGAATTGTGTTTTATGTTTTATCATTTTGAGAGCTATCTTATGGGTTGGCTTGTGACTTTTTTTGAACTTGTGAACACTTAAAGTCATGTTTTAGGGACTTTAATAGTAATTTAAACTAAAATATTTGACTTGTTTTCCCTCCTATAAATATAGGAGAGTCGAATTACTTGAATCATTGTCACACACACAATTCTTCTCTTGCAAAGAATGTGCATTAGTTCTCTCTCTTTCATTTGAATATAATGGGAAAATAGGGTATGCAAATTATCTTGGAAAGGATATGTTTTGGATGGAGATAAATTCTATGGATTGATGAAGTGATGCTTGCTTGAATGGTGTAAGGTTAATGATATTTTTATTCCATTATGCATTAATTACCGAAATTAGGGTTTATCTCATGCAACATTAAAAAATGCAATAACATTTATGAACTCTTGTTTCTTATTATGCAAAATTTTTCATCAAGTACCATCAAAGGAACTAGATTCCATCTTTTGACCTTAAATCTCCTAAAATAGAAAGTCATTAGGGTTTGAAGGAGAAGAAAATTCTCTCCTACCTTTCCATCCAAGGTCCTCAACCTTTTGACCTTGTCCTATTGACTCCATTTCCCAGTTGATTGAAGAACTAGTCATTGTGCTGATCAACCCAATTTTCCACTGTTCTTTATTTCATGGTAAACTAGTGTTAGTGTTTTGATAAATATGCATTTTATAGCTAAATTGTACTTATATGTTATTCTCCGAAGCTTTTGTATTTCAACGGCATTAATGTTAAAAAGGAAAAATCTATATTTTCATGCATTTTCATCCCCATTTTTAGAGCTGATATCTAGGTCTTATTTATTGTTTTGTGAATTTAAGCCATCAAAAACATATTGTTGACCTATTCCTTGTTTAACCCCTTTAATATCCTGAATTCCCTTGTTGATCATACCCTTAAAAGGCTATTTATATTGTTGTTGTAAAGTTTTGCATGCTATAAAACTGCATGCTTTGAAAGCCTAACTTATAACAGAAATCCATCATTTGATGGTGGCTAGTGGGAAGTCCTACTTCAAAATTAATATAATTTATCTCAGCCTCCTTGCTGGTAGTCTCCTCCAATCCATCATCCCTTTTTCACCCCCGAGCCTCTCTTTACTAAGATATTTTTAGGGTGTATAATTTGCACAGTCCTTAGAGAGCCATTTGGTTTAGGGTTCATTAGTCATCTAACTTCTAGGCCTTGCTGGCAAAGTCTCCCTTATGGGGATGATGTCTAACCACAAAAAAAGAAGGAAAAGGCACTGAGGTGATAGTGGTGTTGAATCCTATTTTTTCTCTAGACCTAGAGCACCTAGTGAGGCTTTGCACTAGTCTGTTAGATTTTGCAGAAATAGTGAGAATGGCCCCCACTTAGTTACACCAAGGCCTTTCTTGAGCACTAGGACTTTATCTCAAGATGTGATTGTTTCAATGATAATATAAGCACAAATATTTATTATCTATTTGTAAGAGTAGAAATCTCCTAAGAATCTTGTATTCTATGAAATAAGCATATTTTCAACATATTTTGGGCTGCATATGTTTGAAGAAAAACCAATATGCAAGCTAGGTATCATTGATCAACATGTGATATAATCACAGATAAAATGAGGCATGTAATAATTAGTGTGTGAAACAATCACATACGAAATAAGAGATATGTTAATGATTAATCCCCAATGGGCAAGACATATGAACTTAAATGGAAGAAAAGAAGAAATAAATTCCAAATGACATCAATTCCACTAGTGACAAAAGCAATCAAGGGGAGGAATGATAAGGCACCTATTATGGACCTTTTCTTCATAATAGAACCATAAGCAAAAAGAAGAAAAAGATAGTGATAATGTTAGCATCTATGCAGATCTAATCAAGCAACTACAACTTTGAGAATACCAAAGTACAACATTGCATACAAGTAGACAGTTCTAGACCATTTGAGAAAGTTATATGGCAAGCCAAACCTTCCATGAGTTTCTTCCTCCAATGATTAGAGCCACATGGTCAATGATATCCCATATACAAGAAGATAGTGCACATCTAACTTGCACTGCACTTATAGCCATAGGCCCAAAATGACTATCCTTAGTGCCTTGGAGAAACTCATCACATAAGCTATGAAAATATAGAGTTTTTCTCAAATGGCTATGTTACCCCCCAAAAGTGGGTGATCCCACAGGAGATTTTTTCTCCTAGTTATCTGTTCAGTCGAAAGTTAGCAGCCCCTGACAGCAACCGATGTAACCGATATATTGTGTCAATTGATCTCCGTCACTTGCATCAGTTGTATGTCTCCTCGCCCATTTGTCAAGAGCATTTGTTAGAAGATGGGTAATCCAACCCAAAAGGTATGTTTTTCATTGTGCAATCAAGTTCTTATGCTTGTTTGTCTTGGGCATCTTGGGCATGGATTATTGGGTGACTTGGAAGAAAGAAGGGCTTTGACCATAGTTTTGTTCCCTCACCTTAAATGGCGAGTTAATCCTCAATCATAGTCTCGTGGGATCTCCCCTATTGGTCTATGGCTTTAGGAAGGACACTACTTGCGAAACATTGATTTTGGTAGTGTGGTCCCATTTTCCCATTCCACATTTTTCACTCCCCTCCGCACATTATAAGACCTATTTCATCCTTGTCTTTCTCTGGGTCCACATGACCACCAGGTCCACAAGGAAATGGCACACCCCCTTCCCTTGTCCACATATCTGGGCTAGGCCTGGAAACATTGCCCTAGAGGTTGATGCAGCTAAAACAAAATTAAAATCTTATCATGGACACAAGCAAGAAACAAAGAAAAAGAATATTATAAAATGCAAAATATGGTCAAGGCATTTAATATAGCACGTGGGAAAAAGCCAAACATGAGCTCTACCCCTTATCATTATGGCCATCACCCTGGTTGTTAGGGCCCATTAGTGCCCCCATAACATTAAAGGAACCCATGCACGTCCCAACCCCTAGTGGGAAATGAACTACCCCACCTTAAAGGGGTAATAACTGCTTTACATCATACACAACATGCTCTCATTTCCTGAAGCCCGAGCAACAATACAAAGATTTTTTTTTAAAAAGCAAAAGAAAAATAAAGAGGGATGGAAAAGCAAAGGTCGAGGTAACTCATGTATTCACGATTTCTCCCTCCTACATCTATATATCCAATGTGTGGAAATCCCGCATCCTTGTTATCCTTGAGCCCATGGAATTTGGCCTTGAGACCCCCATGTCCCCTTCCATTCATCATCATTCACATGACATCTATCAATTGAAGGATGTACTGGGGACATGTCTTTCCCCTTAGGGGTTGGGAACACCTAATAGGGTTATTTATTAACCACTCCTTCCTAGAGAGGTAACACTACTTCGAGATCAAAACCCCAAATTTGAAAGGGAAACCCCATATGAAGTATCAATTTTCCCTTGATTGACAATCTTGGTCCACTTAGATGCACTAATGTTTTTTTGTCCTTGATGATGAGGATGCAGCATTGGACATTCTATGTGATTGGTAGGTAGTTTAATCATGGGATGGGAAACATAATTGGATCCCAAGTCCACTAGAGGATCATATTGACACCATATTGACACCCCCGAGTGAAGTGTTGAGAGCCATGGAGTTCCCATCATTGCGCACAGCATCATTTCACATCGTGGGCACCTTCAACACCCTCAATGGTTTGCTCATTGCCCCACATTATTCACGAGATGATGCACTTGGACCAGTGTGCTCCAGCCAGCTTAGCATTTACCATCTGGTGTGGAAATTGATCCAAGCCCCAAAGGAGGTTTGTCTCACCTCTTGAGACATGGGAGGGCAAACACCATCATCAAAGCCTTCAGTATTGGAGCATTACAGGCTATTCTATCATCAGGAGACCTATGAGACTATTTTTGGTGCCCCAAACACAAAATTGGGGCCCGCATGATGACTTACATGAAGAATTAGGGGCCATCCCCTAGTTCAAGATTTATGGAGCCCTCTCTCACATTTTGGAACAGAGGACTCAACGTTGCCTTCCAACAGAGCCCTGCATCAGCATGATATCATTTCAACTTGCATTTGGATGGATAATTCATATCTTTGTAAAGCTACTTGGTCGGCTTGTGACCAAGGGATATATATTGCCTAATTTTATAATGTTGAGGAGCTTCTAGGCTAAAATTACACTTGATTGATCTTGTATAAACAGGTGAGAGCTCATTCGAGCTACTCATCATCATCACACCTGGATTCATTCTCTTGAGAAGAACTTGCACTTGTATCTGGCTATTGGAAAATCTTTTGGACGCATATTGACGTTTTGAGCTAGTTCGTTTTTGTCTTTGGAGCTATTTCTTGAATCTTGGATGGATATATTGCATGTCATCTTGTAAGTGCTTATTATTTCTCTTGAATTTTTTTAATGTATGGAATTGTTGCTTCTAGAATGTGTTAGTTGTGCCCTAATTATTGAAAATCAATTTTGGAAAGCTTTCTAGTTGAGTATTGCATATGTTATTCAATGTATGGCATGTAATGAATGTTCCTAATGTTCTTTGAATTCTCCATGAAACTCCATTATCTCTTGAAGTGGGTAAATGTTTAAAATTGGTACCTAGGGCATCAATTTTAAGCCTCCTTAGAGACAATTTAGCTCATCTTAAGCTTCCTAAGACTCCATATGCTAAAAGGGAAAGGCATTATCCAAGTCCTTGGTGGTCAAACTCATTTTTTATCCATAATTTCTCCTTGCTAAAATTAGGTCCCCTAAAGTTAGATAGATAGGCTATGGCATAGAGAAAATTGCATTAGAAAGTGATTTGGTGGATTCCAAAATTATAGACACCAAGCCTAGTATCTTATCTCCTAGACCTCAAAGCTTGGTGAGCATTTAGGTGGTTTTCATCCATAAAACCTCTTGCCTTAGGTGTGCCCTAAGAGGGAAACCCTAGTTTGATTTTCCCTCAACTTGGGGACTTCTTTGAGGGTTGTATGAGCCTATTTCTTGGTGAAGTCATAAGAAGCCCTTTATTGTCCTTGCCTTGATCTTGGGAGTGCCTCCTGTTACCACTCAATTTCGCAGGGATCCTAGGAGGGGTTCCAAAGGGACTACTACTAAAACAAGTGGAAACAACAGGACAAGGACCCATCGTCACCTCAATCGATGTTCCCTACTCTTTATAGACTTTCACTGATGGGAGGAGGCCTGGTATAAGGAAATCACTAGGAATGATGAGTCAATGATAGGATAGGTAGTGATTTCTAAAGCCCATTCACAAGAGAGACTCAAATGATAGGGTTTGCTTACTTTAGAAGCAAGGTGTGGGGCTCTCTAAGAAAAGCTCGAAGGAGCCTTAGGCCTAGGGATTAAAGGTATTCTTTAAAGAGAGATGCCCTAGACCTAAGATTCCTAAAGGAAGAAGATTTGTAAGTGGCCTTGTGAGATAAAGAATGATAAAGGTGTGGGGCCACAAAGGAGCCTTGGGAAGGTCCAAGTTTGACCTAGGGTTTACGATTTTTATCTTGCTTTCAATGGTCATGCAAGGCCAAACAAGGAGGATGAGAAGGGCCTTGGTAATGATGAACTTCCTTTGAGTTTTTTTAATAATGAGGCCCTTGAAACCTAACTTAACATAGGAGGAACCTAGACAAGTATGGTCTTATGGCTAGGACTTGGTGTATCTCCTAATCCGATTGTGGGAACGACCTCAAACTTGGAGGATCCCAGAGGACACGCCAATGTAGCTACCTACCAACTCGCTCCAAATTAGGATGGCTATAAAGAAATTCACTTGATGTCCTCGGAGACCAACTAGGACTAAGGTAAGGTTTCAAAGAAAAGGTAGAAAAAGAAGGTTTTAGGGTGATCATCAAGGGTTAGCATCAGTGCCTATCCTATTGGGACAAATGGAGTCAAAATGATTTCAAATTTTTGAGGTTCTCACTCAATCAAGGAGTCCTATTGCAACTTCGCATAGCCTTAAGAGGCACCAACTAGGTCAAAAAGGAATTTATACTTCTTGTCGCACAATTCGATGACTTTTCAAGGTGACAATGAAGAAAATCCACCCCTAGGAATATTGCAATACCATGACATGTAACATATGCAATACTTCAAAAATCGAAATTTTCATAAATTCGCATTTCATTTAGGGCATATTTCAGATCAATGAAAGAAATTCCATACATTTTCATGTGAAAAGAGAGAAATATATCATCAAAATAGCAAAATGAATGTAATATTCCCAATTTTCCATCAGTTAATTGGAATATTAGAGTTCTTACTTTTCTTAATTAATTAAGTAAATAAAAGGGTGGAGGGACCCATAAACCCCATAGATGAATAAAATACACTTTTGGGTGTGTGTATGTGGTTATTTAGATAGTAGATCAACATTATGGAGTAGTGGAGCAGCTCATTAATGAAGGAAGAGTGGAGATTATGGAGATATAATGAGGAAGTTGATGGAGATAGTGGAGGAATAAAAGTAAGATCATAGAGCATTAATGATGCAGTGATGGAGGAAGTGGTGCATTAAATGCACACATGATGGAGGGAGTGGAGATTAATTGCAGAGATCATGGAGATCATGGAGAGAGCGCAGTCTTCATGGAGACTAGTGGCCACATGTGCAGCGCAGTTATAAAGTGGGCCAAGGCTAAAGAAGGCTCATAACCATATAAGGAAGACGAGGGCAGCAAAGCAAATCAGTCTGGAATTTGATATTGTATTGTCGTTTGACATTCTTTGCACGCTTCAGCTGTTTAGCTAAGTTTGTTGTGTTTTTTAGCACACGGGTGTTCCTGAGCAGGAACCCCACCCTTACCCACAGGGGACTTCGAGTGCCTATTCTGGGAAGGTTATTTTGAGCAGCTATTCATCATCCAACATTGGTGCCACATTTAGCCCCTCTTTTCTACATATACTGCTTCAATAATTACGCATTACTATCTTAGGGTTTGAGAGGAGGAAGGTAGTTCTTAGCATTTCAGCCAAGAAACAGTGGAGGCTTCATCATTTCATCTTGTGCTTCCATTTCAGTCTTCCAGGAGCAGCATTGTGATATCCGGCATCAAGCCATCAATTTATACCTCCATGCAGCAGCAGTTCCTCCAGGAATTGCGCAGTCCAGCTAGGTAGATCTAGTGGAGGAAGGAAGTTCCAAGTATTTCAGCTTGGAATCCTGTGAGGTATCATCCCCTCACTTTAGAGAGACTATTTCCATCAGCTGTGAGCTATATTCCATCACCTAGCAGCAGGCTACAACTTCAGCCCTCTTGACAGCGCAGTTCATTCCAGCAGTTGTGCAGTGTGCAGCTGTGTAATATTCCTAATTAGCATTGCTAATTGGAATATTTCATTTTTGTATAGTTTTGCTGCCTTAGTTAAAAATAATAAATAAAGTGAGAAATAAAGGGGTCATCTCACTTTAATAAAATAAAGTACTTTCCTAGTTGATGGACATTGTAACTTAAAGGGGGTGGCCTTGGGGGTCCACACGCACATGAGGGGAGGCCTCACGCTGACCCTAAGGTAACTGCGCAGGTCAAGGAGGGTGAAGGACGCAGTTAGGGTTTTTGGAGGGAGCTAGCATTATAAAATGTGGGGTTTTCACTCCATTTGGCATTGTTGATATGATATTGATATTGAGAGCTAGACTTCTGTCTACTTCAGCACGTCGGTTGTTTAGTCGGTCTGCAGCACTGTTTAGTGCAAACTGAGTGTCTCCGGTCGGAGATCTCGCCCTTGGCTCCGGGGGACTTCGAGTGCCTGCTCGAGCAAGGTTTTTCCTTCAGTTTCAGTTGATGATTTGCAGTGGATTTCTGGTGGACGTTTTGCAGAGGAGATACCCCTTGAGTGACTGCGCAGTCTAGGAGGGAGGACGCAGTTTCAGTTAGGGAGGACGCAGTTATTGTTGAGGAGAGTTGTTGTGTGGTGATTTGGCAGTGTTTGCAGCGTTTTCCAGCCTTGAGGAGATTGCTATCTCATCCGGAGGATTTGCAGATAGATTCAGCCCCTCTTTCCCAGCGTTTCTTTGGGCTTCTGCGCTGTCACTGGGAGAGACAAGCGTTTTCTCTGGAGAGGGTTTATTTGGTGCATTTTCGGAGGTGGAGCATTTGCTTCACGATTTCTGGGTTTTGTCCGGAGGGTTGAGTTCAGCTAGCCTTCCAGTTTTCAGCTCATTCCAGTGAGGGGATTAGCCCCTAGCTCCAGTACATTGCAGCAGCAGCTTTTTACGGCAGTTTCTCCAGTCAGCTAGGACGCAGTCTCTGCTTCAGCCATTTCTTATTCCGAGAGGGTCTCCACTTGCCTAGAGCAAGGATAAGTGCACTCATTCTGATTATCTTTGTACCCATATACATGTATTCTCAGATTAATAAAATGGCTTAGCATTCCTGGCATTTTATGTGTATTTGTTCCATATTCTGGTTCCGGCATTTTATTCTATATAGCTGCTTGTTGCTTTTCTGTGTATTACTGTTTATTTCCCGTTGGGGATATTACAGTGGTATCGGAGCATAGTTCTGGCTCAGCCTGTGGTGCTAGCAGTCTATGACGCCTGGGGATAATCCCTACTTTGATCGGAGGAGACACAGAGACGTTGAGGGTAGGTGGAAGTTTCCCTTCGGGTGGAGGGATTCTGATCAGGAGCCACCTGAGACAGATTCAGAGGAAAAGCAGCCTGTGAGGGACACAGAGCAGCGGAACCCGATGGCAGATGATGAGATGAGATTTAGGGAGACGCTCCTCCATCACATACAGGAGATATCACAGAGGCTCACGGCCGTAGAGGTTGGACAGAGAGAACCCCCTAGGGTTTTCCAGGTCGGTGAGGGATCGGGTATGTCCCACCACGTACCAGTGCAGGATGCTATCCCCATTGTGACGACTCAGGCACCCACGCGATCCACTATGCCCACATTCTTGCCAGAGGACACAGGGGCAAGAGTACAGGGAGGTGCACGGAGGGATATTCCAGCACCCACGCTATCGACCATGCCTACCTTCCTGGCAGAGGACGCAGGGACAGCAGCACCACGAGAGATGGATCCGGCTCAAATGGCTGGCATTTTTGCAGAGTACCAGGCTTTCGGACAGGCATTCATGGATTCTCTTACCTTCCGAGACTATCTCCAGGTCCAGTATGGCATTAGATCCCGTGATCATCACCAGGGGCACAGGCACCACCGTGATGACCACCGCGCAGCTAGCAGGTTTCATTTGCCCACGTTTGATGGCTCATCGAGCAGTTCGGCAAAGTCTTGGGTGGAGAAGCTGGACATCTATTTCCAGCTTAACCAGATGTCGCAGTCAGAGGCCATTAAGGTGGCTACATTGCATCTGGATGGTGAGGCCCAGGACTGGTGGTTCCATGGGATGACGACACTCGGGCATTCTGCAGTGACGAGATATGCCGAGCTTACCCAGAGGGTGGTAGAGCGCTTTGACAGGAGGGATCCGGAGCAGCACTTTGTTGAGCTGACAAAGCTCAAACAGACTGGGAGTGCAGAGACATATATTTCAGACTTCTTGAGGGTTTCAGTGATGGTACCTGATTTATCTGCAGCTCGGATGGTTTACATGTTTGTGGAGGGGTTGTCAGAGCCACTTCGTGGCCTAGTCCGGTCGAACAAACCGGCTACCCTTCAGGATGCCATCAGCAGGACTCCGGACTTACAGGATGTCTTACCCAGGACTCGGACACCTTATCCCCAGAGACAGGCCTTCCAGCCTAAGGGTAAGGACACGAGGGTTCCGCCTCCCAAGGCGAATCCTGGACGAGGGCAGTTTGATGATGAGGCCAGGAGAGAGCTGAGGAGGAAGCGGTTGTGCTTCACTTGCCAGGAGCCATGGGCACCGGGACACAGGTGTGCGGCAGGGAAGGCACATTTCATAGAGGTCTTCTCCGAGAGCAGTGGAGAAGAGGATGATGGCGATGATGTGGAGGCAGGAGATTGTTATGCAGCGCAGAGTACCTTACCACCTCCACCACCCGCAGCAGCTGGGGCATCGTTTGCACCCACTGGGGGAGCTCTAGCCGCATTGCGGGGAGTTCCCAAGTACTTGACACTGCGCGTACGGGGGACAGTGCGCGGACAGCGGGTTTCAGTCTTAGTTGATAGTGGGGCCACCCACAATTTTATTGATGCCCGGATGATTGAGCGGAGAGGCATACAGACAGAGGGCTTTGATGGGTTTTCTGTCTTGGTCCCAGGAGATCAGACCATGGCATGTGCTCGATATGTTCCGGAGTTATCAGTGACGATGGGCACTTATACATTGACAGATCATTTCTTTGTGGTGGACATTCCGGACACCAACCTGATATTGGGTGTTCAGTGGCTTATTACTCTAGGGAAGGTCACGACAGATTGGAAGGCCCTAGAGATGGAGTGGGATGATCCCAAGACGGGGAAGCATGAGAAGATACGGGGGCAGCACACATACCCACCCCAGACGGTGTCGGCACACAGCATGGAGGCGACCTTCCGCAAGGGAGATATAGAGTGGGCGGTAGAGTTGCGGGCTTCAGAGGCAGTGGATACAAGGCAGACAGTGCATCCTGATCTACAGTCTATTCTCGACAGGTATGCAGTAGTTTTCGGGGATATTGCACCAGGGCAGCCACCAGATCGGGGGTTTGAGCACACGATCGAGCTTGAGAAGGGGATACAGGCCGTGATTACTACACCGTATAGGCATCCCAAGGCCTATCGAGACGAGATAGAGCGGGCCATTCAGGAGTTGCTGGCCCTTGGTCACATTCGGCCCAGCACTAGTCCTTTTGCTTCTTCCGTAGTGCTGGTGAAGAAGAAGGACGACACATTGCGCATGTGCATTGACTACAGGGCTCTGAACAAGAAGACCCTGAAGAACAGGTACCCCATTCCCAGGATCGATGAGCTGATGGATGAGTTGAGAGGAGCACGGTTCTTCTCAAAGATTGACTTGAGATCCGGGTACCATCAGATACGCGTGAGGGAACAGGACATTCCCAAGACCGCTTTCAGGTGTCACTATGGGCACTTTGAGTTTCTGGTCATGCCATTTGGGCTAACCAATGCACCTGCTACCTTCCAGTCATGCATGAACCACATTTTCAGGGGTCATCTGAGGAAGTTTGTGCTAGTTTTCTTTGATGACATACTTATATACAGCAGGACTTGGGAGGAGCACCTCCAGCATATTGAGACAGTCTTGCACATCTTGGAGGAGCAGCAGTTCTATGCCAAGCTCTCCAAGTGTGAGTTCGGGTTGACAGAGATGCTGTATCTGGGGCACATTATAGGCATGGACGGGGTGAGAGTCCACGAGGAGAAGATCAGGGCCATCAGGGATTGGCCAGAGCCGCGGAATGTGACGGAGCTTCGGGGATTTATTGGTATTTGCACATACTACAGGAAGTTCGTCAAGGGCTTCTCTCAGCTTGCTGCACCCCTCACAGATTTGACGAGGAAGGGGGCCTTCAGTTGGTCGGACACGACACAGCGAGCTTTTGATAAGCTCAAGGAGGTGATGAGCAGTTGTCCTGTGTTGGCGTTGCCAGATTTTACACAGCCCTTTGTCCTAGAGTGTGATGCATCCGGAGAGGGGATTGGTGCGGTTTTGATGCAGGACAGTCATCCGATTGCTTTTGAGAGCCGGAAGCTCCTTCCAAACGAGAGGTTGTATCCCATATACGACAAGGAGATGCTGGCCATCATGCATGCATTGGCCAAATTCCGGCAGTACCTGGTGGGTGGCAGATTCAGGGTGAGGACATATCATAACAGCCTGAGGTACTTCCTGGAGCAGAAGCAGTTGCAGGAGAGACAGCAGAAGTGGATCAGCAAGATCCAGGCCTACGACTTTGACATAGAGTATGTCAAAGGGAAGAATAACGTGGTAGCTGATGCCGTTTCTCGTAGACCAGCCACGTTATCACTCATGAGCTTGGACGCTGATTGGAGGGCTCGACTGCTGGTTGAGTACTCCAAGGATAGGTTTGCATGTGAGGTTCTGGATGGGCAGGTAGCAGATGACAGGTACAGGGTGGTCGATGAGATCATCTATTACAGGGACAGGATCTTCTTGACTGAGGGGTCTCAGCTCAAGAAGAAGATACTCCAGGCTTCACATGATTCACCATTGGCGGGCCATCAAGGGTTCACCAAGACATACAGGGCTATTCGTGAGAGGTTCTCATGGAAGGGCCTCAAGGAGGACGTACTCCAGCATGTCAGGGAGTGCGATGTTTGCCAGCGGAACAAGGGAGAGATGAGCCATCCTGCAGGGTTGTTGCAGCCTCTTCCCATTCCGGAGGGGAAATGGGAGAGCATATCGATGGACTTCATCACGGGGTTGCCCACTGTGCAGGGCAAGGATTGCATCTTCGTAGTCGTTGACCGGCTGACGAAGTATGCCCATTTTTTCGCCATATCCGCACATCACACAGCAGCGCAGGTGGCTGAGCTGTTCTTTAGGGAGGTTTTCAGATTACATGGTCTACCCAAGACCATCGTCAGTGACAGGGACAGCCGCTTCATGGGCGGATTCTGGCAGGAGCTCTTCCGGCTAGTGGGGACCGAGTTGACACCGAGCACTAGTTATCACCCCCAGACGGACGGGCAGACCAAGATAGTTAACAAGTGGCTGGAGGGCTACTTGCGTAACTACGTCAGTGGACAACAGAGGGCATGGCTGAAGTGGCTGCATTTGGGCGAGTACTGCTACAACACAACGCATCATATGTCTATTGGTATGTCACCTTTCTATGCTTTATATGGATATCATTCCTTATCTTTTGTGGACATGATATTTGGTTTTAGCAGGGCTCCGAGAGCCAAGTTATGGATCCAAGAGAGCCAAGATATCCTCTGAGCTCTCAAGGACAACATAGCCACAACACAGAATCAGTAGAAGTTGTATGCTGATAAGGGTCGGGTGGAGAGACACTTTGAGGTAGGAGACTTGGTCTACCTACGGCTACAGCCATACCGACAGTCTTCGCTCAAGCAGAAGGGGGCGGAGAAGCTGAAGCCCCGTTTTTATGGGCCATACAGGGTGATACGCAGGATCGGGCAGGTTGCGTATGAGTTGGCGTTGCCCCAAGGCAGCAAGATTCATAACATCTTTCCTGTATCATGCCTGAAAAAGGAACTGGGCCAGCACGTGACAGTCACCGAGGAGCTACCACCTACAGATGATGAGGGGCATCTGGTGTTACAGCCGGAGGCTATTATTGACACTAGGGAGAGGCAGCTGCGGAGCAGGAAGATCAGGGAGTTCTTGGTGAGATGGAAGAACTTGCCGGATGAGGATGCTACTTGGGAGGATGAGAGGATCTTGCAGCATCCATCACTTCAGTTGCTTGAGGACAAGCAACGTTCTGCCGGGGGAGACTGTAATATTCCTAATTAGCATTGCTAATTGGAATATTTCATTTTTGTATAGTTTTGCCGCCTTAGTTAAAAATAATAAATAAAGTGAGAAATAAAGGGGTCATCTCACTTTAATAAAATAAAGTGCTTTCCTAGTTGATGGACGTTGTAACTTAAAGGGGTGGCCTTGGGGGTCCACACGCACATGAGGGGAGGCCTCACGCTGACCCTACGGTAACTGCGCAGGTCAAGGAGGGTGAAGGACGCAGTTAGGGTTTTTGGAGGGAGCTAGCATTATAAAAGGTGGGGTTTTCACTCCATTTGGCATTGTTGATATGATATTGATATTGAGAGCTAGACTTCTGTCTACTTCAGCACGCCGGTTGTTTAGTCGGTCTGCAGCACTATTTAGTGCAAACTGAGTGTCTCCGGTCGGAGATCTCGCCCTTGGCTCCGGGGGACTTCGAGTGCCTGCTCGAGCAAGGTTTTTCCTTCAGTTTCAGTTGGTGATTTGCAGTGGATTTCTGGTGGACGTTTTGCAGAGGAGTTGCCCCTTTTTGTGACTGCGCAGTCTAGGAGAGAGGACGCAGTCCCAGCTAGGGAGGACGCAGTTATTGTGAGCAGGGTTGTTGTGCGGGGATTTGGCAGAGATTTCAGCGTTTTCCAGCCCTGAGGAGTTTTTCTATTTCATCCGGAGGGTTTGCAGGTGGATTCAGCGCTTTTTTCCAGCGTTTTCTTGGGCTTCTGCGCTGTCACTGGGAGAGACAGCGTTTTCTCTGGAGAGGGTTTATTTGGTGTATTTTCGGAGGTGGAGCATTTGCTTCACGATTTCTGGGTTTTGTCCGGAGGGTTGAGATCAGCTAGCCTTCCAGTTTTCAGCTCATTCCAGTGAGGGGATCACCTCCTTAGCTCCACAACACATTGGCAAAGAGTGTTTTTACTATAGCTTGGGTCACCTAGGACGCAATTTCCTGGCTCCAAGCCATTTCTATTCGAGAGGTCTCCACTGCCCAGGAGCAGACAGGGTGACTGCAGTTTCAATTTTACCTTTAGCCCATATACATGTATTCTCAGATTAATAAAATGGCTTAGCATTCCTGGCATTTTATGTGTATTTGTTCCATATTCTGGTTCCGGCATTTTATTCTATATAGCTGCTTGTTGCTTTTCTGTGTATTACTGTTTATTTCCCGTTGGGGATATTACAAGCTGCAACTTGAGCAAAGGAAGGAGGAGTTAGATCTCAAGCTTCTAGCTTGGAGATCAAGAGAAGGGACCAACCCTTCATGTATTGATCTGATTGGGTGTTATTGCAGCAATGAGATCATCCATTCAGCCCCATCTCAGCAGTTACCCAAGAGGTATCATCCCCTCACTTTAGAGAGACTATTTCCATCAGCTGTGAGCTATATTCCATCACCTAGCAGCAAGCTACAACTTCAACCCTCTTGACAGCGCAGTTCATTCCAGCAATTGTGCAGTGTGCAGCTGCAACTTGAGCAAAGGAAGGAGGAGTTAGATCTCAAGCTTCTAGCTTGGAGATCAAGAGAAGGGACCAACCCTTCATGTATTGATCTGATTGGGTGTTATTGCAGCAATGAGATCATCCATTTAGCCCCATCTCAGCAGTTACCCAAGAGGATTGCGTAAGTCAGCCAGTAGGGTGCAGTTGGCAACCCAAAAAAGGCCGAAAATCCAAAGTTAAAATCTGGCCAAACCATTTCTAGGTTTTTCTAGGTAGAATCCGTGGTTAAAATCCCGAATCATTCTGAGCACTCCAGCAGCCTCCAGCACATGGTTCTTCTTCCCAGTAGCAGCAGTTTCTAGTAACAGCAGTAGTAGCAGCACAACATTTCCAGTGCTAGTTTTCATTAGTGTATTTTAGCCACTTCTTGTTGGCTTGAGTGCATCTTCTTTAGAGCACTGTGTACTTTATATTTGTTGTTGTTTATAATGATGTGACTCAGCTGTTTCTGCTAATGGTTATAATGTCTTGATGTTGCAGCATATTTCCGACATTTTCCATATTTTAGTATTATATTCCTGTTTTGCTTATTTGGAATGTTGTAAATGTTCTATATTCCTGTCTTTTCCATTTTGGGATATTACAGTGGTATCAGAGCATGATCTTTGGATCAGCTTGTGGGCACTTCATGACATTAGAAGAATAAAAAGAAGCAGCAAAAAAAAAAGTCGTCTTCAATGGCAGAAGGATTAAGTTTTTCCACACTTCTCTTTAGATCTATGCAGGATCTCTCCACAAAGACTAAAGAAATGAGAAGGGGAAGGCAAAGAGAAACCTCAAGAGGGTTTCAGAATGAGAAAGGTCCAAGCACTTCCTATAAACAACATAAACAACTGGCAATGCAAAGAGCTCCACAACACTTTTCTATGTCCACTTTCCTTGCAGAAGGAGATAAATGGCATGGAGATGGAGGATACTTATAGCATGAGACTTTGAGTAATTATCTTGTAGAGTACAAATCTCAATCAAGAGCATTCAAGGAGAATCTAACTCTCCAACAGTTTATCCAAATCAAAGAAAACCGAAGATCCCGCAACAGCAATAGAAGAAGAAGGCATATACAGAATAGATTCTTCTTGCCTACATTCGATGGATCATCCAAAAGCACAATAAACGCTTGGATGGAGTTAGATCACTTCTTCCAGCTACACCCAGTAGCGGAAAGAGAGGCTATTGAGATTGCAACGCTGCACCTTGAGGGTGGAGCAAAGGATTGGTGGTTCAGCCATATAAAACATGCAAGAGTGACTGCTTATGCAGACTTCACTCAAAGGATGATTAAGAAGTTTGATAGAAGGAAACCGGAGGTACTTTCCATAGAGACATTTCCCAACATTGATGAGATAGCACATGAAGAACAAAGGGAGGATGTCAGCACTATCACTCTGGAAGAGGAGGAACTTCCACCACCACCAGCTGCAAAAGTACTTGCATTAGATGGAGGAGCACTTGCATCTTTGCAAGATGGTCTTGAGCTCTTGACATTGGGAGTCCCATGCATGATTCAGGAGATGCATGAGGAAGAAGAGGCAGATACCAGTGCTGGTGCAGCAGTAGAGGAGCATCCATCACCATCACCAATAGTTGGAGAATCCATTGCACCGGTTGGAGGAACTCTTGTAGCCTTACAAGATGTCCCCAAGTATCAGCTTATCCAAGGTTTGCAAACATTTCCATCCCATATTATTTCAGCACCTCAGTTTGAGATTTGTGGGGTCATGCCATCAAGGCAATTGCATAACCATGGGTTAGAGCACCTTGCTGATTTGGAGCAGCAAACTATCACTGCGCAGAGGACCCTTGACTTGCTGAAGGAGGAGATGTATAGCCATCCTAGTTGTTCAGTGTTGAGCTACACACAACACTTTGTGTTGAAGTGTGGAGTTTCGGAATATAGAATGAGCATAGTCCTAATCAGTACAATGTCGAGCTATGAATTCAGCATTGTGCATGGTCATGAGACAGCAGATGCACCATCATGGAGATCAGCAGTGTTGTCACTGGGGAGCAGTGATGAGTTGGGGGGCCAACTATTCTTATAAAGCATTCCAATGACCGCTTCACTCATGAAGCATTGGAGGGACAAATGATAGTTGGTAGACATCTTATGATGGATATCATTTTCCATTATCAGGATGAAGCCTTCTTGATGAGCATCTCATAGCTCGAAGAGAAGCTTCTACCCATAGCATATTCAGAATCTTATGGATTCTACTGGGTCGTCGATGAGAGGTTCTCATGGAGTAACCTCAAGGAGGATGTACTTCAACATATCATGGAGTGCAAAGATCATCAAATTGGGGAGGATGGTATTCTCCATTGGGCAGATACCAAATTGGAGCATGATATGAGTCATCACCCACAGTTGGATGGATGGGTGAAGATGATGAGCAAATGGTTGGTGAGCTACTTGCAGATCTATGACACGGGGCAACATGAGGCATGGCTGCGCTGGTTACTCTTGAGAGAGTTGGCCATCACATGACATATCCTATGTCAATGGGTGTGTTATTGTTTGGGACATTGCATGGCACTCACATGATGTGGCAGCAGGGAGCTTGGTTATGTTGGGCTGATGTGACATTCTACATGCCAATTAGTATGTTGTTGCTCCATGGCTTGCATGATGATGATGTGAGGTGGCAACAAGAGTCATTGTTGCTTTGGTTACTCTTGGGAGAGTATGGGCTGACTTTCTCCCATACCTTTGCATGATGAGGAGGGAGGATGGCAATAGGAGGCCTTACTGCGTTGGCTTCTGTTAAGAGAGTATGGCCACCATACTTGGTATGATGATGGGGTGGTATGGAAACAAGAGGCATTGTTGCGTTGGTTGTTATTGAGAGAGTATGGTTCGACATTTCACATGTCCACCCATATGTATCTATTTCCTATTTTGCACAGTGTTGAGATGATGCTTGGAGATTAATGAAGGAAGAGTGGAGATTATGGAGAGATAATGAGGAAGATGATGGAGATAGTGGAGGAATAAAAGTAAGATCATAGAGTATTAATGATGCAGTGATGGAGGAAGTGGTGCATTAAATGCACACATGATGGAGGGAGTGGAGATTAATTGCAGAGATCATGGAGAGACAGCGTAGTCTTCATGGAGACTAGTGGCCACATGTGCGACGCAGTTATGAGGTGGGCCAAGGCTAAGGAAGGCTCACAACCATATAAAGAAGATGAGGTCAGCAAAGCAAATCAGTCTGGAACTTGATATTGTATTGTCGTTTGACATTCTTTGCACGCTTCAGCTGTTTAGCTAAGTCTGTTGTGTTGTTTAGCACGCGGGTGTTCCCAAGCGGGAATCCCACCCTTACCCACGGGGGACTTCGAGTGCCTACTCTAGGAAGGTTATTTTGAGTAGCTATTCATCATCCGGCATTGGTGTCACATTCAACCCCTCTGTTCTGCATATACAGCGTCAGTAATTACGCATTCCTGTCTTAGGGTTTGAGAGGAGGAAGGTAGTTCTTAGCATTTCAGCTAAGAAACTAGTGAAGGGTTCATCCTTTCATCTTGTGCTTCCATTTTAGTCTTCCAAGAGCAGCATTGTCATATCCAGCATCAGGGCATCAGTTTATACCTCCATGCAGCAGTAGTTCCTCCAGGAATTGCGCAGTCCAGCCAGGTAGATCTAGTGGTGGAAGGAAGTTCCAAGTATTTCAGCTTGGAATCCTGTGAGGGATCATCCCCTCACTTTGGAGGGGTTATTTCCATCAGCTGTGAGCTATATTCCATCACCTAGCAGCAGGCTACAGCTTCATCCCTCTTGACAGCGCAATTCATTCCAGCAATTGTGTAGTGTGCAGCTGCAACTTGAGGAGAGGAAGGAGGAGCTAGATCTCAAGCTTCTAGCTTGGAGATCAAGAGAAGGGACCAAACCTTCATGTATTGAGCTGATTGGGTGCTATTGCAACAGTGAGATCATCCATTCATCCCCATCTCAGCAGTTACCCAAGAGGATTGCATATGTCAGTCAGCAGGGGTGCAATTGGCAACCCAAAAAGGGCCAAAAATCCAAAGTTAAAATCTAGCCAAACCATTTCTGGGTTTTTTGAGTAGAATCCGTGGTTAAAATCCCGTATCATTCTGAGCACTCCAGCAGCCTCCCTCACATGGTTCTTCTTCCCAATAGCAGTAGCAGTAGCAGCACAACATTTCCAGTGCTAGTTTTCATTGGTGTATTTCAGCCACTTCTTGTTGGCTTGAGTGCATCTTCTTTAGAGCACTGTGTACTTACATATTTGTTGTTGTTTATAATGATATGACTCAGCTGTTTCTACTCATGGTTATAATGTCTTGACGTTGCAACATATATCCGGCATTTTCCAGATTTCAGTATTATATTCCTATTTTGCTTATTTGGAATGCTGCAAATGTTCTATATTCCTGTCTTTTCCATTTTGGGATATTACAATGAAGCTCCAATATCAAAAGACAAGAATCCAAACATCGAAATGCATTAATTATCCTCCAAAATCATCCACAATAACAAGTTTGAAATCTTTAGAGAGATGTATCCCCAAATATAAGTGATGATGAGGAATGTAATGAACCTCTCATCGATTTATATGACCCTCTAAGGGATTTGAATTGCCTAATTAGGCCTAATAATGCCCCTACAATAAAAATAATGTGCAAAATAACATCCTTTTGGTGACAAGCCAACCAAATAACTCCATAATATGAAAAATAAGCCTCTCAAGAAAGTTGAAATGATAATACAATAGCTAGGAGGGGAAGGGCTCCAAAAATAGTGATAAAGGGGATGGCCCCTTGATCTTTGAGCAAATGACCTATGGTGCTCCCAAGTGGATGTGGGGGCACAAAAACATACTCATGTGTCTCCAACTGAATCAAACAATCGTGTATCCCATATGCAAGGGTTGGAACAATGATGCAAGTTCTCCCTTTATCTCCCATGGGGAGACAAAACCCGTCTGGGCCCTGGATTAACTGCCAAGTGCGTGGTGCAAGTGTGTAGTTGGTTGGGTAAGGTGGTCCAGGTGCATCATCATCATCAAACAAGTGGAATACGAGCGAGCAGTGAATGGTGTTGAAGGATCCCATGGCATGGCTATCTGCTCTCTACTATAGTGGAGGCCCATGGCTCTCAACGCACACCCTACAAATGATAATATGGCGCTCTGGAGGGCTTGGACCCCGTATAGAGAGACCAAACCCCGATATGAAGACCCACCTGTGATCCTGTATAAAATCCAATGTGTCTCCTCACCTTCCAATACAACAATTCATTAATGCAATTGAGTAAATGAGCTTACAAATCATGGAACCAAGTGGACACTTCATAGTAGCCTGCCCTTCCATAATGGGATTTAGAGTGTATAGGTGTCTCCAAGTTCAAGAAGTAAGTTAATCATGGGCCCTATCAGGTGGTTTCAACCTCTAAGGGAGTGACAAGTCCATGGTACATCCATCATGTGATAGGTGTCATGTGATATAATGATGGAACGGAGTGGGGCATCGGGGGAAGGCTCCAAGCCACATGCCATAGTACAAGGGTAACTATGATGAGGGAAGCCCACACTTGGGTTTATAGATGCAGGAGGAAGCAATCATGGTACATGAGTTACCCCGAACTTGGTTGTTCCATCCTTCTTCATATGCCTTTTTCCTTTTCATCGATTTTTCTTGTATAACTACTCGAGGCTCCAGGGGATGAGAACATGATGTGAATGATATAGTAGTGAATACCCCCTTAAGGTTGGATAGTTCATCGCCCACCAGGGGTTGGGACAATCATGGGTTCATTAATGATGTAGGGGGCCAATATAGGGGCCCTAGGAACCAAGGTGATGGCCATAATGATAGGGGGTAGAGCTTTTTGACCATGTGCTAAATTTGTATGTCATAGCCATACTTTGCATTTTATGGTACATTTTCTGTTGAGAGTTGCCAAATTATGCTTTTTACTTTCTTTTAGCTACATCAACCTCTAAGGCATCGTTCCAGGCCCGACCCAAAGTGTGGAAGAGGGGAGGGGGAGACTAACTCCTTGTGGACCCAGATGGGAAATAAGTGAAAAGGGGTTATAATGAGCAGAGGGGAGTGATGTATGTGATGTCGGGAAGTGAGATCACATAACCAGAATCAGGATTTCCCATGTAGTGCTACTCCTAAAGCTAGTAGCCAATAACGGGGATCCCATGGGACTAGGATACAAGGTTAACCACCAAGTTGGACAAGGGGACAAGAGTACAAACCAAACCCATTATTTCCGCCGAATCCCCCCACTAATCCATGCCCAGAAGTGTCCACAATAAGTAAGAAAAAATACCCAACTACATAATGAACCATACCTTCGGGTTTGGAAGGCCCACCTTCAAACATATGATCAAAACAGATGGGTGAGGAGCATAATGGTTGGTTCAGGTTGTTGAAATTTGGTAGCAGAGGACAGGTGGTTCCCTAAGGCTTTGATCTTTGGCCTAGGGAAAAGTGTCCAAAAGAATTTAATTTTTCTCCTAAAGTGACTTTATAATTTTTATAAAGTCAAATCTAATTTAAAAGTGACTTTAAGTGATAAAGTTACTAAAGTCTAATTTTAAAGTGACTTTTAATAAAGTCAAAGTAAAATTAGAAAGGAAAAAGTGACTTTGGAAATAAATGACTAAGTGGGTCTTTATTAAAGTGGGGTGAATTAAAAAATAGAAAGTGAGATTTAAATGAGCATTTAATCTCAGCCCTAGATCTCAATCTATCTCGGCCATTGGATTTAGGGATTCCCCAAAAGTCACTTAGGGTTAGGTTAAAGGAGGAAAAGGAGGAAAAGGTCATTCATTCTTTCATGAGCAGATTGAGAGAAGGAGAGCAAGAGAGCAAGGGAGATTTCTGGGCAGTGAGGAGAAGGAGGCAGCAGCTTGGCACACATTCCAAGGCAGCATTTCAGCAAGACATTTTCAGCTAGACCGTACAGCTGAGTTAGCACACAGTGAGGCAAATTTTTAGGCACGATTTTCTAGAAAAGGAGGCCGTACAGCAAGCCATACAGCAGGTTTGCACAGAAATCGAGGAGCAGAATTTAAGGGAGGCCGTACAGCAAGTGGCTGTGCCTTGGCACGCATTTCTAGGCATAAATTTGTACAGCCGTACAGTTGTTTTTCTGCACAGAAATCGAGAAAACCGTACAACAGATTTTATGGTAGCTTGCACGCTTTTCTAGGCAGGCCGTACAGCAGCATTTAAGGCTGAAATTTGGCACGAAAATCGAGGACGACGTATAGCATTTATTGCTGTTCTGTTTTTGCTGTTTGCACATTTTCCGAGGCGGTGGTTAAGCACGGAAAACGAGATAAGTTGTAAAACTCTGTTTGCTGATTTTTTGCTGAATATTTTTCTCACTGTAAAAAGCATTTTCCAGAAATAAGGAGCTTTCAAACTAGTTTTCCCCAAGAGTTGTAGGGGGTTTTTCCAGGGTCATGTTGACCAAAAATATATGTGTCAAAATGTGTGAATGACTGTTTTATGTGTGCTGATATTTATTTCTGCATTTTCCAGCATTCTGTAATTTTTCCAGAATTTGTGTTTTCAGCAAAATTTATTTTCCAGCTTATTAAATGTATAGATATGGGAAAGGGCATTTAACTATATTGGAGTAATAAGGTGAAACTGAAAACCGGGGTGGGAAACTATAAATTTCTACATGGTATCAGAGCTTGAGTGCTGAAAGAGCAGTTTGGGACAGCAAGGAGAAAATACAGCCTCAGCCTGCTGATTTTTCACTCAGAAAATTCCAGCAAGCTGATTTTTTCACAAACAGAATTTTTAGCTTTACTACAGCAGTGCTATTTTTCAGTTTTAGGACAGCAGGATGTCTTTGGGACTGAGGGTGGAGGATAGGTTGGATGGGCATTCCAATTACAACGTTTGGAAGGAGAGAATGCAGAGTATCTTTGAGGAGGCAGAAGTCTGGGACATTATGGTGCATACCGCACAGAACCCTGTAAATGTGCCTACTGATGCTACTCAGTTGGCAGAATATAATAAAAAGAACAACAAGGGTAAGAGACTGATTCTAGACGGAATCAAAGACCATTGCATTCCTCATGTGAGAGGAAAGAGAAATGCTCATGAGATGTGGACAGCATTGACCAATCTCTACCAGAGTACCAATGAGAACCGGAAAATGGTCCTGAAGGAGAAGCTGAAGACCATTAAGATGGGTAATGATAGTGCAGCTGGATATCTCACAAAGATTACTAATGTGAGAGATGAGTTGGCAGCGATTGGAGAGGCCATTCCACCCACTGAGTTGGTGCGGATTGCGGTGAATGGCCTCCCCCGTTCATGGATGAACTTTGCTGATGGGGTTTGTGCACGTGAGACCCTTCCCACATGGGAGAGGTTTTGGGATGATTGCATTCAGACAGAGATCAGGAAAGGTCAGCTTCGGGCAGCCAAGCCAGTTGAGCAGGATGAGGATGTAGCACTGTTGGCAGGACGTAAGAAAGGCAAAGGGAAGAAGCAGGCTTCCACAAGTAATGGTGGGGGCAAAGGCAAAGGTAAAGGTAAACAGGATAACACACAGAAGGACTATTCCAAAGTGAAGTGTTGGAATTGTCAGAAGATGGGACACTATGCGGTTGTGTGTCCGGAGAAGAAGAAGAAGAAGGGGAAGAACCAGAGCATGGCAGCTTCAGCAGAGGTTGAGGACTTTGCAGATCATTTTGACCGGGAGTTTGGGTTCACTGCGTGTGAGTCCTCTAGTGCGGGATTATCTGCCATAGAGGTTCAGAGAGAGCATGCATTTCCCTCGATTAGCGGAGCATCTTCGGGTATCTGGTATGTGGACAGTGGGGCTTCACGTCACATGACAGGAGTCCGTGAGTACTTCTCAGAGCTTTCAGAGAGTGGCACTGATGTAGAGGTAGTACTCGGTGATGACAGAGTTGTTAGAGCATTCGGTGTGGGAACATTGACATTTCAGAGGGAGTCCAAACCTCCCTTGAAGGTGTCAGATGTTCTTTATGTGCCAGGGATGAGGAAGAACCTCATAACCGTCTCAGCTTTGGGGGATGGGGGGATGTGAGCGTTCCCGAGGAGGACGGTGTTAATGTATCCAGAGCTCAGGCAGTAAACAAAGAGTGATAGGTGTACGCCATGCAAAGGTGTACAAGTTTGCATTTAAACCCCTTTTGGCATTGAGTAGTAGCACTGACAGCAGAGCTAGCAGTTGTGAGCTATGTGAGATTTGGCACCGTAGGATGGGGCACATGTATCATGGAGCCTTGAGGACTTTGCGGGAGATCACTACAGGTGTGCCAGATTTCAGTACTGATCACTTTGATACTTGCAGAGGATGTGCGATGGGCAAGTTTGCCAAATCCCCTTTTCCCAGCGGTGACAGCAGAGCGACTGGGATACTTGATTTGATTCATTCCGATGTGAGCGGTCGGATGTCTCATGTTTGCTTGAGTGGGTATGAGTACTATGTCTTATTCATTGATGATCACTCCAGGAGGACATGGATCTATTTCTTGAAGACCAAGAGTGAGGTCTTCAAGCGGTTTCAGGAGTTCAGAGCTCTTGTGGAGACATAGACAGGTCGGAAGATCAAGTCCTTGAGGTCGGACAATGGAGGAGAGTACACCCTTGGAGATTTTGTTGACTATTGTACGGAGGCAGGCATTAGGAGGGAGCTCACTGTTCCTTAAAACCCCCAGCAGAACGGGGTTGCAGAGAGGAAGAACAGATCCATCAGAGGGGCTGCCAAAGCCATGTTACATGATCAGGGGTTGCCATTGTTTTTGTGGGCAGAGGCCTGCAACACAGCTATTTACTTGCAGAACAGGAGTCCGCATCGTGCCTTGGGGCACATGACTTCGGAGGAGGCTTTTTCTGGGAAGAAGCCTGATATGGGTCATCTTCGTATCTTTGGGTGCATGACATACTCCTACATACCCAAGGAGAAGAGGACCAAACTAGAGCCCACCGCAGAGAAGGGTATCTTTGTGGGCTACGGTGAGACCTCCAAGGCCTTTCGGATTTACATTCCTGCACAGAGGAAAGTTGTTGTCAGGCGGGATGTGAAGTTCGAGGAGGACAGGGCTTTCAGAGGTCCACGGGAGTTAGAGTATCTCGTCGGCCCGGACCCTCGGCGAGCGGTTGAGTCGGTCACGGGATCCGGTGGGCGGGGATCGGGGAGGATCCGGAGGTACATCTATGACGATGTCGGAGTCAAGTCGATGGGGGTAGCTCACCAGAGTCGGTGGTGCTACGGGCGGCATGCAGAGCAGGTCCACGGAGGGAAGCGATTCCTTTGGGGAGTCAGCGATGGACGGATCGGTACCTCGACATCTACGGAGTTCGAGGTGCGAGGGCGAGGAGGGACGAGGACGGAGCCGGAGTCGGAGTTCGGGCTCCTGATGTTGAGGAAGGAGGAGTTTTATTCTCCCGGCAGAGAATTATGGGGAAGAGGAAGCCAAGTGGCTTCAAGACACCTTGAGAGATACCCATACGTTCTTTGAGCCTAAGGGCGGTCGGAGAGCGGTCGCACGAGGGGTTTTGCTTTATATGGCGGTGGCTACCCGGCATCCGCGGCTACGAGCCTTACACGTATGAGGTGACTAGCCCTCGAGTCTGGAGAGAGGCCATGCAGGAGGAGTATTCTTCTATCATGAAGAATGATGTTTGGGAGGTGGTGCCTAGGCCTGAGGGCAAATCCGTGGTTGCTTCCAGATGGCTTTACAAGGTAAAGCATGCTGCAGATGGCAGCATTGAGAAATTCAAAGCGAGGTTTGTGGCTAGAGGGTTCTCCCAGGTAGAGGGAGTTGATTATGAGGAGACCTTCGCTCCCGTGGCTCGATATACTTCGATCCGCTCCATTATATCGATAGCAGCAGAGATGGGTTGGAAGATCCACCGGATGGATGTGAAGACCGCATTTCTCAGTGGCTTCATACAGGAGGAGGTGTACATTGAGCAGCCACAGGGCTTTGAGGTGCATGGGAAGGAGTCCCATGTGTGCAGACTGAAGAAGGCCCTTTATGGCCTGAAGCAAGCTCCCAGAGCTTGGTACTCCAGGATAGATACATACTTGCAGAAGATGGGTTTCACAAAGAGTGAGGCGGATCCGAACCTTTACTATATTGTGATAGGTGAGGAGCCTCTCATTCTGGTGCTGTATGTGGATGACTTAGTCATTACAGGTGCAGAGAGACTCATAGAGCACTGCAAGAGAGATCTTGCGACGGAGTTTGAGATGAAGGACATCGGCTTGATGCATTACATTTTGGGTTTGGAGGTGTGGCAGGAGGAGGGGCATTTCTTCCTGGGACAGGGGAAGTATATTGTGGACATCCTTGGCAGATTCCACATGGAGGATTATAGACCCATGTCGACACCGATGATCACCAACTGGAAGAAGCTTCATGCTTCGGATTCCGAGTTGGTGGATCCCACATTGTACAGACAGCTGATTGGTTCCTTGATGTATTTGGTCAACACTAGGCCAGATATTTGTTTTGCAGTCAACACGATGAGTCGGTTTATGTGTGAGCCTAGGAAGGTTCACTGGGTGGCTGCAAAACACATTTTGCGGTACTTGCAGGGGACAGTGGATTATGGTCTGGACTACAGGCAGGAGGATGGAGTGAGATTGGCAGGTTACACTGATTCTGATTGGGCAGGTTGTGCTTCTGATAGGAAGAGCACTTCAGGGTGCTGTTTTGGGTTGGGTTCGGCAATGGTGTCATGGTTCAGCCGAAAGCAGCAGTCAGTAGCATTGAGTTCAACGGAAGCAGAGTATATGGCAGCCAGTCTAGCTAGTTGTGAGGCCATCTGGCTTCGCAAGATGTTGTTTGGCTTATTTGGTCAGCCGTTGAGACCTTCGGTGATTTACTGTGATAATCAGAGTTGCATTAAACTCACGGAGAATCCAGTATTTCATGACAGGTCAAAGCATATCGGGATCAAATATCATTTCATCAAAGACTATGTTCAGAAAGGAGCTGTGAAGCTTGAGTATATTCCCACTGATGAGCAGGTTGCAGATATTCTTACCAAAGCCTTACCACGGGACAAGCATGTCTACTTCAGAGACAAGATGGGAGTGGTGAGGAACACCTTCCTCGGTAAGAGGGAGTGTTGAAATTTGGTACCGGAGGACAGGTGGTTCCCTAAGGCTTTGATCTTTGGCCTAGGGAAAAGTGTCCAAAAGAATTTAATTTTCTCCTAAAGTGACTTTATAAAGTTATAAAGTCAAATCTAATTTAAAAGTGACTTTAAGTGATAAAGTTACTAAGTCTAATTTTAAAGTGACTTTAATAAAGTCAATGTGAAATTAGAAAGTGAAAAGTGACTTTGGAAATAAATGACTAAGTGGGTCTTTATTAAAGTGGAGTGAATTAAAAAATAGAAAGAGAGATTTAAATGAGCATTTAATCTCAGCCCTAGATCTCAATCTATTTCAGCCATTGGATTTAGGGATTCCCCAAAAGTCACTTAGGGTTAGGTTAAAGGAGGAAAAGGAGGAAAAGGTCATTCATTCTTTCATGAGCAGATTGGGAGAAGGAGATCAAGAGAGCAAGGGAGATTTCTGGGCAGTGAGGAGAAGGAGGCAGCAGCTTGGCACACATTCCAAGGCAGCATTTCAGCAAGACATTTCAGCAAGACTGTAAAACTGAGTTTGCACGCAGTAAGGCAGTTTTTTAGGCACGATTTTCGAGAAAAGGTGGCCGTACAACAAGGCCGTACAACAGGCCGTACAATAGGTTTGCACAAAAATCGAGGAGTAGAATTTAAGGGAGGCTGTACAGCAAGTGGCTGTACCTTGGCACGCATTTCTAGGCAGAAATTTGTACAACCGTACAGCTGTTCTTCTGCACAGAAATCGAGAAAACCGTACAGCAGATTTTTGGGCAGCTTGCACGCTTTTCTAGGCAGGCCGTACAACAGCATTTGAGGCTGAAATTTGGCACAAAAATCAAGGAGGACGTACAAAATTTATTGCTGTTCTATTTTTGCTGTTTGCACATTTTCCGAGGCGGTGGTTAAGCACGGAAAATGAGATAAGTTGTAAAAGTCTGTTTGCTGATTTTTGCTGAATATTTCTCTCACTGTAAAAAGCATTTTCCAGAAATAAGAAGGAGCTTTCGAACTGGTTTTCCCCAAGAGTTGTAGGGGGTTTTTCCAGGGTCATGTTGACCAAAAATATGTGTCAAAATGTGTGAATCACTGTTTTATGTGTGCTGATATTTATTTCTGCATTTTCCAGCATTCTGTAATTTTTCCAGAATTTGTGTTTTCAGCAAAATTTATTTTCCAACTTGTTAAATGTATGGATATGGGAAAGGGCATTTAACTATATTGGAGTAATAAGGTGAAACTGAAAACCGGGGTGGGAAACTTTAAATTTCTACACAGGTGGCAAAGATGATGGCACATCCAGCTATCTGGTGGTTGCAAGGGGTTGCTAGCTGCCAGCTGAGGACCATCTAGGAGAAAAATTTCTCCTATGGATATCACCCACAGGTGGTGGGTAACACTACCATCCACGATTACCTATAAAACTCTAGGTCTTGCGCAAGTCTTTCTAGGTCTCTTAGAGGGAATGAAGCACATTTAGAAGCATCATTTCATCACCCTAAGCTTCCCTTGAGAGGTCCTAACTCATCTCCAAGAATCATAAACCCTAGAATATCTATCAAAGGTGATTATCATCCTACCATGACTCCTCCCATTGGTGAAAGTCTGTAAAGAGCAAGGAACATTGGCTATTTTGACAGTGGGCCATTTTTCTATTGTTAACACTTCGTCTAGCTCTTTGTATTGTAGGGTTTCCCTCTTCAAGGCTTGCTATATTTTGTCGTAACATTTTGGTGTCGTCGAGGAGAAAGCAAATCTACCTTCCTGCTTATAATATTTGAATGGGTGATTCTATTATATAGATCATCTTCTTGTGACTCCATAAGTTCCTACCAATGGATGTTCGAACCCAAACCATGTTAACATATCATAGGAGAGGCGATGAGTTCCCTCATACACCTTTCTTGGATAGGGTTAGCATGCGAAGAATTGTTGTTCCATGGATACAATGTGTGCTCCACCCCATAAATTTTGATAATATATTGGGATATCCTCATCCTCTCCCATATAATTATGATAAGGTACCCCTATTTTTTGGTGAGGAGGATGAAGACCCTCAGAGGCATGTGGCATTGTTCCAAAATTTCATTGCTAGGGGGGCATTTGAAGAAGAAGTAGTTATGGCCATGTTTTCCCTTACTCTTAAAGATTATGCTCAGGATTGCTTCTTGTCCTTCTCCCCTAAGCTTATTGCATCTTGGGATGACTTCACCACTAAGTTTGGAACAATGTTGGTAAAGGAAAGGGTCATGGTTGAATTGTACAATGACTCTCTCTCGACTAAAAGATAAGGAGGATGAACTTATCAAAGAGTTTAACCAAAGGTTCAATGTCCTCGTTAATTTGATCCCTGATAATCTTAAGCCTCCAAGTGAATTCATTTTTACAACATACCTGAGAGCGTTTACCAGGGAAATAACCTATACGGTTAGAAGTAAAAAGCCTGTAAATATTCTTCAAGCCCATGAATTTGTTCTTGAAGTAAGTCAAGCTATAAATGAGCATCTGATTAGTATGGTGCACCATGTTGGTGAAGAACAGGATGATCCTTCACCTATTCCTCTAGAGAAAAGTAGCATGCCTCCTGACAAGGATATATTTCCACCTACGAAAAGAAAGGCAATGAAAAAGAAGCATAAAACAACACCTCCAAGAAATTCTAGTATTGACTCTCTAATTGTGGTATATACTATTAAACATGAATTAGGTCCTTCCCCATTTTACATTTCCCTAAACATTGATCAGTACATTTTAAGGAATTGTGGTTGATTCTGGATCTCCTCAAACAAATGTACAATCAATTCTAGGGAAGTTGAAGTCTAAGGGATCATAGAGGGAAAGGAGGTCTACATAGAAGGATGCCCTAAAAAGAACAAAACCATGGATATAATTGTGGTAAAAGTGCCTCCCTGGTGGGGGATGCTTTTCTATAAGCAATGGCTAGATGAGCTAAAGGCAACCATCAATAACGACAAATCTTGTATAGAAATTCCCATGGATGAAAATTCTTATGCCATCATATATAGGGCCTAGGCATAATTTTTCTATGTTGATTTTTGTAGCATCCGAAGTGCTCTAAGTCTCCAAATTTGTGGAGAGGCTTAGGCACATGTATTCCAAAGAACCCAGAAATATTTTCTGAAAATTCCACTCAGAATATGTTTTATTGTAAAAATTAATTATTTTAATGGGACCCTAAGTCTAAACTTAGGGAAATTAAATAATTAAAGGGTATTAATAAAACAGAGTGTGAATGATCTAGAAAAAGCGAAGATCAAGTCAAGTTATAATCTTAGCCGTTGATTAGAGATCTAATCTCGGTCGATGATGTCTCAACGAGAAGACTATAAAGGAAGGTTTGAGGGCCATTTGGAAAAAAACATCTAGTGAATCTAGTGATTTAATTCTTCTGACAGAGCAGTGCTTGGACAAAGATCAGATCTAAGTGATTCCAGCACAGAGAGATGCAGAGATACCTTTCGAAGAGAGTGATTTTCTCAGCCGAAGAATCATCAGCAGAGGGAGGCAGAGAGAGATCCAGCAGAGCCAGAGAAGCTGATGCAGAGCCAGCGCAGAGCCACGTAGGGCTACACAGTGGCCAAGATGGTTTCCGATATTTTACTGTCGGATCAGATTTAGAAGCCGGGATCTGGGGTGTGAGACCAGGAGGCAAAGATCTGAGATTTTGAGAGGCAAATCGATCTTCTAGTTGGGTGACGCAGTGCCTAGAGAATTTGACACAGGGATTGCGTAGTGGCAGCGCAAAGCCTGCTAACAACACCTCATCTAGTGATCGAATCAGCTGGGAAATTCCAATGATTGCGTGAGGTAAAACTCACAATTTTTATGCCAGTATTCCTCTCTATGTAACTGAATAACCCTTGTGGTATTAAGAGATGTATTCAGAAATTGCTATCGCTTAATAATATAAAACCCTCAAATCTGCTGCACCGGTTTTCCCACATTGGGTTTTTTTGGGGACTTTCGTCCAAAATAAAGGTGTCCTATGTGTGTCTTGTTCTTTGCTCAGTTTCCTTGTTTCAGAATCATAATAAATAAAGTGTAGGATGCTTCAATATTTCATGAAGAAATTTGAAATAACTATGTAATGTAATTTACAAGTAGATGAAGTAGATTCAATTGATTGCAGTAGGATTCCTGAGATTGTTAGATCTAGGAAATTTCACATGCTAGGACTAATATCACACACTCATGGGAATGTGAAGAAGAGTTATTAGAAGAAGATTATGATTTTGGTGAATGGAGAGTGTATAAAAATGAGCCTAGCCGGAGCTTTGAATCTGAGGGGATTTGGAGCATGTACTTTGATGGAGCCTACTCAAAAGTTGGTTGTAGAGTAGGTATAGTCTTAATTTCCCTATCTGGAGATTACACATTGTTTTCCTTAATGCTTGAGTTTGAATGTACTAATAATGTGTCCAAGTATGAATCCCTCCCTACTAGGACTAGACGTTGCTCACTCTAAGAAAATTCGACAATTAATAGTTATAGGTGATTCTGAATTAATTGTCTCCCAGGTAAAAGGCTCTTTCAATTTAAGAATGAAAAGCTAAAGCCATACAAAGAGCAAGTAATGAATGTGGTTAAGAAATTCCAAAACTTCTCAATCCAGGTTTTCCCTAAGAGCAATAATTATGTCGTTGATGTACTTGTTGTGGCTGCATCCAATTCCCAATATCCTGATCAAGATATGTCTAAGCTAAGGAGGTGTGTGATGGACACCATATATCGGGAAACCATTCCTAATTATGATGACCATTGGCCTATTTTCAAAAAAGAAGAGGAGATAATTGGCTTCAATAGTAAGCCACATGACAAGTAGGAAGATTTGGTTAATAAACAACAATTTGATAGGAATGATAAAAGCATAGCCAAAGAAGATGTCCAAGATTCATTTGATACCATAGATCTGAATTTAGGGATTTTTGCTTCTCCTTAAAATGTAAAAATAAGCAAAGGACTATCCAAGCAAGAAAAGGATTAACTCAAAAAATTCTTAGGGAATTTAAGGATGTTTTTGCTTGGTCATATCATGATTTAAAGGCATATAGCCCAGGAATTGTATAACACACCATTCCTCTCAAAGAAGGGGCAAAGACTATTAGAAAAAAGTTAAGAAGAATGAATCCAAAACTTGCCCCGTCGATCAAGGAAGAGCTTCAAAAGACGTGGATGTTGGTATCATTGCTTCTATTCGATACTCTTCACGGATTTAAAATCTTGTGGTCACTCAAAGACTATAAATATTAGAATGTGCATTGAATTCAAAGACCTTAACCAGATATGCTTGAAAGATAATTACCCATTTTCAAATATGGAAAATATTTTCCAAAGAATAACTAGCTCTCCAATGATGTCATCCCTTGATGGATTTTCTGCATATAATTAAGTTGTGGTCAAGGAAGAAGACCGATTGAAGACCACATTCACCACCTCTTGGGGGACTTACATGCACCTCAGGATGTCATTTGGTTTATTAAACGTTGGTTCTACTTTCCAAAGAGCCATGAACTTTTCCTTCAGAGACCTTATAGGAAAAATCATGGAAATATATCAAGATGACTTGACTGTGGCATCTAAGGAAAGAAAGGATCATTGTAAGAATCTAAGGAAGCCGTTCAAAAAATGTAAACAATATAACATATCCCTTAATCTTAAGAAGTCTGTCTTCAGGGTTGATCAAGGTAAATTTTTAGGCCATCTCGTATCTAAAAATGGAATTAGCATTGACCCTAAGAGGATTCGGGTAATTAAGAAGATCCCTACCCCAAAGGACAAAGGAACCCTAAGGTCATTCTTTGGTAAAATTAATTTTGTAAGAAGATTAATACCAAATTTTGTTGAAATCATTAAACCTATGAATGACTTATTGAAGAAGGATGTGGCTTATGTATGGGATAGTACTAAGGAAAGATCTTATGAAAAAATTAAGGAAAGGATCCTAACTACTCTAAATATTTTATTATTTATTATTTTTCCTCAAAGGATAAAATTGTTGGTATACTCATGGAGAAAGATGATGAAGGAAATGAGTGATCCATAGCATCTAAGAGTAAACCATTAAGGGATGTTGAGACAAGGTATACTCTCACTGTAAAGCAAGCTTATGCCCTTGTCAAAAAATCACTTAAATATTTTTTAGCATATGTAGGGTATAATAAGATACATGCCTATGTCCCGTAGCCCATCATAAAGGATGTGTTGTCACAAAATGATTGCCTTGGGTCAAGAGGCAAGTGGGTGGAAAATATACAGGAATATGACTTAGAGATTCATCCCAAAAAGATTATCAAGGGGTAAGGGTTGGCCGAAATGCTAACTGAAAACGACAAGGAGGCCATCCAAGAAGGGGAAAATGAGCAAGTATGCAGTACTGCCAGTGAACTTGAAAATGATGTGTTGTATCCTCATATCATCTACTATTTGTGTAACTTGACTACCCCTCCATGATTAGTTGATCACAAGAGAAGATCCCTTAGGCTGAAGGCCGCAAAGTATTGCTTGACTCAAGAAGGGCTTGGTTGGATGAGCCCGTATGGGGTTATTCTTTGCGTAAGTAAAGATGAGTCCCAAAACCTTATAAATGAGTTCCATGCTAGTTTCTGTGGAGTACATTATGCAGATAGAACCACTACACACAAACTATTAAGGGCATGATATTATTGGCCTTCAATTTTTGTTGATACATTGAACTTTGTCAAAAGATGCCAACCATGCCAATTGTTCACCAGGAAGCAACAACTTTCTACTATGCCCCTAAAGAATATCATAGTGAAAGCTCCTTTTTAACGAAGGGGCCTTGATTTCATCAGAAAATTCAATAATAATTCAAGCAATGGACATAAATGGATACTTAATACCACTGATAATTTTACCAAATGGGTGGAAGTTATGCCTACAAAGAAGGCTACTAATCAAAGTTGTTATGGATTTCTTTGAGGAAAGAATCATCACTATTTGGTGTGCCCGCCAAAATTGTAACTGATAATGCCAAATCATTTGACTCCATGGCGCTAACATCAATGTGCAACAAGTATGGAATAATATTGTCACATTCGTCTAAATATTACCCTTAAGGAAAGGTTGAATCTAGAAATAAGAACCTCATAAAGATCATTAAGCGAACGGTGGGAGAAAAAAAACGAAATAGGGAGAGGAGGATTAAATATGCTCTTTGGTCTAACCGTATCGCCATAAAAGCCTCAAGTGGATATATCTTGTTTCAATTAGTCTATGGAGCTAAGACTAAATTATGTATTCAATTACAATTTCCCATGCTGGAATGTTTAAAAGCATTCCCTAATCAGCAGGATGACATACAAGCACGAATTGATCAACTCATAGAAGATGATAAGGTTAGGAGAAAATTCCTTGATCAGATTGGAAGAATTCATGAAATATGAAGAGCACCTTTGATAAACATGTCAAAAACAAGACCTTTGGGCCCAGGAGATTAGTCCTATTGTGGGGCAAAAGAAGAGAGAAGTCTGGTATGATAAAGAAGCTTGAAAACCTATGGATTGGTCCCTATAAGATATCTGAAATAGTCAGTATAAATGCCTATCATTTAGAGACTCTTAATAGAGAACCCATTCCCTACCCGTGAATGGGAAACTCTTCAAAGAGTATTTTCCCGAAGGTACTTGACATTGTATATTATGCATGTCAGAGTAGGATGCATTGCATATTGATTTTGCATAGCTACTATTATCATATCATGTTCTCATGATAGATTAGATTTCATTCGATCAGACTTTCATCTTAGAATGAATTTATTTCTCTGTATGGTTTTATTATTTGGTAAAAAACATGGGCAATAAAAGTACACCCGGGGAACATGCTTCCAACATTGATTGTGATGTGCAGGATATATGTCTTCCATCCCAGAGGATTTCTAGTGTTCTCATGACCTCCCCATTCGAGTATGTGGATCGTGCGCTCTACGATGAGCTCATGTCCCAGTTGGAGACGGATGTTACCCACCAAAAGTAAGTGACCCCACAGAATAATTTTCCTCTCATATATTATGCCATTTGATCTCTGCCACCTTCATCAGTTGTATGTCTCCTCGCCCATTTGTCGAGAGCATATATTAGAAGGTGGGAAATACAAAGGTATGTTTTTCATTATGCACTTAGGTGATTTTTCTTGCTTGTCTTGGGAATCTTGGTCATGGATAACTCGGTGACTTGGAAGAAGGAAGGATTCTGACCATGGTTTTTTTCCTTTACATTAAATGCGGGGTTAATCCTCAATCCTAGTCCTATGGGATCTCCCCTATTGGCCTATATATTTAGGAAGGGTACTACTTGGGAAACCCCGATGTTGGTAGTGTGGTCTTGTTTTCCTGTCCACATTTTTCACTCCCCTCCGCACATCACAAACCCTATTTCATCATTTTCGTTCTTTGGGTCCACATGAACATTGGGTCCACAAGGCACTGGTACACCCGCTTTCCTTGTCCACATATCTGGGTCGGGCCTGGAAACATTACCTTAACAATTGATGCAAGAAAAAGAAAATTAAAAGCATATCATGACCACAAGAAAAAAATAAAGAAAAAGAATTTTATTAAAAGCAAAAGATGGCTAGGACTTCTAATATAGCACATGGAAAAAATTCAAACATGAGCTCTACCCCTTATCATTAAGGCCATCACCCTGGTTCCTAGGGCCCATGAGTGTCCCCACATCAATAAAGGAATCCATGCACATCCCAACCCTTGGTGGGAAATTAATTAGCTCACCTTAAGTGGGTAATAACTGCTTTACATCATACATAGCATGCTCTCATTTCCTGGAGCCCCAAGACGTAATACAAAGAAAAATCAAGAAAAGGCAAAAGGAAAATAAAGAGGGGTGGAAAAAAAAAGGTCAAGGTAACTCATGTATCCACGATTGTTCCCTCCTACATCTATATACCCAATAAGTGAACATCCCTCATCCTTTTTATCCTTGAGCCCATGGAATTTGGCCTTAATACCCCCGTGTCCACTTCCATTCATCATCATTCACATGGAATCTATCAATTAAAGGATGTACCAAGGACCTATTGTTCCCCTTTAAAGTTGGAAACACTTAATAGGGTTGTTTATTAACCACTTCTACCTAGGGAGGTAACACTACTTTGAGATCAAAGTCCCAAATTTGGAAGGGAAAGCCCATATGAAGTCTTAATTTTCCCTTGATTGACAAGCTTGGTTCACTTAGATGCACTAATGAATTATTTACCTGAAGGCGAGGATGTTTCACTAGACATTATATGTGATTGGCAGGTGGTTTCATCATGGGCGGGGCAACTTAATTGGGCCCCAAGTCCACTAGAGGATCATATTGACACCTCCGAGTGAAGCATCGAGAGCCATGGGACTCCCATCATGCGCAGATCATCATTTCACGTCATGGGAACCTTCAACACCTCAACAATCTGCTCATTACCCCACAATATTCACAATATGATGCACTTGAATCAGTGTGCCCTAATTGGCTTAGCATTTAGTATGTCATGTGGCAATTGATCCAAGGCTCAGAGGATGTTTGTCTCACCTCTTGAGACATGGGAGGAAAAGCACCATCGCTAGAGCCTTTAGTATTGGTACATTACAGCTATTCTATCATCGGGAAACCCATGAGACCAATTTTTGTGCCCCAAACACAAAATTGGTGCCCACGTGATGATTTACATGGAAAATTAGGGGCCATCCCCTAGTTCAAGATTTATGGAGCCCTCTCACACATTTTGGCACAGAGAAGACGCAATGTTTCCTTCCAATGGCCCTACATCAGCATGACATCATCATTTCAACTTGCATTTGGATGGCTAATTCATATTTTTGTAAAGCTACTTGGTTAGATTGTGACCAAGGGATGCATCTTTCACAATTTTCTAATGTTGAGGGGCTTCTAGGCTAAGATTAGACTTCATTTATCATGTATAAATAGATGAGAGCTCATTTGAGCTACTCATCATCATCACACTTGGATTCATTCTCTTGAGAAGAGCTCCAACTTGTATCTTTGGCCATTGGAGAATCTTTTGGATGCATTTTGACATTTGGAGCTAGTTTGATTTTGTCTTTGGAACTACTTGAATCTTGGATGGATATATTGCATGTCATCTTGTAAGTGCTTAATGTTGATGGAATATTTTTCTTGAATTTGTTTAATGTATGGAATTGTTTCTTCTAGAATGTGCTAGCTGTGCCCTAATTATTGAAAAACAATTTTGAAAAGATTTCTAGTTGAGTATTGCATATGTTATTCAACATATGGCATGTAATGAATGTTCCTAATGGTGGAAAATATTTGAATTCTCCATGAAACTCCATTATCTCTTGAAGTGGGTAAATGTTCAAAATTGGTACATAGGAATCGATTTTAAGCCTCCTTATAGATGGTTTAGTTCATCTTAAGCTACTAGTAAGGATTGGATTGGTCCCTATAAGATATCTAACATATGCTTCATGATAACACCACTGCACCCAATATACCCCCAAGTTGACCTTGACACAACCTAATGGTATGGAGCTAATTTAGAGCCCAAATGAGGATGGTCTCCATTGAGAGACTAGGGAGGGCTTGTTGCACCAAAGAAACCCCTAATGTTGGAGAGAAGGAGGCCTTATTTGATAGTTGGAGACCCATAGAGACCACTTTATGGCACCCCAGCTACATCTTGGGACCACATAGGAGATATTGAGTTGGATTTGAGGGCCAACTTCAAATCTTGGACCTTCCAGGCATCTACAACTTCTTTGACACCTCATCACCCTTGGACATGGCATTTGGAACATTTATGATGGATGACATCAACATTTTAGAGGCTACGACTCACATGTGTGGGAAAATTAGGCATAATTTGTTGTTAGCTAATGGGTTGGTTTGTAACCCAAGGTCAATTAGCAACCAAACTTGTTTTAGGGGCTTTGTAAATTATAAGTAGGTGACCTAACCCTCATATAAATAGAGGATAGGCTCATCTCATTTCATTATTGTCACTAGTGACATGTTCGTCCCTCCTAGAGAAATTCAGCCTAGCTAAATTGTGACTTGAATCTTGTGTAGTTATAATCTATGGTGGATTTTTGCTAATGGAGCTATTTCTTGGCTTTGGAGATGTCATTTTGGAGCAATAAAGGACTTGTTCATGCATTCTATTTTGTAAATTTACCTTGTATTTGATAAATCTTTGTTACTTTGAGGCTATTGTATGGAATGGTTGATTATCTAGGGTTTCTATGTGCAAATTTATGGTTGAAAATTATTCTATGGACTCTTGATGATAGCATGCATGCATTACCCACTTAGAGAATGTGAATGACAATCCCATGGGTGAATATTTAAACTAGCTCTCCCCATTGACTTTGCTCCCTCACAAAAGTGGTTCCTAGGGTTTGAAGCCTAGGATTTCTTATTCCCTTACTCCTTTGCCAAGGTTTAGCAATCTTTAACCATCCCCTAGACTCCATCACCCAAGGTCAAGTCATTAGCCTTTTGTTACATGGTTGGTCATCTTGGAAATCATCTCAAAATTCACTTTTCTTCTCCTAACCTCAATTTTGGCCTCTTAAGGTAAGTCGCTAGCTAGGGCTAGGGCCCTTTTCTCAACTAGGGTTGGTAATGTTCCTTGGTAGAGGAATTCAACATGTGGAGGTGAGATATTTTCCTCAAAATCAAGTCAATCCCATAGCTAATTTCTCTATTTTAGGGAAAACGTCCCTTACCCTAGGTATATTTTGCCCTAGAAAGGCCCTAGTTTGCTTTAGGCTTCAACTTGGAGCTTCTTAAAAAGGCTTCTTTCTTCATAAATTGAAGGTAGACTTTTCCTAGAAGCCTTTTCTTGGCCTTGTGAGCCTAGGTTGATTTATTTACGTTTCTATTTATCAAGCCCTAGGCCACATTGTGCCCTAATTAGATCTACTAAAGGATCAACATTGCCTCATTGTGCTAGTTAAGCCCTGTTCTTAGGTTGATTTGTCCTAGAACCTATCTTTGTCACATTATATTTGATAGATCATTTAGGTGACCTAAAATAGGGAAGCCTCCCTAGTGGTGAAAGTTCACAAAAGAGCATGAAGTAGTGGCTATGGTAACAGTGGGCCACACCTCATATTTTTTTCTCTTGGAAAAGCTCTTGTCTTGTGAGTCACCCTCACAAGACCTGCAAGATTTTGAGGCAACAGTTCCTACGATTGAAAAAGTACTAGTACAGGCTAGTACAGGCCAAGCTTCCAATTGGAAGGCCTGGTATAGATGCATAATAAATATTAACATATATTATCATCAATATTCTTTCATATGGTCAACCAATAGAAACACTACAAGGGTGAAGCCATTGAAAAATCTTGTGAACTCCAAATTGTCCACCAAATTAGGAATGATTTTCTTTGAGCAGAAGCTCACCAACAATGTCAAAGTAATGTTCCCAATTTTGTGAGTGCAAAAATCACTAAGTTTTGTCATTTTTTGGTAATATTAATAAAAAGGGGGGAAATATTATTTATGGGAGAAAAGCGGAAATTATTATTTTAATATATAATGGCGGCAAATTAATATTTTATTGGAGAATAGAGGAAAATTATTATTTTATTGGAGAATTGTGCGGCAAAATAATATTTTATTGGAGAATGGAGGCAAATTATTATTTTATTTAAATGGGCGGCAAAAGTCTCCTAGTATAAAATGGCCCCCACCAATAAAATAATATTAAAAAGGAGTCTAGAAATATAGGGAGAATTTATAAAAGGCGGATGGACTCATTTGTTGATCTTTTGTCTATCTATCTTCAGAATTTGAACTCTCTTGGAGTTGTTGAGCACAAGAAGAGAAGTGTTGCTTAGCACAAGAACTCCAAGTGGAAATTCCACCCTCAATTAGGAAAACTTTGAGTGTCTCCCTAATGAATAACTTGGGAGTCTTATTCAGGGCTTCCCTTGAGATGAATTGCAGAAGTTACATTCAGTTTTGCGTGTTCTATTCGGCGCAAAAGGCAATTGGTATTAGTAGATTGGAGCAGCTTCCTTTGAATGGAGATTTTGGGCATTTGCAGGAATATTTCCCTTGTTTGAAGGTGGATATTAGTACCATTTTGCAAGGCTGAGGTGGAGTGTGTTTGCTGGGCTGAATTTTTTTATTTTCTGGGTAATTCGCACTTTTTGGGGCTTTCTAGGTCAGCGGGAATTAGCCCAAGATTTTCCCGAGTTTTTGTGGGTTTGGTGTGAGGAACTCCGAGTTAATTTTGCAAAATTTATGAGCAGTTTCAAGGGCAAAAATTTCAGTTCTTTAGCAGCAAAAATAGTATTTTCTAGGTAATTCACACTTTTTGGGGATTTCTAGGTCAGATAGAATTAGCCCAAGAATTTTATGGGTTTTTGTGGGCTTGGTGAGAGAATTCTGTGGCTAAAAATTTTGAGCATTCGAAGGAGTATTCAGCCCTGAGATCAACATTCCAGCCAGCATCCAGCAGTAGATTATTTCTAGCCTTCTAGGTAGTGAGCATATAACTCCACAGACACTTCCACACTTGGGTTCGAGCTGTCTTTTCTAGGTTCTGCTCAACTTGCATAGCAAGCCCAGATTGTATCATTTAAACTCATCTTATGTACCTATTCCCAGTATATTAATAAAATGGCTCAAAATCTTTTACTAGTGTCTATTGTGTTCTGATTTGGGTTGTGATTCTTTATCTATTTAAGTGTTACTTGTACATTGTTTTGGTATTACTATTATTTTTCCATTAGGAATATTACAGTGGCATTAGAGCATGATCTTGGCTAGTTGTGGGGAAGCTATCAAGATCATGGAGGTGTAGGCATGCATGCACAATGATTGGTGAAACTATGGACACTCCAGTGACGCAAGAGAGGAGAACGCATGGAGAGCTAGGAGAAAAATGAGCAGCCTAGAAGGGGTGGTCAGAGACGGGTTCTAAAGGAGTTGGTGAGGCAGGACTAGCAGGTTCTAGATATGATCCAACAAATGATGGGAATTCAACCACAGAACCAGCAAGGACAAATCAACAATGGAGAAAGGGGTTCACGAACTAGAGAAGGAAGCCACGCACATGCACGCACATTATCGTAGAACAACACCCATGCGTATGGCTAGACTAGCGATCCCACCATGCCTCAATTTTTGGATGAACCTGTAATATTCCTAATTAGCAACAGCTAATTGGAATATTCGACTTTGTATTGTTTTGCCATATGTGGTTTGGAGATAAATAAAAAAGTGAGTAAAGGGGGGGTCTAACTCACTTTAGTGGAATAAAACACCTTCCTAGTAGCACAACGTTGTAACTTAAGGGGGGAGCCAAGGGGGGCCACACACCACGTGGAGGAGAGAGAGACTACGTTGGTTTTGGAGGGAAACCAATGCTATAAAAGGTGGAGGAGCCTCCTCATTTGAGGCATTATTGTTGTTGATGATATTTGAGCTAGACTTCTGTCTTCTTGAGCACGCTGGCTGTTTAGCCTGTCTGCAGCACTGTTTAGTGCGATTGAGTGTCTCCGGTCGGAGATCTCGCCCTTAGCCCCGGGGGACTTCGAGTGCCTGCTCGGGCAAGGTCTTTTCTACAGTTTCCAGCGGAGGATTCGGTCGTTGATTTTCGGAGGAGCTGGGCTTCTTTTGGTGACTGCGCAGTCCCTAGGAGAGAGGACGCAGTTCTTGGAGGAGGTGTTCTATTGCGGGGTTTTCTGCAGGAGATTCAGTCTTGATCAGTGGGAGATTTTTCGGGGAGTTTGTGGCCCGATTTCAGCATACATCATTTGGCATCTGCGCTGGGCCTGGAGGGACAGCGTTTTTCCTTGAGGAGGGTTTCTGAGGTGATTTTCGGAGGATGACCATTTTCTATATGGGTTCTGGGTTTTGTCCGGGGTGGTGAGTTCAGGAGTTCTGCAGATTTTCAGCTCATTCCGGCAAGGGGATCAGCCCCTAGCTTCAGTCCATTCTAGCAGCAGCAGTTTACGGCAGTTCTTCCAGCAGCTGGGACGCAGTTTCTTGTAGCAGCCATTTCTTGTTTTTCTGAGAGGGTTCTTCACTTGCCTTGTGCAAGGATAGGTGCATTTATTCTGATTATCCATTGTATCTCATTATATTCTCAGATTAATAAAATGGCTTAGCATTCCCGGCATTTCTATGTGTATTTGCTTTATGTTCTATTTCCGGCATTTTCTATATTGTTGTATGCTTGTATTGCTGTCTATTTCCCATTCGGGATATTACAGAACCTGAGAGGGAGAGAGAGTTGGATACTTTTGCAGATATGTTGAAGTACTTCTCAGTTGGGATTGATGGATATGATGCGTTGGATCCTAGGATCAGGAGGGCTCTATTGTTTGGGGAGTTTTTCCATTTGAAGGAGAAGCATAGATTAGGGGTTGGATCATCATATAGAGGGGGGAAACTTGATGATGAGACTCGAAGGGACCTTACGGGGAGGATTTTTTGCTTCACAAGTCAGAAGTCGTGGACCCCAAGGCGCAGATACACCAAGGGCAAGGCCCATTACATGGAGGTGCTTCCCGAGGGCAAGCCTAAGGAGGAGGTTGAGCATGAGGTATATAACACCAGTGGTTGTGAGGAGAACATAGATTGACCTACTATGACTCTGGAGTCACCACTATCAGAAAGCACATTGATGGCGCAGGTTGAGACAGTGGTAGAGAGAGCGGAGCACACACCCATAAGAGCATCCATTGACGAGATGCCAATAGACACAAAGGCATCCAGATTCATGACAGAGCTTCCAGATGGCAGCCACCTATAGTTGACTGTGAGGATGCTTCGCATGATGGTTGTCTATGGAGGAGCAGTTAGTGGCTCATGTGGAGCCTATGATGTAGGAGGATGCACAACCATCTTTTGGGCTAGCCATTGATGAGGGGCAACAAAGAGAGCACATGTTGGGACTTCAACACAGATCAATTTCGAGACACACTGATGGGGCTTTCAGTATTACTTGCCCACCTCTATGCATGGGACAGAGAGCGGAGTTATCTAGACAGACCATAGGTTATGACCAGGTCAGCAGGATTGAGCAACATGCGTTGAGTATGGCACAACATCGGCATGGAGGGATTGTTTCGTGCACAGGAGATAGTGTATTAGATCTCTCCTTTGGGATAGGATGGTGAGAGGTACTCAGCTGGTACTCGATGGAGCAAGCTAGGTGTCTAGGTATATCCAGGGCCATAGTTTAGCAAGGGCTATGGGTTACCAGTGGGGCTCAAGGGCTAGACTGCTGTTGTGATACAAGTGGGATTCCCCGTCACATCATGGACTTGATTAGTGACAGTGTTAGTGGTATGATGGATCCGATGATTGATCACATGCACACTTTCAAGTCTTCATCAGATGCACTAGTGACAAGTTGGGTCCACAGGGGGGAAAGAAGAACTCGTGATGTCTTGGCATGTTGACTATGCGTGGGGTCGCATGTTAATTAGTACACTCTAGCAGTAGCTTGTAGGAGGATGTGGTATCAGCAAGCCACTTGACAGGGCATTGTATGGATATGATGCTCTCTCATTAATGTATTGGGCACAAGAGATACTAAGGATCGACACCGTAGTGTTGTTCCTATTAGCATGTGTGGAGTTAGGCCACTCAAGTCTACCAGAGCAGATGAGAAGGTGTAGCTCAAATCATGATGGGTTCAGTAGCAGAGTGGTGGATGCATTTGCACATGTGGGATACCAAATAATAATGGGTGGTATGGCAGTGGGCGTTGGAGTCCAGAAATGAACAGGGTTGTGCCACGGAGTTCAATGTTATGCAAAGGAGTGTGGGAGTACGTGTATGTGTACAACAGAGTATGATGATGCACAACATTTTTTTGGAGCGTTGCATCCAAAGGGATCTCCTGATGGGGACAACAGGCGTACCATTGGGTTTGGCTTACCTAGGATCGATGAGGGCACTGCAAGCACCTCTCAGACATATCCCACTAGGCTCACATGCATATTCCTCCTTCGTATTGCTCGCAATCTCTGAGGATTTGGTTGTTGTCCCTTAACACTCTCAGCACGAGCATCAAGGTGCAGGGAGCTCACCTGAGAGTTGGATGGGAGTTAGTGCGCTAGGAGACAGACTTCCCAGCAGTGGCATATGGTCAGGGTGCGAGTTGGAAAATGCAGAATTGGGATTGGCCTGACTTGCTATAGTGGTAGCACATACTCCACCCTTGAGCTCACACTTATGGAGATGCATGGCACATTTTGGGTGAGAAATTTTGAGGTGTCATAGGAGCATGTACAGCAGGTGGTGGACCTTTCTCATAGGCATATGTTTAAACTCTAGGCAATATCGGGGTGTGCCCTCAAGAGACAAGAAAACAAGTCTCACAGTGTGGTATGGCAGGTGCAGGGTAGTTTTGCATGCACCAGATTTATTCATGATATGTGGAGTCTATATATGGATTGCATATAGGGACCAGAGACGTGGCACAAGTGGATTCCAATAGTTGTGAGGACTATACCGCAGCAAATCTGGCTATGGGATCCAGGGATACAATTCGCTGATAGATCACTCCATTTCGTGATGAGCAAGATCATGGCAGAGGGTGATCTAGTTCACTTTGGGTTTGATACATGGGGGTTCGTTGAGAACTCCATTGTATGGCTAGACAGATTTTTCTTGTTGTTGCTCAGGATCGGTATTAGCTTTGGATGGGTCGGCATTGACATCATGGAGATGCCTGGGCAGGATGATTTTGGCCTTTACAGATATTTCGCCATCAGATTCTAGGAGAGGAGGATAAGGTTTGGGCACAATGGGTGGTCAGTTATAGTCAGAGTAGTGCAGCGTCAACATGGTGGTACCCTCTTGAGATTATAGCTTGGGACCTCGACAATACAGGGCTAGGCAGTTCAGCTACCCTTAGGGATGAGTTGTTTTCTGCAGGAGGAGATCAGGAAGATCTTCCATTGGGTTTTAGTGGTTCACTGGTGACATGAGGTACTTCACCAGTATGGCAAGATGTTCAGTAGGTAGAGATCAGGGGGAGCACATGCGGGTGAGGATTCATCTCCACATGGGTTAGACTATATCTTCAAGAGTTTCCTCTTGAAGGTATGGGATCGATTACTCGGTAGGGCAACTTCTTAAGGATTTGACCAGGATTTTACATCGCCGAGGTGCACTACTTACTGAGGATATGCAAAGGGATCCTAGCAACTATATCTTGTTGGATAGCGAGTGGAGAGAAGGGGGCTTCACATGGATTAGGACAGTTTGGGACCTTGTGGTAATAGGATTTGTTCATGTGATGGTAGTGCAACAATGAGGAGTGGTTCAGTTGAACACTTGGGACCCTAGCATTAGCCAACCCAACTTGTGGAGCAACGACATACGGTGATATTGCTTGAGGACAAGCAATTTTTGGCGAGGAGGACTGTAATGTTCCCAATTTTGTGAGTGCAAAAATCATTAAGGATTTTTGCCAATTTTTGGTAATATTAATAAAAAAGGGGAAAATATTATTTTATGGGAGAAAAGCACAAATTATTATTTTAATAGAGAATGGCAACAAATAATATTTTACTAGAGAATGGAGGAAAATTATTATTTTATTGGAGAATTGCAGCAAAATAATATTTTATTGTAGAATGGAGGCAAATTATTATTTTATTTAAATGGCGGCAATAGTCTCCTAGTGGCAAATGGCCCCCACCAATAAAATAATATTAAAAAGGAGTCTAGAAGTATAGGGAGAAATTATAAAAGGAGGATGGACTCATTTGTTGATCATCATTTGTCTATCTATCTTCAGAACTTTAACTCTCTTAGAGTTGTTGAGCACACAAAGAGAAGTGTTGCTTAGCACAGGAATTCCAAGAAAAAATTCCACTCTCATTTCAGAGAACTTCGAGTGTCTCCGAAGTGAGGAATTTGGGAGTCCAATTCAGGGCTTCCCTTGAGCTGAATTGCAAAATTTACACTCAGTTCTACGTGGTCTCTTAGGCGCAGAAGGCAGTTCGTATTAGCTGATTGTAGTAGCTTCCTTTGATTGGAGATTCCAAGCATTTGCAGGAGCATTTCCCTTGGTTGAAGGTGGAGATTAGTACCATTTTGCAAGGCTGAAGTGGAGGGTATTTGTTGGGTCGAATTTTTCTATTTTCTGGGTAATTCACAACTTTTTGTGCTTTCTGAGTTAGTTGGATTTAGCCCAATATTTTTCTAGGTTTTTGTGGGTTTGGTGTGAGAGGATATTTGAGTTAATTTTGCAGAAATTTCTAAGCAGTTTTGAGGGCAGAAATTCCAGTTCTTCTCCAGCAACAACAGCAGTATTTTTTGGGTAATCCACATATTTTGGGGCTTTCCGGGTCACCTGGAATTATCCCAAAAATTTTATGTGTTTTTGTGGTTTTGGTGAGAGGAGTCCATGGCTAAAATTTCAGAGCATTCCAAGGAATATTCAGCCCTGAGATCAACATTCCAGCCAACAGTCAACAACAGATTATTTCTAGGTAGTGCGTAAATCACTTGGTGGACACTTCCACACTAAAGTTCAAGCTATTTTTTTGGGTTTTGCTCAGCTTGCATATCAAGCCCAGGTTCTATCGTTTCAGCCATTTGATGTCCCTGTTCCCAGTATACTAACAAAATGGCTCAGAATATTTTTTGGTGTCTATTGTGTTTTGATTTGGGTTGTGATTCTTTATCTATTTAACTGTTACGTGTACATTGTTTTGGTATTACTGTTAATTTTTCAATTAGGAAAATTACAGCCAACTGGTACACACGATTTAATTTGTTCAATAACTCGCACCAAAAGTTGTAATTCAAGTAAAAATACATGGTTGATAATTGTTGGTTCTTAGAATAAAATCAACACTCAAATAAAATGTATACACATGTGGGTCGGATTTTTATGTGGAGTGTACATTTTATGTTAAGTCTCAATGACATGTGACAGAGAAAAATGTTAGGATGCTTTAGATGATGTATTGAGATATGACATATTTAAGATAGTGTGGTATGTACATGGGCATCCTATCTCTGGCTCACCCTATCATGTATAATCAATGTAGCACTAGTGTAATGTTTCATAATCTCTCCATTCTCTTGTTCAACTTATGCGTGTATGCAGACTTTTAAATAGTAACATGGTATCAAATAACGGGAAATGATGACTCTTGAAGCGTGTTTGTGAATGCATGTCAAGTTGAAGACCACAAATTTTTGTGTGCTCACCAACTAGAGGTCAAAACCAAAGTTCTTAATTATTTATAAGGTATTTAGTTGTGGGTTGTGGGTTGAAAGGTTAAAATCAGTGTTCCACGGGGTCGCGTCCCCCAGGGTCGGGTGCGCGCACCCCTCGCACCCCTCGCACCCAGGACGGGGGAGTCTCCTGGGGGTGCGTTTCCCCGCGCACCCTTTTTGGGGGTGTGCAGAAGTCGTGAGAGTCGCGTTTCCCCAGTGTGGGGGACGCGACTCCCCAAAAAGGGTGCTTCGAAAAGAAAAAAATAAAAAATAAAAATAAAAAAAATTGTAAGTTTAAAAAAAGTTCACTATTCATTATTCAATGATTCATTTCATTTCTAGCTCTTCGACCTCCAGCTGACCTCTGCTACTTCGACCTTGACCTCTCTGTGTCCTTGATGTTGATTTTATTTTCAGTGCTAATTAATAAATTATCTATTTTTACTTTTCAGTTGTTGACCTCACACTGATTCCTAACTCTTGACTCTTAACTATTTTTGAGTTTGAAACTTTGAGTTATATAAATTTACTGTTTACTATTTAGTGTTCAAAGTTCAAACTTAGTATCTACTATCTACTTCTAGTATGTTTTGCTTTCAATTTCGATTCTAGAATGATGAATGATGAAATTAATTTTTAAATCAATGTACATTGTAGATTGTAGAATGATGAATGATGAATGATGAATGATATGGAATCATGGATCAATGTATTTGAAGATTTCATTATTGAATTTATTTATTGAATGATCAATGATTATGGATGAATATTAGAATAATGAGTATGTCATATGAATGATGTATTTATCAAAATGAAAGATGAGGATGGATCAATGTATGTCATTATTCAATTCAATTATGAATTTAAATTTTATCATGTGTAGATCAAATTTCAATTTTCAATGTATTTACTATTGGTATTCATATTAGTATATAGTATGTAGTATATTATTATTAGTCTATTTAATATTTATGCTTTCATTATTTATTATTTAACAATGAATATGAACTTGAATTATATATATATATATATAATAAAAAATTATATACCCCGACGACTCCCCGCACCCCCGAAATTTCCCTAAAATTTCAAGGTACTCCCACACGTCCCCCCTGTGCGTCTCCCCGCACCCGCGTCTCCCCGCAACGGAGTCTTGGTGGAACATTGGTTAAAATTTATTATTTTATTTTTTTGTAAAGTTTGCAGACCTCAAAAAGAAATTTTAAAGCATTCAAGTGAACCAGAGACACAACTAATGTCTAAGGGGAAATAAGGTGCAGTGGTTGAAGAAAGGACTAGAGGGCATACATGATTTCTAGATAAGCAACAATCGGGAATGGATCCACATTTTGTATCCACCTAAAGGCACCAACAAGCAATCATGTTTGAGGGCATTAAAAAGCATTGACAACCTTACTAGAGGGCACAAAAGGCATCACTTTGTTAGTTTTTGGTAGCAGCGGATAGATGTTCTAGTCTCTATGGTGTTTATGAGGCTAAGGAACGCAAGATCTCCATAAACCAGAAAAGGTTTCTCAAGAAACGCCTTAGAAACACATCAATTAGATTAAGTAGCCAATAATTAAATATTTCCCAAGTCTAACTTAGGAACACTAGTTAATTAAATTATATTAATTAAGGAAAATCGATTTTGCTCTAGAGACCTCTGAAAAAGTCATTTGATGGAGTCAAGATGACCTTAGCCATGGATTGTGATTATATCATGGCCATTGATTGATCAACGAGAGATTATAAGAGCAAGTCGATGGGGTTTGGAGGGAGATACAACAACACTTGACCAATTCTACTTAGTTGTAGTGATTCAACAAGGGCACAGTAGAGGGAGACACCAATAGCAAGGGTTCAACAGAGATTCAGGAGGAGAATTCCGGAGAGAATTTCCATAGTTTTTCTCTAGTTTCTTAGTGACAGGAAAGGAGGTTAATCCTATCTACAGAAGGAGGCCGAAATAGCAATGTGAATTGGCTAGTGCGAGTTTCCCAGAGGAGCTTGTTTCAGTTTGTCAGTGTCGGATCTATCACTCGAAGATAGAGCGAGTGGGTCATAAAAGTTGTTGGAGGCAGATCAACTTGTAGGAAGGGATTCCAAAGGCTATGCAAATTTTCCCAGCATTGTAGTGAACATTTCTGGTAGGCTGTGCGAATAGCCAGGAGTGTGAGTTGGTTAGAAGAGGCTAGTTTGATTTGTAGAGGAGACTTTGTGTCTCCAAACTATTTTTCCAGTGGAGATTAATATTTGTCGGAGCCTTTCCATCATCAAGCAAGAAGATCATTGTACTCTTAAATTGTTAAAGATCAATAATATAAACCCTCATCTGTTGCACTGGTTTTCCCCACATTGGGGTTTTTCCAGGGACGATTGTCCAATAAATATTGGTGTCCAATTTTATGTGTGTGCATTATTTTCTCAGTTCCAATACTTAATTTTAAGAAGAATTGCAGTAGTGAATTTAATGTTATTTGCAATAATAATTATGAAAACAAATAAACTACATAAGTTAGAAGATCAATATTTAGTTACTGCATTCGTGGAGATTTCACATCAATCAAGTGTGGAATACTGATGACATAACAAGAAGTCCTCATTTTTTAAGAAACATAGGGTGTGATGGCTATATAGGATTTTAAGGAAAGTAATTTCAAGGGTGTGGAAACTACAATGGATAACCAAACATCAATTCAACAATGTCCTTCAATGCTAGTAGAGGAAAATAACTTAGTACATGTTTCCCACCACCTGTGGGTTGTGTATATAGAAGAAAGTTTTTATCCTAGATGGTCCTCAGCCAGCAGCCCCTTGCATCCACTAGATAGCTTGATGTGCCATTATCTCTGCCACCTGAGCCAGCCAAGTGGTCCCTCGCCCATCTGTTATGATTGTATGTTTGAAGGTGGACTTGCTGACCCCAAAAGGTATGGCTTTTCACTGGTATAGTTGAGTTATTTTCATTACTTGTCATGGGCACTTTTGGGCATGGATTGGTGGGGGGATTCGGAGCAAAGAGTGGGCTAGGTTGTAATCTTGTCTCCACTGCCCAATTTCGTGGTTAACCTTGTACCCTAGTCCAGTGGGATCTCCTTTACTAGCCATTAGCTTTAGGGTTGGCACTACATGGGAAATCCTGATTTTGGTTGTTCGGTCCCGCTTCCCGACACCATAGACATCACCCCCTACCACTCATTTTAGCCCCATTCATCTCTTTTCCCATCTGAGTCCACATATGTTTGCTAGGTCCACATAGGTTTAGCCTCCCCCTATCCTTTCCCACACCTTGGGTCGGGCCTGGAACGATGCCCTGGAGGTTGATGCAGCTCAAAGAAAATAAAAAGCATAATTTGGCCACTCTCAACAGGAAATGTACCACAAAATGCAAAAGATGGCCAGGAAATACAAATTTAGCTCGTGGGAAAAGCCAAACATGACTTCTACCCCTTATCCATGGCCATCACCCTGGTTTCTTTGAGCCCTAGATGAGCCCCCTCCATCATTAAGGAACCCATTATTGTCCCCAACTCTTGTTGGGCGATGAATTGCCCCACCTTAAGGGGGTATCCACTCCTATATATTACACAACATGCTCTCATCCCCTGGAGCCCCAAGCAGCTATGAAGAAAAATCAATCAAAGGAAAAAGGCATATGAAGAAGGGTGGAAAAACAATGGCCGGGTAACTCATGTACCACGATTTTCTCCCTCCTACACTCATATACCCAAGTGTGGGCTTCCCTTATTATAACTACCCATGTACCATGACATGTGGTCTGGATGATTCCCCTGATCCCCACTCTGTTCCGCTACTTTATTATGTGCCACCTACCACTTGAGGGATGTACCAAGGACATGTCACCCCCTTTAGAGGTTGAAACCACCTAATAGGGTCCTTCATTAACCCCCTATTGAGCTTGCAGACACTTGTACATGCCAAAGCCCACTATGGAAGGGCATACCACCATGAAATTCCCCATTGATTCCAAGACTTGTAAGCTATTTTACTTGATTATTCTAATGTTTTGTTGTATTGGAGGGCAAGGGGACACATTGGATCTTATGCAGGATTGCAGGTGGGTCTCCATTTGGGGCTTGGTCTCCCTATACGAGGTCCTAGCCCTCCAGAGGGCCACATTGGCACTTGTAGGGTGAGCGTTAAGAGCCATGGGCCTCCACCATAGTAGAGAGTACTTCATGGATCCCCAACACCACTCATTGATTGCTCGTGTTTCACCTTTTGGATGAGGATGAGGATGATGCAGCTGGTTCACCATGCCCAGCCAGCTCCATACTTGCACCACACACTCAATAGATGATCCAGGGTCTAGATGAGGGCTTATGACATCATCCTAGCCCTTACAGATGGTTTACAGGAATTTCAATCCACTTGGAGACCCATGAAGATGTCCTTGTGCCCCTCACACTAACTTGGGGGCACCACAAGGATTTTCTTTGAAAATAAGGGGCTAACCCCTTACTATGTTTGAGGTCCATTCTCACATCATGGCACACTCTAGACTTCATTAGGCCTCCTCAAAGGCCCAACGACTCACTTTTTTATCATTCTACCCTATTGAGAGGTTTATTATTATGTTATTGAGCTATCTTGGTGGGTTGGTCACCAAGAGATGTTATTATTGCACATTGTTTTATTATTTGGGGCTCAATTAGGCCAAAGTAGAACTCAATTAGTGATTGTATAAATATAATTGAGGTGATTCATTTTCATCATTATCACTTGGATTGGATTAGTATCTCTTGAGAGATTTTCGCACTTTTTGTTGGGTAAACGTTTTAGAGCTTTCTTGATGCACTATGATGTTTGGATTTTCGTTATTGTCTTTGGAGTTTATTTCTAATGCGAACTCGATGAATGGATATACTCTCTCTCTCATGTAAGTCGAATTTTGATGTTATTCTTGTTATTTCACTGATTTACTACATGTTATGGTTATCATTATTCTTGTATGGGTTAAAGTAAAAGCAAAATTCTATTGGGAACCTTGAATAAGTAATTTAATGCATGCGCTGTACTTGAAGAGAGTGGGTGAATGTTCCTAGAGGCACCTAATAGGTTTTAAGCCTCGAAACTTCATCTCTTTTGCAAATTTGAAGTGTAAATCTCTAATTACTGAGTTGTTGCCCGTAAATAGGCTAGCAATGGTTAATTAGGGCTCCTTAGCTCTCTAAATTTCTCAATCTAGGTGTATATTGACTCCATTAAGCCCCCTAAGCAAGGAACTGATCTTCGCATCCTCTTGGTGGTCAAATTCATCTTTATTTTCCTCAACTATCCCAATTCTAGGGCTAATCCTAGAAGGTCACCTAGGGCATCAAGTAAAATCTTTTGTAGACATCCATACACCTTGAAAATTGATCCACTACTGCACTCGAGTTTGCTCAAGAGTTCCTCCAAATTTGAAGCAAATCCAATGATGAAATCCCAAGATATCACAAGCCCTAGCTCGAGGACCATTTCCCTCCCTAGGCTGATTTGGGTTAGCGTCCTCATTTGGATCATTGCATTCAAATTTCAAAAGAAACTTAGTCCTTTGATCCTTTACTCTTCCCTAATTAGGTCAAGCCCCTCCATTATTGATCAACTCCATACCCTTGACGTAGTCTGGGTCCACTTGGGTTCTTTGTGGTCCCGCAACTCTAGAACTCAAATTCCACAAGGATTACATAGAATCCTTTCCTCCATAAGGATCCTTAAGTCTAGGAAGCCCCTTGTCAATGCGTATCTTCTAAACCTAGGCTCAAGTATCCTCTAAGCCCTTCTTAGAGACCATATCACCTTGCCTCTCAAGTAAGTAAGCTATTCAATTGAGTCTCTCTTGTGAATAGGCTTTCGGAATCACCCCATGTCTTATCATTGATCCATCCATTCTTGCGAGTCCTCTCATATCAGGACTCCTCCCATCGGTGAAAGTCTGTAAAAAGCAAGGAGCTTTAGCTAAGGTGACAATGGGCTCTCGCTCCATTGTTTCCCCTTGACCTAGTAGTTTCTCTATAGAATCCCCTCCTAGGACCCTTGCTAGTTTGAGATGTAACATTTTGGCGTCGTTACCGGGGACACGAGACGTGTGCCTTATTTCCCTTATGACATCATTGACAATCACTCTTGGCGACTCCATTGGAAGAACGAAGCCCTAGTTCTTCATTGAACTTCAAAGTTAATGCTTGTAGGATGAAGCAAGCATCTCTCAAGGAATTTTAATTCACCCCGGCGATTCCATTTTGATCTTAATATGTAAAATCATGAAAAATGGATTATGGTCAAAGAGAAATTATCCTTGGCTCTCCATTTGCAAAACTCAATGATCAAGATCTTCAAGAACTACAAAAGAATGTGGACAAATATGTTGACTTTTATGAAGATTTGTTGGAAAACACGAATAAAGAATTCATGCTCATGTTTCATGGGACAACACAAAAAAACTCTACATAATAATGTGTGCCTATGAGAAGAATCCTAGTCGTCTCTTTGAATTTGCTACCCGGACCTATTCTTTTGACATTTTGACTGACCTTATCAATGAAAAATATTATAATCAATCAAAATTGGATGATCAAGGTGACCTTGAAGAAAATTCGAATGTGGAAGGATATATGGAAGAATGGAACCCATCTAAAGAAGATCATAAGACTGCAGAGGGGCTTTGGGATGCAAATTTAACGATTAAGGATGTGAATGACATGAATGAGAGCCCCATTAAAGTCCATGAGGATCAACACGATGAAGTGGAGACTTTCATTTAGGAAAGGGAATTTGAAGGCATGAATATTATAGCTCCCTATGATGATGAAATTTCCGATTTCTTGTGCATTAACGAGGGAAAGTGGGATGTGGGCAACCATCATTTTGACTACGACCCTATTTATGATACTGACATTGAAAATGAGGTTGCAATTGATTCTCCTTTTCTCCAGGACATTACTCATGATGATATTCCTACTCACACCGTTCGGCGTTGAAAGGGAGGATCATGGTTTTCCCACGCATGAAGGTACATTGGAAATGACGAGCCCCATTTATGAAACCGATGATGAAGGCCTTGTTTTCCCTGGCCTTCCCCGAGATCCCAATAGCATAGTTGCATTATCCATGAGCCCTCGCCTTGGCCATTCTCACATTATCACAATTATTGATGATCCCTTTTCATCTCCTAGGTATGATGCTAAGGAAGAACTATCCATTAGATGTATCCCCCCCTTCCCCCTCATAACCTCAGCATTGTGAATATGATTATCATGAGCAACCTGCTTGTTGTGTCTCCCTTAGCCATCGGTCTCCCTTTTCTTCCAGTCATGACCCTATGGTGGTCACAAAGCATGATATTAATGATGGGGACCATAATGGGGATGATATGCCTGAGGTTGCTATCCATAGGAAGTTCATAAGCTTAATTGTCAATATCTCTCTTTTGGTTGGAAGAAAGGACCTCATGGAATAGATTGCATCCTTTGGCTCCCTCCTCCTCCATGGTGCTCCATGCATGGTCATTTCATTTTCCTGCTTCCCGCCCTTATGATCTTCCACATTGTCATTTCTACCCTGTCCTTTGGATCTATTCCATGAGTAAGCAGAATTGCAGTTGATTTCATATTCACTGGATGATGTGTTGGTTGCATTGGGTCTATGATTACACTTAGTATTTGGGTGATGTAACATGCATGTTAGGGTAGGATGCATTGCATGTTGTTTTCTCATTAGAACTAACATCATATGACATTTTCATGATAGATTAGATGAATTTAGATTAAATTTTCACTTTACTTTCTTGTTGATTTTTATGGCCTAATGTTAAGCATGGATAATCATAAGACACCACAAAAAAAAACATGATGCCCCATGTGCTTGGTCTTTGATATGTGCTAGTAACAAGTCTGCGGTACCAAGAGATTGTTGGTGTTCTCATGACCTCCCATTCGAGTAGCTTCATGCACCTCTTTGAGAGCTCATGTCCCAGTTGAAAGGGAGGATCATAGTTTTCCCACGCATGAAGAAGGTTCATTGGAAACGACGAGCCCCATTTATGAAACCGATGATGAAGGCCTTTGTTTTCCTTGGCCTTCCCCAGGATCCCAATAGCATAGTTGCATTATCCATGAGCCCTCGCCTTGGACATTCTCACATTATCACAATTATTTATGATCCCTTTTCCTCTCCTAGGTATGATGCTAAGGAAGAATAATCCATTAGATGCATCCCCCCCTTCCCCCTCATACCCTCAGGATTATGAATATGATTATCATGAGCAACCTGCTTGTTGTGTCTCCCTTAGCCATCGGTCTCCCTTTTCTCTCAGTCATGACCCTATGGTGGTCACAAAGCATGATATTAATCATGGGGACCATAATGGGGATGATATGCCTGAGGTTGCTATCCATCGGAAGTTCATAAGCTTAATTGTCAATATCTCTATCTTTTGGTTGGAAGAAAGGACCTCATGTAGTAGATTGCATCATTTGGCTCCCTCCTCCTCCGTGGTGCTCCATGCATGGTCATTTCATTTTCCTGCTTCTCGCCCTTGTGACCTTCCACATTGTCATTCCTACCCCTTCCTTTGGATCTATTCCATGAGTAAGCAGAATTGCAGTTGATTTCATATTGACTGGATGATGTGTTGGTTGCATTGGGTCTATAAATACACTTAGTATTTGGGTGATGTAACATGCATGTTAGGGTAGGATGCATTGCATGCTGATTTTCTCATTAGAACTAACATCATATGATATTTTCAGGATAGATTAGATGAATTTAAATTTAATTTGCACTTTACTTTCTTGTTTATTTTTATGGCCTAATGCTACGCATGGATGATCATAAGACACCACAAAAAAAACATGATGCCCCACGTGCTTGGTCTTTGATATGTACTGGTAACAGGTTTGTGGTACCAAGAGATTGTTGGTGTTCTCATGACCTCCCATTCGATAGCTTCATGCACCTCTCCGAGAGCTCATGTCCCAGTTGGAGCCAAATGTTACCCACCAGTTGTGGGTAGTGTATATAGGAGAAAGTTTTTCTCCTAGATGATCCTCAGCCTGCAGCCACCAAATAGCTCAATGTCCCATTATCTCCGCCACCTAAGCCATCCAAGTGGTCCCTCGCCCATCTGTTATGATTGTATGTTTGAAAGTGGGCCTCCCGACCTCAAAGGTATGGCTTTTCATTGGTATAGTTAAGTAATTTTCGTTACTTGTCATGGGCACTTTTGTGCATGGATTGGTGGGGGGATTCAGTGGAAAGAGTGGGCTAGGTTTGTACTCTTGTCTCCACTGTCCAATTTCGCGGTTAACCTTGTACCTTAGTCCCGTGGGATCTCCTTTGTTGGCCATAAGCTTTAGGGTTGGCACTACATGGAAAATCCCGATTTTGGTTGTTGGGTCTCGCTTCCCGACACCATACATAGCCCCCTTCTAGTCATTTTAGCCCCATTCATCTCTTTCCCATCTGTGTCCACATATGTCCGTTAGGTCCACATAGGGTTAGTCTCCCCTTAACCTTGCCCACACCTTGGATTAAGCCTGGAACGATGCCCCGGAGGTTGATGCAACTAAAAAGAAAATAAAAAGCACAATTTGGCCATTCTCAACAGGAAATGTACCACAAAATGCAAAAGATGGCCGAGATATACAAATTTAGCACGGGGAAAAAGCCAAAGATGACCTTTAACCCTTATCCATGGCCATAACCGTAGTTCCTATGGGCCCTACATGACCCCCCTCCACCATTAAAAAACCCATGATTGTCCCAAACCTTGGTGGGCGATGAATTGCCCCACCTTATGGGGGTATCTACTGTTATATATTACACAACATGCTCTCATCCCCTGGAGCCCCAAGTAGTTATGAAGAAAAATCAATCAAAGGCAAAAAGCATATGAACTAGGGTGGAAAAACAAAGGCATGGGTAACTCATGTACTATGATTTCCTCCCAACTACACTCATATACCCAAGTGTGGGCCTCCCTTATTATAGCTACCCATGTACCATGACATGTGGTCTGGATGATTCCCTTGATCCCCACTCTGTTTCGTTACTTTAGTATGTGCCACCTACCACTTGAGGGATGTAACATGGACATGTACCCCCTTTAGAGGTTGAAATCACCTAATAGGGTCCTTGATTAACCCCCTATTGAGCTTGGAGACACTTGTACATGCCAAAGCCCATTATGGAAGGGCATGCCACCATGAAATGCCCCATTGATTCCATGACTAGTAAGCTCTTTTACTTGATTAATGATTTGTTGTATTGGAGCACAAGGGGATGCATTGGATCTTATGCAGCATTGCAGGTGGATCTCCATTTGGGGCTTGGTCTCCCTATATGGGGTCCTAGCCCTCCAAAGGGCCACATTGGCACTTGTAGGGTGAGCATTAAGAGCCATGGGTCTCCACCATAGTAGAGATTACTTCATGCATCCCCAACACCACTCATTGATTGCTCGCATTCCACCTTGTGGATGAGGATAATGCACCTGGTTCACCATGCCCAACCAGCTCCACTCTTGCACCATACACTCGAAAGATGATTTGGGGTCCAGATGAGGGCTTCCTTGTGTGCAGTGGTGTGCAGGGTAGCATCGTGGTGTAGGAGCGGTTCGCATCTTAGTGCATTCCCTCATAGAGTGACATACACATCGATACAGGAGGGATACAAGTTGATCCAAGATGATGCATCAACATGTAGAAGGGTCTGGCAGTGCACAGAGATGTGCGATTGGGTGCAGTTTTATGCCAGGAGACACGAGGATACATGGTTATATGCAATAGTGTGCGGGGATGCATTGCAGACTAAGGGAGTGCTACTAGCAAGGAGATTCCTTGACGAGGATGTCAGGAATGTCATTAGGGTGGACATACCCAGATTGGGAGAGCGGATCAGCCACGGGACAGACTGGGAGCATCCACACGGGTTCTTGATAATACCCATCGAAGCCCATGCATCTTCCACTCGTTGGCACCACATGCAATTGAGGGGAGCCTTGTTGTGTTCGATCCAAACCAACAGTGTGGATAACAGGACTTGGGGGATTTTCTTGAGACGACACTATGAGATTCAGTGCCTCATGGGCACGATAGATGTTCTCTAATGGAGGAGCAGGGTCAGTGTGCGAGTTGACAGCCACAGGCTGGGAGATGATTTTTTATTCTACAGGGGTGGCATGTCGTTCATCACGAAGCCTACACCTGGGGAGCTGGTCGCGGGGGAGACATGTGCCACTCTTTCCACAGGGCATGACGGGATCCTGCATGAGCAGAGGATACCATGCATGATTGAGGCAGTTTTCCAGTGGGCGTTCGGGCTCCAGAGAATGTATTGGCACATTATCGAGAGGGTGGATAGTAGAATTAGTGGTTATGATTGGCAGGAGCAGGATAGATTCACATACATTGAGTCGATTGTGAGTATCAGAAACCCATCTATTTGCTGCATTCGAGGGGTAGCTACTTGGCACACGAGGATGTCCTTGTGCACCTCGCACCCACTTGGGGGCACCATAGGGATGTGCTTTGAAAACAAGGGGCCAACCCGTCGTCCACTATGTTTGAGGTCCATTCTCACATCATGGCACACTCTGGACTTCATTGTGCCTCCTCAAAGGCCCAACTACTCACTTTATTGATCATTCTACCTTATTGAGAGGCTTATTATTATGTTATTGAGCTATCTTGGTGGGCTTGTCACCAAGGGATGTTATTATTGCACATTATTTTATTATTTAGGGGCTCAATTAGGCCAAATTAGAACTCATTAGTGATTGTATAAATAGAAGTGAGGTGCCCCCAAGTGGATGTGAGGTGCACAAGGACATCGTCATGTGCCAAGTAGCTACCCCTCGAATGCAACAAACAGATGGGTTTCTGATACTCGCAATCGACTCAATGTATGTGGATCTACCCTGCTCCTGCCAACCATCACCACTAAGTCTACCATCCACCCTCTCGATAATGTGCCAATACATTGTCTGGAGCTCGAACACCCACTGGAAAACTGCCTCAATCATACACGATATCCTCTGCTCATGCAGGATCCCGTCATGCCCTGTGGAAAGAGTGGCACATGTCTCCCCCGTGACCAGCTCCCCAGGTGTAGGCTTCATGATGAATGACATGCCACCCCTGTAGAATAAAAACTCATCTCCCATCCTGTCCCTGTCAACTCACACACCAACCCTACTCCTCCACTGGAGAATATCTATTGTGCCCATGAGGCACTGAATCTCATAGCGTCGTCACAAGAAAATCCCCCAAGTCCTGTTATCCACACTGTTGGTTTGGATCGAACACAACAAGGCTCCCCTCAACTGCACGTGGTGCCAAGAAGTGGAAGATGCATGGGCTCCGATGGGTATTATCAAGAACCCATGTGGATTCTCCCGGTCTGTCCCATGGCTAATCCGCTCTCCAAATTTGGGTATGTCCACCCCAATGACATTCCTGACATCCTTGTCAAGGAATCTCCTTGCTAGTAACACTCCCTCAGTCCACAGTGCAACCCCGCACACTATTGCATATAACCATGTATCCTCGTGTCTCCTGGCATACAACTGCACCCAATCGCACATCTCTGTGCACAGCCAGACCCTGCTACATGTTGATGCATCATCCTGGATCAACTGGTATCCCTCCTGTATCGATGTGTCTGTCACTCTATGAGGGAATGCACTAAGATGTGAACCACTCCTACACCACAATGCTACCCTACACACCACTGCGCACAACTGCACACCTCCGTGCTCCTCCGCATACTATTGTGCACCACTGCATACCCCTATACACCCCTGAACATAAAGGTCTAAGACTGAGTCCATAGGCATCATCCTGCATCCTGTCAAGGTCACTATCTCTGTTACCACTCTGCTAGTAAGCCCTCCACGATGTGAGTTGTATCTCCTCATCTACACAGATAGACCTAAGCGGCCTACCTCCTCACATGCTAACGTGAATAACACTATTGAGCCTATCCTCAATAGCTCCCGTGTCTAATATATCAATCAGAGAGCACCATCTCCATACAATACCCTGTCTAGTGGCCTGTCGATGCCACCTCATTCTACCAACTCCTGCCAGAGTAAGCTAATCATCCTACAATCCCATGTATGCCCAACATGCCATGACAACTCATGAATTCTTCCTGCTCCCATGTCAATGCATCATGTCACTAGTCTTGTCAGGAACTCTGTAGGGCATATGAAACGGTGTGTGCGCCCAACCACGGAGTCCATCATGCAGCTACTAACATCACCTACCAACTCCACAATATGATGGAGAATCCCACCTAGATCCCAACAACATTTTGGACCTCTAGCCCCTCTGGTAATCCACAACCTCTGCTGAACTGCGGCCATGGATGCATCTAACCTCCTAGCCAGCTCCACCGAATACCAACTCAATATCTCTCGCCATCCAACCCTGAGAGAGGGATTGAATGCGTGAACAACCATATACAAAACCAGTCACCCATCCTGCGAATGTTGCTCCCTGTGTAGCTCATGTCGCCTCAACACACTAACTTGGTCAGGACATGAAATATATCGAGGTAATTATGCACTTCCCTCTCCGTTGTGCAGAGGTAGCCTAGCAATGCTACAAGTCCCATCTATATAAGCTCGAAGAAAGCTATTGTTTGGAGGTATTGTGGCTCTGGTGACTGTCTGTGCATATGTATGCTCTAAATTGATGGCTAGCCCAAAAGATGACTGCTCGTCCTCCTCCACGATGAGCTCATCATGAGTCACAAGTACAACCCTCCCCTCCATGACTAGCTCATGTCCCTGTGTTTGTTCTGCATGCTATTGTAGGCAGCGGTTATCTGGGAACTCAGTCAAAGCTCCGGGGACCTCTGTGTCTCCTAGGACCTCATCTGGGAACGACACCTCATCAACAAATGGCTCTATGGGTGTATGCTCTACTCTCTCCATCAAGGTGTCAACTGGTGCTATCAAAGAGGTACCCAACAATGGTGACTCCTATGCCACACTGGTTATGTCAATGTGCCCCTCACCATCCTGTATGTCCTTCTACTCAACCCCTTGATATCTAAAGCCCAGTCTCCACTAGTAGAAACGCCTCCTGATCTCACCCTATAATTGCCCCCCTCTACATAATGATCCAACCCCTGAACCATACTTCCCCTTCTTCTGTTCATCCAAGAAATGAGGCATGGTAGGACGGTTGCACTGGCTATACGTATGGGTGTTGTACGGCTGGGATGTGCATGCATGTGCTTGGCTTCTCCGTTCGTCATGTATCATTTGTTGCATCCCCTCTAGGATCTGTTGAATCTGCCCGACCAATTGTTGGCTCTGCGTCATCAACTCCTCCATGATCTTACTAGACTCCCCAAAACTGGCCAAGATCATGCTCTGATATCACTGTAATATTCCTAATTGGAATTTAAGAGCTAATACCAAGAAATGGACTAGGAACAGTAAATAAACTAGAACTCATACACAATAATTAAAACACCAAAATATCCAGCAACACAATCTGAGCCATTTTATTAATTTTATGATAAAAGAGTACATAAAATGAGTTGAAGTTTTGGAACCTGGGCTTGCTATGCAAACCGCATGTAGTACAACTCTGATCTGGAGGAAATACTGGCCCAAACTGGTATTGCGCACTACCTTGAAAATTACTACCACTGTTGTTGGGATGGGACTGAAGATTTTTCCCTGAAGAATGCTCAAATCACCCTGAAATTCAGCCACGGACTCCCCTCCAAAACCCCAGAAATACCCAGAAAAGGTTTGGCCCAACTCCAAGCCAAAAATGAGTCCACCAAGTGATGTAGATTCCCCAACTAACTGGCAATTCGCCCTGCTATAAGAATGAGGATTTTAGGCCCGAATATTTCCCGAAAAATTCTATAAAACTAGCTGGAGACTCCTCTCAATAAACCCACCAAAACCCAAAAAGGGTTTGGCTCAAATCCAAGCTAAAACTGAGCCCACCAAGTGATGCAGATTCCCCAGCTAACTAGAAATTCGCCTTGCTATAAGAATGAGGATTTAGGCCCGAATATTGCCCGAAAATTTCTATAAAATTGGCTGGAGACTAGTCTCAAAAAACCCCCAAAAACCCAGAAATGGTTTGGGCTGAATCCAACATGCTCTGGTGACCCCAAGAAATGTGTATGTTTCTAACTAGTTGGAAAAAGCCCTGTAGAAATAATTTTGTTTTATAAGGCCAAACAATTACTGGAAAAATCTCCTCCAACCTCTGCAAATCAATCCTCCAAGCCTCTTTATTTCTCCTTAGCTCGAACTCCCCAAATATCTGTGTCAAAATGTCTGCATAGTAGCTGTCCGGAAACCCGTGAAATAGATAAATTTGGCCCTCCAAAATGCAGCATTCTCGGCCCTGCAAATCGCCAAGGAAAAACTTGCCCTCCCTATGGATAAATCTCTGCAAATTCTCTGGCCAAAACTCAATTGTTTGCTAGCTTCTCTCAGTCCCTTCGAATTTCCTTCTACGCCCTAAGAGAAGCACGCTCTAGCTAGAAATGGTTTCCAATGTAGCTCCTAGAGAAGCCCTGAGATGGACTCCTTCTTACTTACCTAGGGTGACAGTCAAAGTTCCCCGAAAGTAGAGGTGGAATTCTCACTCGAAAATTCCTTGTGCTAAACAGCATGGTTGTCTTGGCTAAGTAGCTCAAGAGAACTAATGTTGAAATTGTAAAATGACCAAAGATCATCCACAAAATGAGGCCATCCTCCTTTTATAATTTCTCCTCATGCTTCTAGAATCTTTTTTTTTTAATATTATTTTATTGGTGGGGGCCATTTTCCACCAAGTCACTTTTGCCACCATTTAATAAAATAATAATATTTTTATAATTTTGGCTTTTGTGATCCATCGTAAATATCTATAAAATAATAATTTGCCACTATTCTCCAATAAAATAATACTAGCCACCTTTCTCCAATAATATTTTCCCATTTTTAATTAATATTTCTAAATTTGGGCAAAATTCCTTAACAACTCCCATGCTTACAAAATTGGGGATCTTACAAAGTAGGATCTAACATCTTCTACTAGTACTTGCTAAGTCCAACTCCCTTTGTCGAAATCTGTGAAGGTGGTGACACTAGCTCAATCCCAATGTCAATAGAACCTCCTCTAAAGATGTCTGATCCAAAACATCCTCCTCCTCTACCTCTCTCTCCCCCACTACCTCTTCCAGTATCTCCTCCTCTAACTAATTAGGGATTGATTTCATGACAAACCTCTCAATCTCAACACTCCATGCAATAGTGGTGTCAATTCCATCCAACGAGATGGCCTCAACGTAAGACATTTTTTGAAGTTGCCCCACCCACAATCAAAGATTATAGTAGTCATGGACCATGTCTTTAAGGAACTAGGACTCCAACCTATATGAGGGTCACAACTTGTATGAGGGTCATTAATAATTATACTACATAATTTAGAGGGTGATGGGGAATAAAATAATAAATTATGATTTATAATGAACTCAAAATTTAATTTTAAAATTTTATACTGTTGCACTTCTTGGTGTTTATTTTTTCAAATACAATCTAGTTGTGCTCAAATCCAAAGGAGCTACATGTTTTGTTAAATTCCCAAATGACAAGTTTTTGTTGATTGGGTACTCTTGCACCATAGCTTGTCCACCAAGCATCTATAACAAATAAGAGAAACATAAGAAAAAACATTAAAAGTTGAAACAAAGTAAGAAAGAAACAATGAAATTTGAAACTAAATGAAGCTTATCTAACATTTTGGTCTTCCCATCCTAAATAGCCATATTGAATCCAAATGTTCTACCTTCCATCCTGTATATCTCCATTTCTTTAGAAATCTCCACACATTCTTGTGGAGATGTCACCATCCTCTAAATATGAGGAACCCATCCATCACCTCAGCATCAAATCTAAAACCACAGGAGTACAAAAATTCAGGGTCGAGTTAGATCCCTCCAACATGAATGGGGTGATGGAGTGTATTTTTTCATGGCCCATTAATCACTCCCCATATCAATAGTTATTTCTCAAATACATAATTCCCCTTTTCCTCAAAATAGATATCTCCACACATTCTCACAGAGATGGTACCATCCTCTAAATATGAGGAACCCATCCATCACCTCAACATTGAGTCTAAAACCACAGGAGTACAAAAATGCATGGTTGAGTTAGATCCCTCCAGCATGAATGGGGCGATGGAGTGTATTTTTTCAAGGTTCATTAATCACCCTCCATATCAATAGTTATTTCTCAAATGCATAATTCCCCTTTTCCTCATAATAGGGATGGATGTATTCTTTGGCCCTATCCATGGCCTCATACAAGGCTCATCTCCATCAACCAATTGAAGAACCTTTAGCAAAGGTTTGCTAATAGCACACACTTCCACCACTCCGGGCCAAAAGCACTTTTGATATGAAACTAGCCCGCATATGACCTCCCCCTATGGTTTATGGCTTAATGATAAAGCATGCCACTAATATGAAAGGATATTCTCTTCACCTCCCACATAGAATTCAAGAGAGACCGAAGAGATATGAAGCTAGTGGCAAACTGTGTGATGGCAGGATGCACCAAATCCTAGTTATTTGTGAATATTCTCATTAAGATAAGCATTGATGCATAATTTTATAAAAAAATTGTCATGCTCCTTGGTGATTCAACAATATCATTACACATGAAATTTTCCTCAATCTTCTAAAATCAAATCAATACGATGTGTAGCACAAGGAGTCTAAAATCAAATCAATAAAAGGTGTAGCACAAGGAGTCCAAAATAAGGTAGGATACCTCAACATAAACAACCACCAACAACAACATAATTAGCAATATCATCCATTGTGACCTGGACAAAATTATGTTGACCTACCTCCTCAACAAACCTATCAATCAAAACACATAATAATAATGCATCTTTAATGTGTGTAGATGCATCAATATATTTTTATAAATGCTAGCCTCTTAGAACAATCATCCAAGAAGAAGGGTCCTACCATTTTGATCAGTTTAACCATCTGACGTCATGGTACATCTAGTGATTTCCCATGAGGTATTAAACTCCTCCAATCTAATAGTTAAATAAGCCTTTTCATTTTAAAGAATAATCCCACTCAAATCATCATAGGTAGGGATCTTGTACACTAGGCCAACAACATCAAACATATTTTGGTAGAATGGATTATTCTTGGCAATGTTGAAAGGCATGTCACCCACTAGCTTGTCATCTTCTTGCTTATTTTAGATTATAAGTATTGTCCTGATAGAAGGTTATGCACCAAGTGTGGTTCTAGGAACAAAAAAAAGTTGATGAGATGCTAAGCATTGTGGAAGTTGATGCCAAAGAAGCATCGTTACTTTCCCCCCGATCTTGCAACTCCTCCCCTTGCAACCTCACCTTTGATAGCTTCCCTATTATCTCTAGCCATACCCAAATCTGCAAGTGATTTGTTGGCAATGCGAATGAATTTTGGACTTGCTCCTAAGTAACTTTCCACTTCATGTCTCAAATTTTTGCAAGGCAGCATTTTAACTTGGTTAATTCCCCACCTTATATCCTTCCCACACAACTTGCAACTCAACCTTTCTCTCTTAACCCCACCTCCCCGAGTTAACCATATTTCCACACGGGGCCCATAATTATTAACTTATGATTTATGACCCTCATACAATTTGGAATCCCAGTGCCTTTATGACATTGTCTATGTCTACTAAAATATTTGATTATGGATAAGGCAACTTCAAAAAACACCTGACATGGAGGTCATTTCGTTGGATTGTATTGATACCACTATTGTGTGCAGGGTTGAGACCAAGATGCTTGTCACTGAATTGGTCCCTGATTGGTTAGAGGAGGAAGCATGTGACAGAGATATAGAGGAGGAGGATGTTTTAGAGAATACACCTTTAGAAGAGGCGACAATTGATATTAAGAGTGAACAAACACTGCCACCTTCATAGACTCTAATAGAGCAAGTTGGACTTAGCAGTAGCACTAGAGAAGATGTCAAAGTCTAGCTCCCAGATCTTCTTCTAGAAGATGTCAAAGTCCAATGCCATCCCCAAGACCTTCCTCATTTAGAAGGAAATCCATTTCTAGAGTCCCTTCCTTTGCTTGTAAAAGGGACAAAGGGAATCACTAATTTATTTATCTGATTTCATTGTAGATGACTCATGATGATGAGATACACTTATTAGTCAGTGATCATGACCCAACATTCATCAGAAAATTTTGGAAGGAGTTGCTTAGAATTGTTGGTATCATCTTAAATCCAAGTAATAGCTTCCATCCTAAAACAAATAGTCTAACAGAGATCAGTTTCAAAGGTACTTGAAAATTATGTTTCAGAACATCAAACTTCTTGGCCAAAATAGTTAGACTTCGCAGGGAATGGGTGCAATACAACATACCACACATCCATTGGAATGTCCCCATTTAAATCCCTTTATAGTCAGGACCCACCTATGCTAGCTAATTTGACCATAGAAGACACTCAAGTGCCATTAGTTAGAGATTTTCTGGAGGAAAGGCATCAAATACGGAAGTAGCAAAATGGGAACCTCAAATTGGCCCAAGATAGAATGAAATCTCAACAAGACCAGCACTGCAGTGGGTGGGAAGTTGGAGTGGGAGAATGGATCTCTTGAGACGACCTTATAAGTAGAAGTCTCTCAAAGGTAAAAGGGTGGAGAAACTTGGGCCTATACCCTACAGAACTTAAAAGATTCTAGCAAGAGTGCGATAGGTTGCATATACTCTTGAAATGACATGAGTCATGAGTGTGTAACACCTTTCATGTCTCATGCTTAAAGAAAGTGGTAGGGAAAAATGTTACAATTTCAAATATATTTCCTTCCCTAAATGATGGACATGTTCTTATGTTTCTAGATTGCATTTTGACAACTCAAAAGAAAAAGTAGAGTACTAAAGTAGGCCAGAATATCAGCAAAAGGTTTAACCGGTGGATGCTACATGGGGAGTTCTCAAAATACTGCAACAACCAGCACAACAATTGTTTTGGCACAAATCAATTCAAAGAGCAGAGAGTGCTATGATGTTTAGAAATAGTTAAGTACTAGGGTACTGCAATGATACCAGCAGAAGGATTTACCATTTGTGAATACTACGTGGGAAGGCCTTGAAAGAAACCAGCACTACAATTGTCTTGGTGCAAAAAAATTCAAAGAGATGGGGTGTTATGACGTTTAAGGATAGCCTGCCTACTTTAGTGTTAACTATTGGTACTTTACGAGGATGGGTACTTGGTGACGATCATCATAACTTTCAGCTTCATTTATAATTTCTGTTAGTTAATTGAATTTATGTTAAAGAGAAGTAAGTCAATTAATTGTACTTTGTATTAGTTAATAGAGTTTTGTGTAGAGTCTGAATTTCCACATGTGTTAAAGTATAAGGCTTAGTTATGTAATAATATCAAGTTGTTAGGAATTCAGCTATTGTTGGATGATGGCTGAGATAACTGAGATAATCACTCAAACTAGTAGTAGTTAGATCTTACAACAAACTCCAGTCTGTTAAAGTATAAGGCTTACTTATGTAATAATATCAAGTTGTTAGGAATTCAGCTATTGTTGGATGATGGCTGAGATAACTGAGATAATCACTCAAACTAGTAGTAGTTAGATCTTACAACAAACTCCAATCTCTATAAAAGAGACAAACACTTGTATTAAGTGAACTGGAGATAATAGTAAATATGTTTTTCAAATTCCATTGTTTATCATTTGTGCATCATAGTCAAACACTAGTATTAAGTGAACTGGAGATAATATTAAATATGTTTTTCAAATTCCATTGTTTATCATTTGTGCATCATAGTCTATATTTTTTAGATGCCATCAGGGCAGGACTGGGCTTGACTCCCTAGCTGGAGGACAGGGAAAGTGAAAACCTATGAGGCCCATCCATTATACGAGTAGATTAGTGTAGTAGAGCAGAAAGTTCCATTGTGAATGTTAGTAGAGATTTTCTGTTGGTATTCTGCTGCCATATATTACTATGATCTGTTTGTAGCGATATATTATCCTCGTACGATGATGTGGATAATATTAGAGTATTACCACTATATGCATAATCGATAGCAATACAGAAAATGCAATGCAATAAGCACAAATATCTCAAAGTATTTATATCAAAAGTCATAAAAATAAATAAAAAAAGAATCCATTATTGACAGAAAAAATCAAAAACCTGCAACCCTGTTCTATACCCAAAATGAAAGACTTGGTCAATTCCTTAAAAACTTGGTTTACTAAATAGTAACTATGCAAGCCAATCAAAGTTAGACACCAAGCACAGCAACCTAATCTAATAAACAGGGAGTGCAACAAAATGCATAGCAGAGACCTGTTTGCTGGAGCAGAGCTAACTGGCTGTTGGGAAACAGATAGTTACAGTACGATACAATTAACCTAGGAGTACAATAAACTGCATATCAGTGACCTTTTCTCTGGAGCAAGGCTACCTGGCTATTGAGAAATGGATAGTTGCAGTACCATATAATTAACTTGGGAGTGCAACAAAATGCATTGCAGAAACCCGTTTGCTAGAATGGTTAACTAGCTGTTGGGAAATGGATAATTACAGTACTATATAATGAACACTTCATAGTATAAAGCCTGGCAAGGCCAACCACAATGTATCCTCCCAATATAGAATAGAATTGTAATAACGGTGGCATATGTAGAAAGCTTCTAAGGAATTAAAAGGAAAGATGATATTGCAGATAAAAATTTCTGGGGAGGAATTGCAATTTCCGGAGTTTTTTCAGGGACCGTAAGCATATGTAGAAAGCTTCTAAGGAATTAAAAGGAAAGATGATATTCGAGATAAAATTTCTGAGGAGGAATTGCAATGTCCGGAGTTTTTTCAGGGACCATAAGCATAGTAAACACTTCATCTTGGAACCATAAGCATAGTAAACACTTCACCCATCTTCAAAGAAACACTACCCACCTAGTATTAAGAGTGCAGAGAAAGAGAGAAACTGACCAACAGCAGCACTGATATTGGTCCCCGTGACCTGATTCCTGCGAAGCTTGCTCTCGAGATGAGCTGCAATCCATATGGTTCCCAGTGGGCCTTTTTTATCCAATAAAAACTGTGAGTAAAACATCCTGCTGAGTTTGTGCCAACCCAAGAATTCCAACTAAAAACTGCTCTGAGCCATATAATCCAATTCACTAATCCATCCCAACATCAAAATCTTCCAGCAGTTTTGAAATCTGGAGAGCAAATTGATCGATGCCAACCAATGCAAAGTAAGGTTAATCACTAGGAATTATGAAACCCACTTCGGAATGCAAGTGTTCCACTGACCCAGTAACATATACAATTGGAGAAAACAAAGACAGGTTACAAAAAGCCAATTTGGTCCATATCCCAACATACAAAAATCAAAGGTGGCAGACGCATTGCAGTATATACACAGAATATATGTTCGACTCCATGGCGGTGCTCTTCTAGTAAAACAGTTGGTATGTTGATGCATGACTAGATCGTCATAAATGCCCACAAATATAGATTTGCCCATTTCAATAACTAATACCACTTGCACTTTGAACTGTAAGAGTGGAGGCTTGATGAAGAAGCTAGTCGGCAGACAGCAAACCTGCCAAAATTCGATGTAATGTTTCGTCCACTTCAACGACAGTGTTTGTATTTTAATATGTATGTTCACCATTTATGTCAATGACTGCGAGGGACTTCCTGTTATGCCACGTCAACTGATGACGTGTCAATGCTCTACCGACTTCTCGGAAGCAAAGCGAAACCCATGGGAAATGAGTTCGCTGTTTGGCATCCGATGAACGTTCATTTCAAAGTCAATTTCAACGGAGTTGTCTAACTAGTCAGAGGAAAGGAATTCCGTGGACGGCTAAAATTGGTTGGAATTCGGGCTAAATTTTGAATCATGTGTTTTGATGTTGGAAATGGATTCATAAGGGAAAACTTCTTGGACACCCAAAATATTGAAGATTGATAACTATAATCTGGATTTAAGAAAATCCTTGCCAGATTTAAATCTTACCTGAATTTCAATAAATTTCAGAGCGTCCAGTTAAACTACAGCAATTTCAACACTTGGGTTTTCCATTTGGGCATCGGCATTGGTTGCTCTAGTTTTTGTGATTTCCAACAATAATAATGTGCTTCTCATGGTGTGGCCACTTTTGTTTGTAGTTCTTCAAAGTAACGGTCATATATGGATTATTAATAGGACTTCTCTAGGTAGTGACAGATTATTAATAGGAGCAGTGCATTTTCGTATGATGAAATATTTTTGGTTGGAATCTATTAATTTTTTATTTAAAAGTTGGAAATTGAAAGTGTTTGTATCATTTTTTAGTGTTTGAAAGAAAGAAAGGAAGAAATAAATTATTTTAATGTTTATGAGGTTAAAAATAGTTTATGAGACAAATTGCTTCTTTATGTGGTTGTTGTATTGTGTCCCAAGAGCTAGCTACCGGAATATCTGCATAACTTTCATTGTTGTCTTCGAAGACTTCGCATTCTAAAATGAAATGCTTTTTTGTTTCCAAAAACAAAAAATACATACTCTTTCCTCTCACCCTTCTTTTGGTCTTTTCCAACGCCCTGTTTCACAACGGAGTTGATGAGAATTAGTCTTTAATTGGGCAATAAGAATTTTGGCTCTCCAAGAAATATTGGCCTTTACATACGCTTTTTGTTGATGATTATGAGTGGGATTAAACACTTCAATATAGTATTTTTTCTTTCTCCCTAGCTCCTTATCCCAAGTACGCTTGTGGAACTTATCCATAACAAAAGCTTTTATCTTTTTACTGTTTATGGGACACATGTTCAAGCAAATACCCCATTTACTAAACCATTTGTTATTTTGTTGCATCCGAGTCTTCTTTCTTTTGCACAATATGTCATTAAAGACAACCTTAGGCCATCTACCCTCCTCCATTTGCTCATTTTTTTTAAATACCTTATGACTCACACCATAGCAATTGCTTCAATAGGTGCAACCCTTGTTTCACTTAACAAGATAGCATAAGGAACTGCACTTTTAATTTTGAATTTGTTTGTAATCAAATGCTTCTGAATTTTCTCAATTTGTTTCCACTGCATGTCAGATGTATTGTTGGCCCATAGATCACAACTATCGAGAATCGCCAGAATCACTAGAATCCCAAAAAGAGTTTGAGTGGTTTTCCAATCCCATAACTCTACCTCTCTATACCTATTTTGAAAAACATAAAATGTTTTCCAACTCCCCAAAGTTCTTTTCTTTCTACAACCATCCCAGCTTAGATTTTTGTTGAAGTCAATTATGAGGTATTTGTAATCCGCAACTTCTTTGAGAATGTTGCCTTCAAAGTAGAACTTATGGCAGTTGTGCTTTCTTTTTTAGAGAAAACCACTACTTCTGTTTTGCTAATATTCACTTGCATCCCCACCCTTCTACAAAAATGCTCAAGGGATAGTAAGTGCTCTTGCAAACCAAGAGCAGATTTAGCAATTAGAATAAGGTCATATGCATACAAAAGAAGTCTTATAACAAACTTGCCCAAATGGATACCACCTTGCGAATTTAGCCACTCCTCAAGCTTTTCGATATATAAACCAAAAAGGGTAGGAGATAATGGGCAACCTTTCTGGACCCCAATATCGCTTCTAAAACTTTCAGAAATTCCTACTAAAGTTCTAATTTTGACTTACACTTTTTCATACAACCTATGCACAACTATTCTCACATGTCTATGAACCCCATGTTCCTCAATTATGTGTCAATGCTCATCCCTAGGAATCATGTCAAACACTTTTTTGAAATCAACAAAGCAACAAAATACTTTTTCCTTTTTCTCCCAATTTTTTTCAATGATGCGACTTAGATTTATACAATGATCAATTGTGGAATGTTTAGGTCTAAACCCTGCATGCCCTTTAGCACGCTTATCTATTTCTTCTGCCCACTTGCTCATTTTATTTTCTACTATGCTTCCAAAAAACTTTGCAAATAAGGGGTTTATCATTATGGTCCTATAATTGGAGGGATTATTGACGTCACCACTCTTCAAAAGGTATTGCCAGACTAGTTGTCCAATCTGTGGGGAACCCCTGTTGTATGATGTTGTTGAAAATTTTTGTAATGTGAGGTGCAAAAATCTTTGAGCCCCACTTTAAATACTCTGCTTGGAGTTCAACTAAGTCTTTTGTTTTTCCAACACCCAACTTCTTGATATCCATCTCTACCTCTTGCACCGTGAAGAGTTCAATATCAATGTTAACCAAGGAAAGAGGGTCAACCTTGGGATCCTACTCATAGAGTTGTCTTAAATAGTCAAAACATTTAGAAGTTGTAATACTATTTTATGTTTGCATCTTTCTTGGTTGGAGTTACTTCCAAAATAATTTGGGGTTATTTTTCCCAAGGAAGATTACTTCTTCCCTCCTTAAAACCATGAAATCGACATTTTTATTTTGTTAATATCTGTTTGTATGATTTGAGCTTTATGTTATCCTTGTTTGACTCTTTCCACCTTCTCCTTGCCTTTTTGCATTTCTCATCAAACTAAGCATTAACCATAAAGCAATTTCTCTCAGACTTTTTTAATTTTTTTCTCTTTTTCACTCTACAAGTGCGCTTTGAATTAAATGTGTTAATTCGTGGCTATGAAGGGCGTGACTTGGGATTTTCTCCTTCTCGAAGAGTCTCTCTATCGTCATTTTGAAGGTATTACAATTTTCTAGAGTCAAAAGAATTCTTCCCTTTGGGAGATTTTGTTGAACAGATTGAGTTTTTTACTATAATTGCTTCTTTCCAGTCCAAGAGAAAATTAAATAAATTGGCTTGTGATATGATTTTAAGTCCCAAAGTTGATCTCCAAACAAAACTTCCTCCATTTTCTCACACAAACCATGCAAGAAAATTACATAATCTACTATGCTTGCTCCATTGTACATATTTCAAGTGAAATTACCGAACTTTTCCCATCTAGTCAAACCATTACAAATGACTAAATCAAAAGCCCCACATAGAGTAAGAAATTGTTCACCAAAGAGATTGCAACCCTTGTCCTCTGAAATTATTTTCCACTGATGATTACTCTCTTCTGTAAGTCAAATAGGGTCACAGTCTTCTTTACAACAAAGAATGCTAGCTTGCTCACTTGCAGTCCTAGCATTGAAATCACACACTATAAGGATTTCACCTAAGTGTATGTTGCAATATCTATTTTTAAGGCCACAAAGGGATCTTTATGGTCAAGCCCTCTACTTTTGTAGATTTTTGAAACTTGCGGCGCAAAATAACATGCTCCAATTCTTATGTGATTTTCATTTTCTGATATTTTAAACCAAATGAATTGTTTATTTGAGTCTTCTTTTTCTAAATGAATGAAATGACCTTCTTTTTCCCTCACTAATACCATGATACCCCTGTGTCCTTTTCCATTATGTGTTTACTTGTTCCACACTGCCATCTTCCAGTATCCTTCAAACAAAGGTGTTTGGCACCCTTCACTTTCATGTGTTTCTATGAGGAAAATTATGTCTTTATCTTCCGCAATAGGCCCTAACCCAAGTCCTCGTCTCCATGGGTAACCTTTGCAGTTCCAACAAGCTATTCTTAAGGAAACTTGGGTATGACTTGATTGCTATTTGTTTTGACATGCAAGACTCATAGTTGAGTCTTTAGCCCTGCTTTCCCATACTGACCTTGCCTCTTGATTTCCTACTGGTGAGTTTGTTACCTCTTCTTTATTATCATCTTGCTACTCTATTTTGGAAGGAGGTACAAATTGCGCTATCATGGCTTTACCTTTATAAATTCATGTTGTCTTGCCTTCATCTCTTATTTCCCTAACCTTTGAAATTTCTTCCCTCCTATCCTCTTGTTGTCTTACATTTAAATATTCTTCTAGAAAGAAGCGAGAACCCCTCAAGAGACGCTTCTTGCTTAGAATGATATATTTACCACGCAAGCTAGGCATGATGACTCTTATGGGCCTAGCTCTCTCACCACTAAACTTACCCACCCTCCACGCTTGACATATTTATCCTTGCCATAACAACTTATCTTTCAAGAAGTCCCTTGTAAGGTCATGAGTACATTCATTTTTCACATAGTCTTTCACCCTTTAATAATTATGTTTGTTGCTCTATCCTGCCTTTCTTTGCTTTCACCATCTTGCATGTTGCCAACCCAAATGTTTGTTTCTCCTTCCCAATTAGGAGAATTGCTAATAAATTAAGCCCACGTTTTGGAAACTTTTGTGGAATCTCCTTTCCTTTCTTCTGTTTTCTTTCTATTCATGGTTGTCTATTTGGACAATCGCTTTCCCTTTATCCTGGGATGGTTGCTGTGTGAATTAGCTATCAAATTAATTCACCAATATTTATGTATCAATCTGGGCTCGTAAACACGAGTTGTACTGTGCTCTCAAGATTTAGCTCTTAGAGTCAAAGTTTGCACAATTCCTTATGCTATTTAATTCAAGAATGGAAGCACACAAAAACATCAATAAACACACACCTTGAAAATGAATCAATTCATAGCAAATCCTAGTTGGAAATCTTCGTTCTATCTATCTAAATCTGGAATCAAAACCATTACTAATAAACAGCAATAATGACTCACTGCTTCAAGAGAAATCTCAAAAACCCTAATTCTGCTTTTCCGAGGTCACACTTTGAAAGGAATTTCTAATCTGAGTGAACCGGTAAATGATCTCACACTCACACAGCAAACTTGTAATTATAAAGGGTATCTCGAATCATTTCTAATATCAACACTCCATGGCAGTTTCACTATACTAGGGTTAAGTGGGAAAGTGCAGTATCACACTGGTTCGGATATCAATTTCTCACACAGACTCCAGTCATGACAACCTTCAATCCTCCATACTTAACCGACCTGTTTATGTATATATATATCACTTACTCTTGGAAATTTTAATTTCTACTTTGCAAACCAAATTACATTAGACTCAAGCTATCAGAGTGTGGAACTGTTCACTAGGTATCAATTTCAAATTACAATTTTCCAATTGCGCTTGGGTAAGATTACTTAGGCTTCTATGATGATACGCATTCTGCAATAAGACAATGTCATGAATTTAATCAACACATATCACAGCAAGGTATAAAACAGAGATAAAGATGAATTTAACTCTTGAATTTCACAATTGACATTATCATGGGCAATTATATAATCATTCCTTGGGATTTGCAATAAGGTTTCAATGTTCAGTGAATGATTGTTTTGTAAGATTTAATTCTTCCGTCACTTTTATGGATTGAAATTGTGAAGCCTAACACACTAATCCAAACATCAGTCCAAGCCACTTAAAACTCTATCTTCAAAGAAATACAAGCTTTCACTAAGGAATCTCACTAATTTAACTTGACCCTACTTCCCTGCAAACAGGGAAAACTGCAAATACTGATTTCAACATGCCAAAGGAATGGGAAAATCTCTCTACTCAAACTATTCTATGCATCATCCATTTTCATCCACCCAATCAACACACTATCTCCTCGTAATTTGCCAGATAAGACTAAAAAGGGACCTACAACTATCACTTTGCAATGAATCTAACTCTACACTCCCCTTTTTGGAATAAGCCAAACTCTAAGGTAACAACACTCTACCTCTGCCACCTAAGTGCATCTGTTTCAAGCAAAATGATATCTATCTATTACAGTGATTGAACTATGGTCTTCAAGCTACGCGCATAGAAATGGACTGTAGATTACCTAAGGCATAGGGTCATCCAACACACAGCACAATGAACCATTGAATCTGAGTTGCAACTTAATTGAATCTCAGTTGTAATTTGATTGATACTCTGCTACTGGAATTGTTTTAGCCATGCAGATTCCAACGAAATGTTCTCACCAGATGATCGAATACCATCAAGTTTTGTTCACACAAAAATACATCCGGCAATTTGTTTGTTTAGGGAGAGAACGAATTGTTTGCTCGACTCAGTTTCTAGGCAGTGCTCAAGTCACAGCGAGGCACAAATGAAATGCAATCTCTGTGGAAGAAATCAAACACACCTCAGTGATAATCACAAGGTTTTTAAAGAGGATACTCCAATCCGATCCTAGAGACCGAGAATTGTTCTGCTATGGCAATGTAAGACCCAAACTGACATCAATTTCCAAAATCAAACAACATATGCTAACATTAATTTCCAAAATCAAAACGAAGAGGCACTCAAGCATCTAATTAGCAGTGGTTATAAGTTTTAGCCACAGGAACTTCAGCCACAATGCAAATCAATTTCAAGAAACATTAAACTTCTGCAATTACGAATATGAAACAACGATATTTGAGAAAACAAACAGTCATTAAAACCAGATTGAAATATAATTTACTCTGAGTTTAACAGGATCTTGGGGACGCTGGCAAATGCAAATCGAACATACATCAATTTGTCGCACTAATTAATTCAAACCATCCAACGTCTGGACGCTTCAACAAATACAATCCAGCAACATGAATCGAGTTTCACACCTACTCGACTTTGTAATTTCAGCATGGGTGGATTATGCCAATCATAAATCAATTTCCTTAATCAACTTATTCTGCAATGCAAATTTTCGAAACTCTGGCAATGTAAATTAAATCAACACAAATCGATCTGTAAAAAAATCAATTAACGTTGCAAATATGAATTCAACCACACAGTGCCTAAGAATTACCTCTAACTACTCTACCGAACTGAACCGGCTGTGGTGGGCCCTTGCCACACCCAGGAAAATGTTGTTCACAAACTAATTCACACCTACAGCAATCTTCTCAGAAACTCAGCACACCTACGATAATCTTCGAGCAATCAAGAACACACCGGCATTTTAAATCGATTTCTGCTTTTGAACACCAGAGCACACATAAATGGACAGTTGAAGGATGCGTTATATTAACCCCCCCATCAAAAGGCGAGTCTTTGCTTTATAGGCATGTTTACATCGTAAATTTAGTAACAGTTTCATGACTGAGCAAGCGTTGGAGACCAGAGATATGGAATCCACGAAATTGGCACTTCCTTGTCTAAATTACACTATCAGTTTCTATTACAACTGATTGCAGCTATAATGAAAAAAACAAAATCTAATTTGAATCAATCGTACTCCACTATGCTTTAGAATGGCTAGCAGGCCCTCCACCATTTTTTACTATGCCAAAGTGCTAGAAGGACGTTGAATTGCTGAGCTGGGGCTTGAGCTGGAGCTTCCCATGTTGGCACATCCATTGTAGGCTGTCTGAAAAGACATAAATTCCTCCAAGTCGACAAAGCTAATCAACACATTCTGCAATATATCCATTGTTCTGCCCATAGTGATAAGTTGACAAATAGCATATTACAAAAAACTACCTAATACTAGCTATAGAATAGTGGAAACAACTCTACTTATACTGCTTTTACCTTTAACTGTGGTTGATGAAGGTCTTGGCCATTGTAGGGACTTAGGAGAGAAAAAGAGGGTTTATAGATGTCAAAATTAGGCCAAAAAGGGGCTAAGGAGGTGATGAAGAATAGACAAAAAGCAGCCTCAACATCTCCCCCACACTTGAGCTGAGGCATGTCCTCATGCCTCCAGTCATCATTGTCCAGTCAAAAAAATTAGTTGCTTGGGCCAACTTCTCCGGACTCTTCCTGAATGAAGCTGAGCATTTTGTGAACTGTGTAGCCAATCTTCTATCACTTGTCCTCTCTGCAAACTGAATTTTAGATGTTTTCCATGACTTCAACCTTCGATTCTTCCTTTGAAGCTCCTCATTCTATACATACAATCGGAGGTTCTCTTCTCTTAATTGATCATTTACCTTACTTACATATTGGAAGAGTGTCTAAAACCTGTGAGCCTTGTTCCTTAGTTTAGAGATTCTGTTTTGAAGCTTTACTGCTGTAATCTTGAAATCTTCATCTTCAGGGGCTGATATCTTTGTTGGGATTGTTGACTGTTGGGGATGACCCTCATCTGACGTATGGCTCATGCCCTGCTTTGGAAAAGGACCCTGCTGTTCCGGGCTTAGGGAAGGGAGAGTAGGAGTAAAAGCATGCATATCTTGGGCAATATCATCTGGGAGTTGAAACTGATGTGAAGATGAGGGAGATGAAGGAAATTTAGGTGAAGATGAGGGAGATGAAGGAAATTTAGGAGAAGGTGAGGGAGAGAGAGTACCGGAATATGGAAATGAGGTGCAAGGGGACTTACCCATGCTTCTGGTCTTTCGTTTCTCCAGTATGACAGTCTCGGAGGTGAGAGTTGGAGATTTACTAGCATGGATTGGGTTCTTCCTCAAGCTGGATTTGTGGCCTTGTTGAGTTGGGGGATTTCCAATTAATTATTCAAGGGGGACAAGGCTTTTCTTCTTTTTCCTAGCTGCCTTTTTGAAGGCCCAACTCCATGATTCAAGGAAGGATTGGGCCCTGTAGTATTTGTAGTTGGAAGTGCAGCAGATTGGATAGGTGAAGAGGGTGCAGTAGGGATGTTTGTTTCTGATTTTACAAATTGACTGACAGACCTCTGCTTCCATTTTACCTGAGTTTCTTCCCCTGGAAAATTTTCAGTAAGGAAATCCTCCCATGACTTTTTCCTTTTGCTCAGCTCCGCTTGCATAACTGATAATCTGTTGTTCGGGCAAATTGGGTGAAGGTGGGCTCATGTCTATCAACCCCCATGGTCCAGGCAGATTCAAACATTCCTGCATTCAGCCTATAGCATAAAATCGCACATCCCCAGTGAGGCAGTTGTTTAACAAAGGAATTTAATTAAAAACTCAGCACACAACTTTTACTTCTCGGGTCTGAAGAATCGATGACTGGTCATTCATTATGGCTTCAGAGTAGAACATTGCAGGTGCTCATATGAAGACAACCCATCTTTCAACGTCCCCCCTCTTCATCGAAATTTACCTTAGCTTCATTATAGATGCTGCATTTCTTATCGTGGAGGGACAACGACGCAGTCATGACTCTCGATGGAACGTTACCCAGAAATCGAATTATGATGACAATTCTGAGTTTAGCCAAATGACATACAGGCTTATGATAGAAGCTCATCTGCATGAAGGATTGGGTCCCTGCTGTATCATTATGTTTGCAATCACATCCCAGCGTTGATAATGTTTTTTCTCATCATCATGTGTTCTCCATTCACAGCCTTGATCACCACCTGTAATCATTTTGAAGTATGGACATGGGTGGACATAATTTTGAAGGGAATGGGCGATTTGGGGATGTAGGATTTATAATTGTTTTAGCAGACAATCAAACAAAAGTAGAGGCATAGGGAAGGTGGTAAAAAACATGTACTTGTAGTAATTATTTAAACTACCTATAACTAAATTAAGCAGATTTAAGCACATACCTTTGTCACTTAAATGATACTGGGAATGGACATAGCATCACCTTTTGTCAATACAGGAGCAGGTATGTTGTTTGAGTTGTAGCTTCTGCTGCAATGATGATCATGCTTAACAATAAAATTTACAATAAGTAATAATGTCCAGATCAATCAGATTTTTAGACTTGGGCTGCAATTCCAGGGCTTTTACTGTTGTTAAAAATAGAACTCTGCACAGTTCATTTGTACCATAGATCATTTATGATCATGTTGTAGCTTCTGGACAGCAGATTACCCAGTGAATATTTTGGTCTAGCAGTGAATTTCCAGGTACAGAGATGACAAATCCAGGGTAACTAAAGCATGGAACTGGTTATTGTGCAGGGTAGAACATAGAACCTCCAATTTCTCTGACAAGTGCCACCCAGTTTTGTGAGGCGGCGCTAGAACCTGTTCACCATCTCATGGATTTTATCCAGGCCGGAGATGATAACTGCCTGGGGCATTTCTGTTTAGGGAGCTTGAAATGTCCTGAAAGAAGGCTTCGGGGGGGGGGGTTTCTTTTCCTTAAACATTCTAGTGGGCCCGGAAAAGAATAATTCAATGCCCATTGGATCCCTAAGCTACCACCACCTTATTGTTTTATCGATCCTAAGGTAGTTCCTGCTCGGGGCATTCATATTTATGGAGTCTGAGTTGCCCATAGAAGACTCCAGGGGGGTTTCTTTTCCATAGATATTTCCTTGGGCCCGGAAAAGAATAATTCTATGCCCAAGGAATCCCTAAAATTCCACTGGTCCATAAATTTTACGAGCCTGGATAAAGGAATAAACCCACTCCTATCGAATTTCTCCTCTATTCTACATGGACTGTGGGGAGAACCACCTGTAGATATGGAAATTGACAGTCCACTGGTTAATCTATATATATATATATATATATATATATATATATAAGAAAAATCAATCAACCGATCCAGCAAGAGGCTGGTCATTTCCATGAACCAGCTCTAGTCCTGGATCCTTTTGAATGCCCTGCAAAAATAAATCATGTGAGAGGGGTTTATGATAAACTTTTAGTCGATGGCCATTCACTACAAAGGAAGTCTGCTCATTATCAATGGTTTTAATACGTACTGACCTATTATCAAATACTTCAACTACTTCATAGGGTCCCAATCAATGAGTAGAAAACTTACCCTTGAAGTGTTTGAACTTACTGTCGTACAACAGGGCCCAGTCGCCTACATGGAAGACTTTCTTTTTGATGAACTTATCATGCCATCTGGCTATTTGATCTTGTACCAGCAAGGTTTTGTGGTATGCATCCTGTCAGATCTCATCAAGCTCATTCAGTTGCATCAATCTCTGCTCTTGGGCTTTAGTCAGATTCATTCCCAATTGGGCAGCCGTCCTGAATTTCTTCACTTGGAACTCGATGGGAAAAAGTAACAGTTTCCCATAGACTAGCTCGAACGGGGTGTGTCCCGTCATATTTTCTCCAGGTAATCCTGTAAGCCCATAAGGCTTCCAATAGCTTGTCCGCCCAGTCCTTATGGTGCAGTTGAACAATTTTCGTGAGGATGGACTCTAGGACTTTATTTGTGGACTCTACTTGCCCATTAGCTTGAGGGTGGTAGGGAGTAGATCTATGGTGTTTAATCTAATATTTTTCAGTGAGTGCCTTGACCAATTTTGATGTGAATTGCGTACCTTGGTCTGTGACAATCTCGCTCGGTACACCGAATCTCGTGAAAATGTCTTCAAACAAAAACTTTACTACTGCCTTCTCCGTGGTAGTGTATAATGCTTTCGCTTCCACACACTTAGTGACGTAATCGGTGCATACCAAAATTTATTTCTTTTTCTTCAACATCGGAGAGATGGGCCCTACAAAATCCAACGCCCACTTCTCGAATGGTTCAATGGCTATCTGGGTTTGAAGAGGCATTTCGTCAGAGGAAACTGGCCTTCCCATTCGTTGGCAAGCATCACAGCTGGAGACAAATTTCTTGGCATCTTTAAAGAGTGAGGGCCAATAATACCCAGTATGGAGAACTTTGTACGAGTTTCGTTTGTCAGCAAAATGCCCCCCACAAGACTCGTTGTGGGAGGCTCTCAAGACATCGTACATTTCATCTTCCCGCACACACCGCCTCATGATCAGGTCTGGTCCTGTGTAAAACAAGACTCCCTCGATCCAGGAATAATTATCACTGCGTTGTACAATGTTATGTTTTTCTCTGGCAGACATGCTCTGCAGTAATTTCCCTGATACCAAATAGTTTGCAACATTAGCGAACCAGGGAGTGATGGCAGAAATGGCGAATAATGCTTCGTCTGGGAATTCATTAGGTACTGGAGTTGTCGTGCTTCCCTGTCCAATATTCAAATGAGACAAAAATTCAGCTGCTAGGTTATCCCTTCCAGGCCTATCGATTACAGTTATATTAAATTATTGCAAAAGCAACAACCATCTAGTTATTCTACCATTTGTAATTGGTTTATTCATTAAAAACCTAATGGCAGAATGATCGGTATGGACAAACGTCTCATAACCGGTAATGTAATGTCTAAACTTCCCAACGGCATGCACAACTGCTAACAATTCTTTCTCAGTAACTGTATAATTTAACTCTGTGGGGGAAATATTTTTGCTAATAAAATAGATAGCATAAGGATAGTGATCTTCCTTTTGTCCCAAAACTACTGCTAGTGCAGTGTTTGAAGTGTCAGTACATATGTGGAATGGCAAGGACCAGTTTGGTCCTCTCAACACCGGAGCGGTCAACAATCTATCTTTTAGTATCTGAAAGGCCTGTTGACAGTTGAAATTCCATACAAAGTCAGCATCTTTAGTTAATAACTTAAATAATGGTGCTGCAATATTAGTAAAATTTTCGATAAAATGACGATAATAACCTGCATGGCCCAGGAAACTTCTTACCTCTTTCTGCAAACTAGGAATAGGAATATGTGAAATTACCTCAATCTTTGCCGGATCAACTTTAATTCCTTCTAATGACACATGATGACCCAGAACGATCCCCCTTGTTTGCATCATTCTGCACTTGTCACGCTAAGGGCCAGGTTTGCTTCTTGACAATGAATCAACACTTTTTCTAAATTGGCCAAAGCTTGACCGAAATCATCTCCATAGACTGTGAAGTCATCCATATAGATTTCTACATAGTCATGGACCAAATCGAAGAAAATGGCGAGTACAGCTCTTTGAAACGTAGCTTGGGCATTACAAAGACCAAAAGTGAGGACTCTATAGGCATAGGTGCCCCAGGGGCATGTAAATGTGGTCTTTTCCTAATCTTCTTCAGCTATCTGGATTTTATTATATCCACTGCACCCATCTAGAAAAGAGAAGTATTTCTTACCCGAGAGTGTGTCGAGTACCTGATCAATGAAGGGCAAAGGAAGGTAGTCGCACAATGTGGCCTTGTTTAGTTCTCTGTAGTCAACGTAGATATGCCACTTGTCGTTCTTTTTCAGCACCACCACCAGAGGTGACACCCCTCTATTGTCTGAAATAGGATAGATGAAGCCCGCAGCTAGGAGTTTCTGGAGCTCTTCCTTGACAATCTCTTTCAATGATGGGTTCATTCGTCTTTGTGGCTGTCGGACGGGTCTCATCTCTTCGTTAGTGTAAATGTGATGGATGCAGGTGTTTGGATGGATGCCTCGCATGTCAAGCTAATCCCAAGAAAATGCTCCAGATTGCTCACAAATCATGTCCATCAATTGTTGCTTTTGTTCCGTGGTAAATTCGGCACCGATGTGTAAGGTTCTTCCTTCAGTGATTTCCACAGGCTCTATGGTGAGTTCATGGCTCTCCTCTATTGCGGAAAAATATGCGAACACGGCTGGATGGCAGGCTTCCTGGAACTCATCACTAAAAACATGATGGTAACCATTAAAAGAAATCGGATAATCAATACAAGAATTGTGAGATAAAAACTGGTGCAAGATATGTTCATCAGACTATTCCTGGAGACCTATAGACTGTTCTAATGTCAGCAAAGGAAACATATAGTCTTCATCTCTATAGGGGCTCTCGAGCCATAATGGTACTTCTGCAGCTGTCTGATTAGGGGGGAAAATAGACAAAGCTTGGCTAGTGGAACCATTGGAAATGATCATTTCTCCATTTTTGCACCCTATGACGGCATCAGCAGTTGCCAACCAAGGGCGTCCCAGAACTACAGGATGTCCAGGTCTCGAGGTTTTTGGAGAAATGACAATAAAATCTATAGGGTATTTCCAAGAAGCTATAGTGACCACTACGTCTTTTAGGGTTCCTATTGGTTTGATGACGGATTTGTTTGCCATTTCTAGAATGATGGGGGTGGGTTTAAGCCCTGGTAACTGCAACGATGTCATAGTCTCATATGTCATGGCATTTATTGCCGCCCCTAAGTCTACAAGCGTGTTTGGCAGAAGTACTTCGTTTATTTCAATGGTGACAATGGGATTCCCAGGGTCCTGATACTTTGTAGGCAAGTCAAAAATCATGGCGGACATTTGGCTCATGGTTTTTACGCTCTGCTTCTTATGCCCTTTCCTACCTAGCTTCTTGATGTAGATATCCTTGAAAATTTTGGTGTAAATAGGGATGTCTCTGATAGCTTGCAAGAGTGGAATTTTAATGTAGACATTCCTTAATTAATCTTCTAGGTTATATTCCAAAGGAGTCTCTTCTTTCTTTACAAGGAGTATTTCTGGGTAGGGTGGTTCATTTGATTCTTCTTCTTGTATTTGTTTTTGTTTTTCATTCTGCATATGGTTTTTGGATGAAGTGGATGGGACCTCCTCCCTTATGAGAACAACTGATTTCCCGTTATTAACTGTTTTCCCTGATCGTAACTGAATTTCGTTCATGGGGATGGTAGTGATCATGTATGTAGGGAAAGGCTGGATGTTTATGTTCTGTGCAGGTTGAGGTGGTCTATTGTGGTTTGGGTTAGGTACGGGTTGTGCAGACAATAATGTTGGGCGAGGTGGGTTTTGAGGTGCCTGCGAAGATGATGATGGTTCAGATGGTGCAGGTAAAAGTTGATGCAAGGGAGTGGATGGCAGCAATGGTTGTTGATATGTGTGAGGGTTATACCCTTGTTGATAGGATTTCATGGTTGGGTTGTACCCTTGATAGGTGTGAGGGTTATACCCTTGCTGATATGTCGAGGTGCTTGGCATATTTGGGTAGGGCGCATAGAACTAGCTATGTGGTTGATAGGGGTTGGTATAAGGGTTTGTCCTCCAGTTCTGGTTCCATGGGGTGTTTTGGGTTTGAGGAGCAGCCCAAGGAGGATATGCTGGCTGGAAGTTCCAGGGTTGTGTTTGACTATATCCTTGGGGACTAGGTTCTTGGAACATGTTCTGATTGGGGCCTCTCCAAAAGGGCTTTTTACTTGCTTGCGATGGATCATTTGTTTCAGCATTCCCTTTATAGATGGCCTGCAGACCAGGAAGAGATGGGAATTTACCAGTAGCATGTTCTAAGGCGTAAATTCCACAAACCTCAATACTGTCGATGGGACACTCTCTTTCCATATGCTTTTGCCTACATCTAGGACAAAAGATTGCCATAGCAGCCCTTTCGTCTTCTTGTTTCTTCTTATGTTTCATTGTGTCAAGCTGGTTGCCAATGGTGTTTAAGATGTCAGTTTTGAAGTCTTCCAGCAGGTTCCCTAGTTCGACCCTAGTGACAGCAGTAGAAGCAGGTTTCTGGTGTCTAGGTGCAGTGTCTCGGAGACTATCGCGCAGCTTCCTACCTACTTTAGCCTGGCTTCTAAAATAGGTTCGACAAAGTTCGGCTATTTCAGCAAAACACTTTTTGTAAATATCCCCACCACTTAAGATATTTAGAGTCTCGATGCATTCGTCTCTTAATCCCTTTAGAAAGACTGTTTTGACCATTTTTTCCTCTAGATGGGCTCCTTAGGATTTGTGAAAATGATACAGGAAGCGCTCAAGATATTCTTGTAGGCTCTCGTCATCTAGTTGTTGCATTCTCAGAATATCATTGAGGTCCCTAGTTTTGCAGAAATCCTGTTATTTCTTAAGGAATATAGATTTCATGTCATCCCAAGTGTATATGGTGTTTTCCCCTAAGCTCATAAACCATCGAAGTGCGGCATCCTTCAAGGTGGCTGGAAACAGTTTCAGTTTGTGTGCATCATCGTAGTAATTATAGCTTCTACACAAAAATATCAAATTCGAAAAGAAAAGCATCAGGATCCTCGGAGGACTTACCATAAAAGAGTGGCAGGGAGGTCATTGGAATGCTCTTCATTGTGATATTCCTGGCGATATCGAGGATAGGAAACCCAAAGGTAGTTTCTTCGTCATCTTTGTCTGGTCCCCCTCGTGGTCCATCAGTGTTTTCTCCCCTTCGGCTATTCCTGTTTCCTCCAAAGAAAGTGGGTCCTTCCTCTTCTTCATGATTCCCCTCGTTGTTTTTGTTCTCACCTTCATTATTTGCCATATTGGTGTTGATGTTGGTGGAAAGAGAGCCAATGGACAACCTTACTTCTTCTTGGTTTGCAAGTTATACTTCCAAAATTTCCTTTCCACTAGTACTCCCTTTTTCGTTTTTAATACTTGCGTAACGATCAGCAGGGTTAGTTAATGGAGTTTTTACCAAACCAAAATTTTCAGGAAATTGAGAACTAGAAATAAATCTACCTTTATTATCCCTAGGTCTACTTCTATGCATAAGGAAATAAGAATAAAGTTGAGAACACGCAGTAATCGGTCAGACTTTGGAGCAACCCCACAAAAGTGGATGCGTAGCTCTTCACTCACGTCTTGCCGTACTCTCTCCGCCCTCTGATAGCCCTGCAAGATCTCTGAACTTCAAACAATAATGATTACCTGAATCTTGAAATTACAGCGTCCCCGACAACGGTGCCAAAATGTTGTGTGAAATAACTGTCGAATTAATTCACCAATATTTATGTATCAAACCGGGCTCGTAAACACGAGTTGTACCTCGCTCTCAAGATTTAGCTCTTAGAGTCGAAGTTTGCACGATTCCTTATGTTGTTTAATTCAAGAATGGAAGCACACAAAAAAATCGATAAACACACACCTTGAAAATGAATCAATTCATAGCAAATCCTAGTTGGAAATCTTCGTTCTATCTATCTAAATCTGGAATCAAAACCATTACTAATCAACAGCAATAATGACTCACTGCTTCAAGGGAAATCTCAAAAACCCTAATTCTGCTTTTTAGAGGTCACACTTTGAAAGGAATTTCTAATCTGAGTGAATCGGTAAATGATCTCACACTCACACAACAAACTTGTAATTATAAAGGGTATCTCAAATCATTTCTAATATCAACACTTCATGGCAGCTTCACTATACTAGGTTTAAGTGGGAAAATGTAGTATCACACTGGTTCGGATATCAATTTCTCACACAGACTCCAGTCATGACAACCTTCAATCCTCCATACCTAACCGACCCGCTTATGTATATATATCACTTACTCTTGGCAATTTTAATTTCTACTTTGCAAACCAAATTACATTAGACTCAAGCTATCGGAGTGTGCAACTGTGCTCTGGGTATCAATTTCGAATTACAATTTTCCAATTACGCTTGTGTAAGATTACTTAGGCTTCTATGATGATACGCATTCTACAATAAGACAATGTCATGAATTTAATCAACACATATCACAACAAGGTATAAAACATAGAAAAAGATGAATTTAACTCTTGAATTTCACAGTTGACATTACCATGGGAAATTATATAATCATTCCCTGGGATTTGCAAGAAGGTTTCAATGTTCAGTGAATGATTGTTTTGCAAGAGTTAATTCTTCCGTCGCTTTTATGGATTGAAATTGTGAAGCTTAACACACTAATCCAAACATCAGTCCAAGCCACTTAAAACTCTATCTTCAAAGAAATACAGGCTTTCACTTAGGAATCTCACAAATTTAACTTGACCCTACTTCCATGCAAACAGGGCAAACTGCAAATATTGATTTCAACATGCCAAAGGAATGGGAAAATATCTCTACTCAAACTATTCTATGCATCATCCATTTTCATCCACCTAATCAACACACTATCTCCTCGTAACTTGCCAGATAGGACTAAAAAGGGACCTACAACTATCACTCTGCAATGAATCTAACTCTACACTCCCCTTTTTGGAATAAGCCAAACTCTAAGGTAACAACACTCTACCTCTGCCACCCAAGTGCATCTGTTTCAAGCAAAATGATATCTATCTATTACAGTGACCGAACTATGGTCTTCAAGCTACGCACATAGAAATGGACTGCAGATTACCTAAGGCATAGGGTCATCCAACACACAGCACAATGAACCATTGAATCTGAGTTGCAACTTAATTGAATCTTAGTTGTAATTTGATTGATACTCTGCTATTGGAATTGTTTTAGCCATGTAGATTCCAACTAAATGTTCTCACCAGATGATCGAATACCATCAATTTTTGTTCACACAGAAATACATCCGGCAATTTGTTTGTTTAGGAAGAGAACAAATTGTTTGCTCGACTCAGTTTCTGGGTAGTGCTCAAGTCACAACGAGGCACAAATGAAACACAATCTCTGTGGAAGAAATCAAACACACCTCAACGATAATCACAGGGTTTTTAAAGAGGATACTCCAATCTGTTGAGATTCAACAAGATGATGAGCTTAGTGAAAAGAGTCGCCTTCACTAAGTGGGCCCGCAGGCTATTTTTGGCGCAAAGTCTATTTTTAGACTATGTCTATTTTTAGACATGTCGATCATATTCTATGAGTTGCAGGATGCTATTTGTGGATGATTGGTCAAGTTGGAAAAATAGATGGACTTCTATTTTTAGACATTTTGGGCGAAGTCTATTTTTAGATTGCCAGTCTAAAAATAGATATGTCGAATATTATTAGCTCTTAATAATATTTGGACTCTAAACATCAACTTATTCTCTTGGAGCACTTCAATTCAGTGCACAGATGTGGCACATCAGCTGACAGAAGGAATTACACTATTCCTGGGGGTTTACTGGAGCTAATGCATGGAGGACTCAGTTAGAACTCAAGTGGCAGAGTTATGACACAGTTGGAAGAAGTAGCTATGGAGTTGTATTCAGTTTAACTCAGTTAGACTCAGTTGAGCTAGTTGTATCTAGTCTAACTGATTGATACACTAGTGAGAGTGGAGTGAATTAATTAGTTAATTAATTCACAAATAGTAACTCATTAATCAACTGAACAATATAGTAGTTAACTACAATGCATGGGAGTTTCAGTGGAGACCAGTGGAGAGATAGGTGAAAGGGCAAGATAGACTATCAGTTGTGACTATAGTGATGCATTGATTGCATCCAACACTCAGTAGAGATGCCAATGAGGATTGCGTGAGCAAGGCTGGAGCAATTCAAACTCATTTAGAGCCATTCTTCAGCAGGGATTGCGCAGTAGAGGCAGGCTAGCAGGTGGCAAAGATCGGTGCATGGATTTGCAAGATTAGGCCTGATTAGTGTGTAGCGATTGTATTATACTGAGAGCTTGATATGATCAGCTTTGTATGAGGATTGTTACATGATATCTATGACATATATTATATACAGATAGTTGGGGTTTTTAGCTTCAGGCTTTCCCGTTAAACAACTGTGTTAATGTGTGTGAATTTTTATTGTTTCATGTGTGCATTGCAATCTTGATTTAAATTCCGCAAATGATCAATGGTGGAATAGATTCTGTATTTTACATGAAGTTAAAATAGTGTGAGATCAGTAGAATCTTGGACATATAACACATAAGTTATATAATTTTCTACACAATCCAATCCTAGAGATCGAGAATTGTTCTGCTATGGCAATGTAAGACCCAAACTGACATCGATTTCCAAAATCAAACAACTTATGCTAACATTAATTTCCAAAATCAAAACGAAGAGGCACTCAAGCATCTAATTAGCAGTGGTTATAAGTTTTAGCCATAGGAACTCTAGCCACAATGCAAATCGATTTCAAGAAACATTAAACTTCTGTAATTACGAATATGAAACAACGATATTTGAGAAAACAAACAGTCATTAAAACCATATTGAAATCCAATTTACTCTGCGTTTAACAAGATCTTGGGGACGCTGGAAAATGCAAATCGAACATACATCAATCTGTCACACTAATTAATTCAAACCATCCAACGTCTGGACGCTTCAACAAATACAATCCAGCAACATGAATCGAGTTTCACACCTACTCGACTTTGTAATTTCAGCACATGTGGATTATGCCAATCATAAATCAATTTTTTTTAATTAAATTATTTTGCAATGCAAATTTTCGAAACTCTGGTAATGTAAATTAAATCAACACATCGATCTGTAAAAAAATTAATTAACGCTACAAATACGAATTCAACCACACAGTGCCTAAGAATTACCTTTAACTACTCTACCGAACTGAACCGGCTGTGGTGGGCCCTTTCCACACCCGAGAAAATGCTGATCACAAACTAATTCACACCTACAACAATCTTCTCAGAAACTCAGCACACCTACGATAATCTTCGAGCAATCAAGAACACACCGACATTTTAAATCGATTTCTGCTTTTGAACACCAGAGCAGACATAAATGGACAGCTGAAGGATGCGTTATATTAACCCCCACATCAAAAGGCGAGTCTCTGCCTTTATAGGCATGCTTACATCGTAAATTTAGTAACAGTTTCATGACTGAGAAAGCGTTGGAGACCAGAGATATGGAATCCACGAAATTGGCACTTCCTTGTCTAAATTACACTATCAGTTTCTATTACAACTGATTGCAGCTATAATGAAAAAAACAAAATCTAATTTGAATCAATCGAACTCCACTATGCTTTAGAATGGCCAGCTGACCCTCCACCATTTTTGACTATGCCAAAGTGCTAGAAGGACGTTGAATTGCTGAGCTGGGGCTTGAGCTGGAGCTTCCCATGTTGGCACATCCATTGTAGGCTGTTTGAAAAGACATAAATTCCTCCAAGTCGACAGAGCTAATCAACACATTCTGCAATATATCCATTGTTCTGCCCATAGTGATAAGTTGACAAATAGTATATTACAAAAAAAACTACCTAATACTAGCTATAGAATAGTGGAAACAAATCTACTTATACTGCTTTTACCTTTAACTGTGGTTGATGAAGGTCTTGGCCATTTTAGGGACTTAGGAGAGGAAAAGAGGGTTTATTGGTGTCAAAATTAGGCCAAAAAGGGGCTAAGGAGGTGATGAAGAATAGACAAAAAGTAGCCTCAACAATGGTTTCACATTCACCACCTCTATGCTTTCCCCTACATATTTCTTCATGTTTTGCACATTTGCCTTCATGTGTTTCCATTATGACTTCCCTATCAGGAGAGCTTCCTGTAGCAATGCCACTTACTCTTTCAAAACATTATTGCTTTCTGCTAAAGCCTTGTTTTCAGTTGTTATTATATGGATTTTATGATCTCTTTCTTGCTATTTAGCTTCTAAAACCTCCAATCTCTATTTTGTATTTAAAAATTCTTTCACATAAAGATTAGATGACCAGGTGAGAGGTGTGGATGTGGGACTATAGAAGGAAAAATCATTAATGAATTTTCCTTTCGATTTGTTGTTTCCATGTGCTTGCAGAGGGGACTTGTTTGAATATTTCTTATTGTGAATGGCTTAAGTACTTTCCCTTTGAGACCGTTTTTTCCTTTCCTGCTCCCATTTTAAACGGGCTAATATTCATTTTAAAATGCCCTGATATTGTTGGGCATTAACCCAAACTGATTTCCCAACTTTGGTTGATGAGGCAATTTTCACTTGTCCTAAATCATTTGTTACCACGGGTACTGAAATTTCCTGTCCCGTTGTCATGTTTGAATGCATTTCTGATGCAAGCAATTGTATAAATACCTTGCTAAGTGGATCTAGGGATTGAGGAATCAATCGACACTCTAACTCTTATTCTGAGATGTAGAAATCTTATGTAGCATTCCAGGTGACAGAACATTCCCTTCCATCAGAAGCCCTTATAAGCACAAACAAAATAAATACATGAAACTCTCCAGGCCTTTACATCTCGAAGCAATGAGTTTCACAAAGAGTAGAATATATATATATATATATATATATATATATATATATATATATATATATATATATATATATATATATATATATATATCTGTGTGTGTGTGTGTGTGGACATATGTCGCGTTTGTGCCTCAGCTACACGCCCGTTATTCTTCTCTCTGCTAGATCAATTACCTGCCCAAGTAAATCCAATTTCTTGTTCGTCGGTAATGATTTCCTATCCTCCCTTTATGTTGTTCTTATTATGTTGCGGTGACTGTGGATGATTGAAGCAGATTTAACATACCTCTACTCTGCCAGAAATGGATTCAGTATTTTCAAGGACTCCTCATGTACCTAAAATTTTGAAATTTGACAATTGTAACCTAGATTTCCTAAAAATTTCGTTGAATTTCATCAAAATCGTGCTATAAAAACCATTCTTTTCTGAGTGAAATAGTCACCCGTTTAAACTAAGGTTTATTAATAAATGTTGTAACAATATTACATAGCATTTATTCAAAACAAAATAAGTATAAGTAATTTTAGAGATATAAACATACCCATATATAGGTAAATATTAAGCACCATGCACTAAGTCAATTATTAGGTTTATGTCTTTTTATCATTTTTATTGAATATCACTTTATTAGGTTTTTGTATTTTTATCCTTTTTATTGAATATCAATTTATTTTAATCTAATAGAAAAAATAGAAATGTCTTAAGCGGCCAATGATTGGCTTAGCCCATGGTGCTCTTTATATTTCCCTGTATACATATATGTTTCAAAATCACTTATATTGTTTTATGTTTCTTAATTTTATTGGAAATTCGTAGAAATTTGTTGAAATTGTATATTGAAATTGTTTAATTTACACAATTTAGCGTGTTGAATTCATATATGCATTTTAAAAATAAATTTAAACAATAAAAAATAGAAATGTCTCCAAGAATTATATCATTGAATTCTAGTCTAAAATGTAAAAGAGCTAATCTACTTCTAAATATTATGTGATTAATATTTGTAATTAGAAAGGATAAAAACATTATGATTATTCATAAATATTAGTAACTATAATGAAAAAAAAAAATAACAACATTAGAAAGAGTAGTTTTATTTCTATTAAAAACACTTAGATTAGTTTTTATTTTGTAGAGATAATTACGTTCATTATTTTCTTTAAAAATAGATGAGTTAAGATTGATAATATATTTGTTGCACTTTTTCAAAACCTTGCATACATCATGTAACTCCATTCCTAAAATAGGTAGTGGACATGGCCCATACATGTTAAGTTCCACTACATCAAAATGAGTCGGGGAGTTTACGAGAGAGATGAAGAGATCATTATTGGACCAAATGATGTTAAGTTCCACTCCATCAAAATGATTTGGGGAGTTTGCGAGAGATGAAGAGAGGTCATTATTGAACCAACTAGAAAAAACATGCAAAGGGTTAGAGATGTTTTATGTCCATTCACAATAAATATAGTCAAACTACAAATTTTATTAGAAATTTAATTTCAAAAAAATTAAAAACAACACCAATAAATGAGAAAAAAATACATTGAAACACTAAGCTACAAGTACAAAGATAACATAATATGGAGAAAAAAAAGGGTAGGTTGAGAAGCCCCAAACAACATCATGAAGAGGAGTACAAGGCCTACGTGGAGGAGGAGAGTAAATCCTCGTTTTGTCTTAAGTTGATAGATATTGAATAAGCATTTCCACGCTAAGCCATGTAATTCTTGCATTAAATGATTATTTATACCATATGTCATAAAGAGATTTGTGGAGATATTTTGATATGAGTAGAGACTACTATTGACTTCTAAAAGAATTTGGAAAGTTGTTTCTAAATGAGTCATAACATTAATCTCTATATTGTTTTCCCTTGCCATATAGAAGAATGAGATTTAAGTGACTTAATAATGAATGATTGTATATTTTTTTAACACAACAATAAAGATGGATGTATCTCGTTGGTAGGGAATTTGAATTTTAGTAGATGTTATAAGTGATACTATTTCAAGAACACTACATGTCATAATACTAATATCATATAAAAATAAGTATGATTGTATAAAAGGTTAACAAGGTTAACATTATTTCTATATGCATTTACTTATGCTCTATTATATGCTATGTGACATTATCACGTATCAACTTAATATTATTGTGCAAGAAAATTAAGTGATTATATTTATTTTATTTTCTCTTGTATAATAAATTTGAGAATTAAAAATGTTTGTAACTTATATAAAACATCAAATGATTTATATGTAAGTATAAATTTAATCATTATATATTATATTAGTTAAGTCATATAAATTTAATGACTAATAAACATTAATAAATTAAGATATTGATGCAAGCAATAAGATTGACAATAACTCAAATATTAGAGCTAGAAGTAAGTTATAAAGCTAAAAAAATCTTTTAATAATACAAATAATCAAAATTTTCCATTTATAAAATACAAATAACTTAATCATTAAATTGTAACTATAAAAAATATTTTTTTTATTAAATCTTAAACATGATATCTTTTTTTCAATATAAATACAATAACTAACATTTAACACTTATCTCCATTTTTATATAAAAGTAAAATTTATAAAATATATTCTATATCATATTTGATAAACCATTATCACATTATATTTTACAACAAAACATTGTTTTCAATAATGCAGAGAAACGTTGATAAACTGCATTATTAAAATATTACACTATAAATGATGTTACAATCTGAATATGTAAGAAAATCTAACATGATATAATGTTATTTATTTAAGTATAAAATAAATAAAAGCCACAATTAAGCAAACTATGCATAAGAAAAGGACTATCTAGGTCCCAAAATTCAATAAATACAGCCAAAAAAACATGGGTGTAGGGTGGGAAAATAATTAACGAAACTTTTTGAAAGCGAACCTGTGTAGGGATTGACCGATAGAATTTCTGAAGGTACGAAAAGCAGTAATTTGAAGTTGAACCCGAAGCGCCGTTCTTTTAAAAAGATTTCTGAACTTTCTAAAGGCGTTCCAATAAAGTAAAACATTATTTTCCCTTAATTTCTTTTTTTCGGGGGAGTTTCACTTGTTTCAAATAGTTATAAGATGTTACTAATCACGTTATACTAATCATTTTCCTCTTTTTTCTCAATAAAGAAAGAAAATAAGTATTTTTAGTGTCCACAAAGTTAAAAATAGTTTATGGGATAGATTGCTTCTTCATCTCACTTTCATATTCAGCTTTTTTGCTGTAGAGTTTTACAATAAATGTTCTCATTTTCTTGACAAACTCTTCGCTGAATATATTATCCCAAGAGCTAGTTGCCAAAATACTTGCATAATTTTCCATGTTGTCTTTGAAGGCCTCGCATTCTAAAATGAAATGTTTTTCTATTTCCACTTTTCCGGAAGAGCAAAAAATACATACTCTTTCCTCCCACATTTCTTTTGGCCTTTTCCAGGGTGTTGGCTTTTGAAATCGTTGGAGACTATAAAGAACCTTCACCTCCAACGTGTATTTACTTTGAAGAAGAATTCAATTTTAACACAAGAAAATTGTACTATCTTCAAGACAATGTTGGAGAGATCAATTCAGAAGGAGAAAATTGGTTTCCAATGCTTCAACAGTCATGAGTTAACAAATATAATTCAAAGGGCACTTGAGAAGTGCAAAAGAGCAAAAAATAGGAAATCTTAATCAAATTGTTTTCCTGTAAATACTTGGTTTGATGAGGAATGCAAAATGGCAAGGAGAACCTTGAAAAAGGTAGGCAAGGAGAAGATGAATGTAAGTTATATAAACAGATACTAAAAAGGAAAAAAGATGAGTTCATGTAAGCAAGGCGAGAAGAGTTAATATATCTAGGCAAGAATAACCCAAAACTTTTCTAGCAGGAACTTCAATCAAGGAAGAAGCAAATCGAAAATAATATTACAGGAAATCAATGGTTTGAATATCAAAACAACTCTATGAGAAAGAATTAGAGGCTGAGCCTCCACCGGGGCTCAACACAACTACAAAGCTCTTCACGTTACAAGAGGTGGAGATTGGAATTAAGAAGATGAAAACATGAAATGCAAAAGACTTGGTTGAACTTCAAGCAGAGTATCTAAAATGGGGAATGAACACTCTTGCACCGCACATCATGGAAATATTCAACAACATCATTCAACAAGGATTCCCAAGAGACTGGACAACTAGCCTAGCAATACCCTTTTTTAAAAGTGGAGACATTAATAATCCTTCCAATTATATAACCATTATGATCGATCCTTTGTTTGCAAAACTTTTCGGAAACATGGTAGAAAATAGAAATAGAAAGTGGGCATAAGTAAAAGAAAAGAGGGCAAAAGTACAAACGATTTTTAGGCTGAAGCATTCTATAGTGGATCATGGCATCACGTTGAGACACATTATTGAAAAGGTTTGGGGGGATAAAGCAGAAGTATTATGTTGTTTTGTTGACTTCAAAATGGCATTTGACATAGTCCCTAGAGATAAGTTGTGGCGTAGAATGGAAGAACTTGAAATCCCTTTGCATTATAGAGTTGTTGTCCATAGACTTTATGAAGAGGTGAAAGTCAAAATTAGAACCTCATCGGGTATTTCAGAAAGCTTTAGAAGTGACATTGGAGTCACGCAAGGTTTCCCTCTATCCCTTACTCTTTTTGGTTTATATATTGATAAACTGGAAGAGTGGCTAAATTTGCAAGGTGGGGATGGTGTCGGTTGGGGGAGTTTGTGATAAAGCTTCTTTTATATGTTGATGATCTTGTATTGATTTCTAAATCGGCCCATGGATTGCAGATGCACTTGTATGCCCTTGAGCATTTTTGTAGAGTAGTGGGGGTGCAAGTCAATATTAGCAAGACCAAAATAATGATTTTCTCTAATAAAAGGAAGAAGAGTCAACATACATTCTTCTTTGAAGGCAACATTCTTGAAGAAGTAAATGAGTACAAATACCTGAGGATTGATTTCAACAATAAACTTAATTGGGAGGACTGCAGAAAGAAGAGAATCTTAGGATGGTGGAAAACATTGTATGCTCTTCAAAACAGATGTAGAGAGGTAGAGTTATGGGATTGGAAAACGATTGAAGTGCTTTTTGGACTCCTAGTTTGTCTAGTGATGCTATATGGGTGTGAATTGTGGGCTAGCAGCACTCTTGTCTCAAAATGGAAGCAAATTGAGAAAATCCATAAACGATTGATCATGAGCAAGTTCAAAATAAAAATTCTGGTACCTTATGAGATAATGTTGAGTGAAACAAGAGAAACTCCCATCGAAGCAATTGCTATGGTGCGGCTCATAAGATATCTAAAAACAATTGAGCAAATGGGAGTAGGTAGATGGCCTAATGTTATCTTCAAGGAAGGCATGAGTGAAAGAAAGAAAACATGGATGAGACAAAGCTACACATGGATGCAAAAATAGAATATCTACCTCAGTGCTTGTCCCACAAATAGCAAGGAGCTAAAGAATTTTGTGATGGAGAAGTTTCGTAAACAGGTATGGGGAAAAGAGTTGGGTAGAAAGAAGAAGTACTACATTGAAGAATTCAACCCTACATATGATCTCCAACAAAAAGAGTACATTGGAGCTAACATTCCATGGAGGGCAAAGGTTCTTATTGCTCAATTAAGAACCAACTCACATCAACTTCGGTGTGAAACAGGAGGGTGGAAAAGGCCTAAAGAAGCTTGGGAAGAACTGGTGTGTGCATTTTGCATGCCTAGGGCAGTGGAATCGGAAAAATATTTCATTAAAAAATGTGATGTGTTCAAAGAAATCTGAGAAAGTTATGTGAATATGTTACATCGGTTTCTTGGCATTGTCTTTTCAGCGATGGGATTATTGGAAGGTTGGGCTAGCTCATCATCAATTTGAATAAGAAAAGGACTGAAATGCAAAAGGCAAAAAATAGGGAACTCATAGTCCTATAGACTATTTTTAGTCTCATGGACGTTAAAATAACATTTCATTTCATTATATTGAGAAGTTAAAAGAAGACAACAAACCTCCTATAAACCTAATAATAGCCCAATGTGTATGTATAATGAACAAAAGTGTAACAATACATATTTCTTTAGTTTGTGGAACAATCCAAAGGATGATGTATAATCCTTGTTAATTAATTAGGTATATGAACAAGGTCATATAGTTGGTGGTCCTTGCTAATTAGTTTAATTACTGAACTTTGAAAGGTATGAACCAACTCCGATTTTTGAACAAAAGGGTTTGTGACGATTGAAAAAACTTCCATACTTCTAGTATTAGTCCTTTTAGCTATACAACCTTGATGTTGCCATGGTAGCTTCGCCCAAAAGCTTTTTCAAATTTTCACACATCGCTATTAATGGATGAGATTAAAAAAATAAGAGGAAAAGGAAAAGGAAAATCTCCCAAATTCAAGGGAAATTTGTCTCAAATTCATGATGAGATTCATTGCAAATTGCACGCCATATGAAAGCTCGTACGGTGTTGGAAACCTAAATGAGATCGAAATTCATTTAAATGAACT
>CM076569.1:859552344-859678021 GCA_034641835.2 Pinus albicaulis | reverse complement strand
ATGGAATAGCAAAGCAAATAAAGGATTGAACAACAATTCTGAAATAGAACAGCAAGTCTAAAATGGAACAGCAATTGAATAACTAAGTCCCGCAGGTTGTAACCAAACTTAATCTATTAACTCAAATGCATTCTTTGCAATCAAATAACATTCTTTCACTCTAAAAGCAATTCACACAAATCACACTAATGGAACAGCAATAACTATTAATGAATTATGGAACAGTACTGATAAATCAGAAACGCGCACAACACGAACGTTTAGTATAACAGCTCTGTAACAAAACAGTAAGAACATGCAATTAACTCTTGAAAGGATTAATAACTTGATGCGGAGTCAACACACGATTCTATCTGTAAAAAACCTCAATGATTCAATCTTTAACAAAGCATGTAATATGAACTTATAAAGCATATCAAATTACCAAATAACAATGATAAACAAACCACACAAAAGTCAAGTCGTAATGGTACAGAAGCAAGTGTCCTTCGGGGCCGGGCCCTTAGCCTCCAAGGATACACCGCTTTAAGTTAATCCAGACGCAGAGATGAAATAATCACCAAGCTTTTATTAATGCATCGGTCAAAAATACATTGAACCAGTTCTCAACGAGACTCAATAATCAAAGTTGATGTTTTACAGAAAATTACATAAAAGCGTATCCTATCTATCAAGCTAACAGTGTTGTCCCTTTATATAAAGGTGATGGCGGAGATGTCCAAGTAACATGATAAATAAAGCAGCGATCCCTCAGGATCGAAGATCCTGAGGGATTCGCCAAACTGTTAATTCTTCATCCTTTCCTTTCTTTGGCGCCGAGCTGGTGTCTTCTCCTTCTTTTCCGAGCCGATTTGCTGTAATCTATTTAGCCTTGTTTGCATTCGGTTCTCGTTCAGAGGGACAGCAGTTATCTCGACTTTGTCCTTTCCTTTGGAACGGAAATTCCTCGTTTTCTCCTTTTCCTGTACAGAAAATAACCATTATCAGTGGCTAAGTCTTGCATATCAATTCTCACATGTTTTGTTATGGTTCCTTATTACTTTCCAAATTCATGATACAAAAAGGTTCACAAATTCTATTAAAAAGCCACTGAAATAGTCATCAAAAGCATACCCATCATAAAAACCCAATAATTCTATCTATAGGCAAAACTGGTCCAAAAATAGGCGAAATACTGAGCTGGCAGCTGAAAACTCAGAAAAATCTCTAGGTGGGTCGCTCCTGAACTGCGTGGGTCGCTCATGTTGCAGGATGATTTTGAGGTAGTTCCTGACATCCAAATTGAGCTCATGATAGCTCGTTGGAAAGCCCTGGATGTCTACTTTCCAACCCAAGTGGAATTTCTGAATTTGGAGTTGATTTGACCCTTCAAAACTTCATTCTCCCAGAGGTACTTCCTGCTGGTGCAAAAGGTGGCAGCAAGGTGTTTTTTATGGTGTTTTTGAGCTGTTTGACCATCCAGATTTTGTTGAAATGCTAAGTTGACTTCAGAGGATGCATATTTAACCATGAAAAATCAAAAAATGTAAAAATCTCCTCCAGCAAGTGCCTCAAAAAAATGCGAGCGCAAGAGCGCGCGACCCACCTAGCCACAAAACCTGTTTTTTAAACCAAAAATTTGGAAATGACAAAATTTTCTCCGAATTTGCCCAAATTCGGAGCGGAGGTCATCCATCATGTGTCTTGCTCAGTCAATGAAGCTTCGGCCAAAATCCGAAGTGGATTAGGCCTTTTTCGCCGTTGAAGTGCCTTGCGCAACCTTCTCTTCATGATCCTCATCCTCGCTTTGCAAACATGCATGCGAGCCCAGTAATGGCCTTTCATGTGGCGAAGCATGTCTTTGTCGCGATTGGCCTTCGCCAATAGCTTCTCCAGATGTATATTCACCCGCGTGAGCACAGTATCTCTGTCAGCTGGTGTCATGTCACCGGGCCTCTTTCGATTCCACTGCCTGTCCTCACGGATTTGGCGCACCTCATAAAATGTGAGCTCATCCTCGAGCTGTTTGTTGCGCTGCTCCAAATAGTTAATCACCCACTGAGCTTTCTGCAATTGGTCTTTCATCTGGTCATTCTCGGCCCTTTGCTCCTGGATGACTTCCCTCAACTTCGAGCTAGGAGAGCCCGTATCAACATCAATGACTGTCATATCGGTGTCCCGGCCTCCTGATGGGCCCTCATCATGCATGGGCCTCTTGCCCCTGTCTTGTACCTGTACCTGCACTGGAGAAGAAAACGAGACCCTTTCCACATTACGTGGAGATAATACTCGCCGTGTCGATGAAGTCGGCAGGACCCCTTCCACCTCACGTGGAGATAGTACCCGCCGTGTCGCTGCAAATAAGGCCCTGTGGCCTCGTTGATATGTCTGAACTAAAGGAGTAATGATATGCCCAACCTCAAGCATGTCTGGCTGGTGTGAAGGCTCTCCTGCCTCATAAACTGCCTCGGGAGGCTGCTGTGGCACTCTGAAAAAGTCTCTAGAAATGAAGTCCTCCCAAGTGATGCCCTACTCTGCCAACTGATGTGACACCAAGATTTTGATCAAGGCGAAATGATATATACTCCTGTACTGCTGCACTGGGCTCGTCTTCTTCTGCACAAATGTAACCATCTTCTCTATGTTGCGGTATATGAAATAAGGAATATTCATCATACGCACCCTTGTGAAATGCATCAGCAAACGAACATGATATGAGAAAAGACGAGCATACCTGCCCTCACAACTAAAATACTGAATGATGAGCCTCATGAGTGGTGCATACTCATCTCTCAAGAATCGGAATGGAAAGAATCTGCCCAAGTAAGCCACATATCCAGTTTTAACATATGGCTCATAGTGAAATTTCTCTAAGTGCTTACCCTTGCTCCATTCCTCGCCTATGTTAGGTATGCCAGTGGCTTGAGCAATAGTCAAAGGCGATACAATGAAATCAACCCCAGCCAGGTTTACCCGATCACCCCGCAAATGAAGAACAAACAAACGTGCTAATTCACGATGAGGTCGGGTTTGTACAACCATCTCACAAAATCTGAAACATGACAAGAATCGAAAACAATCCATAGCTAATGGACATGCCTGCAACCGAGCCAAAGAAGTAGGCTCCTCTCTGCGATGATCACCACTTATGTTTTCTCTGCGAGAACTCCGTGGCACATTACCTTCAGCCACCGAATCACTGCCTGACCCTGGCTCATATTCTGACTCTGTCTCTGACATATCTCTGATCAAACCTTTGGCAATGTGTATGCTGATATGAATGCAGTGAAAGCAAGATTAGGACATATGTTTAACATTCAATCAATATCCCACCGCCAAAACACCATCAAGGAATCAAATTATGGATAAAATCTCTGCTTCAAATGGGCTGAAAGGCAGCATCTCTATTTTGAATGCAAATGAAATTTTGACAAAATAGGAGTAGGCAACCTTCAAAAGTTTGGACACATCTAGTCAAAGGAGAGTATGGTATAATCAGTGATAGGTTTGCCTACGAGTTTATGACCATAAAGGTTTCAATAGGTCATTTGAAACAATGCTAACATTGGGCAATGTGACTCATTACACACATGAGAAATGTGACTCAAAGGGTTTAATCATGGGATAACAATAACAATGGTGACAGTGGTATTATGGGTATGAGAGCAGAGTGATTTTCATGTTTTATGAAAGGCTGACCATATCACTGTTTCAAACATCAAACCCATTTTTTACACCATTGATTTTCATTTTAACCCTGAAAACAATAATCTCATAACAGTGGGGTTTTAAATCCTTCATTTGCATATTAGAACCATGTATGATGACACAAATACGTTTGCAAACCCCAAGTGATTGAAGAAAACCTGCTTTGAAGGCAACTGGAGTCAATTCCGAGCCAATCTGGGCGCTCAAGCACAATTCCGGAATGCTGTCTCTGCGTGGGTCGCGCAGGCTCAGTTTGGGTCGCGCAGCCCAGGTGGGTCGCGCAGGTGCAAACCCATTGTGCTAAACCAACTCTGTTTGGGTCGCGCAGCCCAGGTGGGTCGCTCGGCCTCAACTTGGGTCGCGCAGCCCTAAAACCCTGTCCACGCCTTCCAAAAGTCTGAAATCGGCTTTCACTTGGCAAATACGATTTGGGAGCAATGAAATCGGTTCAAATGAACTTGTTTGGCCTTTATATATCTCACAAATATCTTCCCAATCAGATTTCATTTCAAATCTAACTTTAAACCCACATTACAAATGTTTTTGTAATTTTCACTTTGGCTTTTAAATACAAACTTTGCTTTGGCTTCTCTGAGGTCGATACTGATGATTTTATTGTCTTTTTGCAGGGATATGGCTGTCTTGGCTAGAGAAAAGACCAGGGGTCTGCTTTTACAATGTCTTCATGGCGGAATAATTAAAATTTATTACAAAATGATAATGAGAAATTTCTAGTTCCAAAACAGAGTTTTGGACTAGAAATGTATTTTTTTTTTAAAAATGCTGATGATAATAAAAATAGAAATTCAAGTACTGGACTCTCCTCACCTTGCAGGCTTTATGACTAGTGTATAAATGACTCAACAAACCCTAGACACCAAGACCTAGGACACTTATTGACATTTTAATGACCTCATACATAATGACAATGACTATAAATAATTTTTTGAGAAAATATTTTTAAAATAGCGCTGCAGGTATAACATGAGGAAACACAAAATGACACAACCCTTCGTCAGTTCATGGCATGATCCTAGTGATATGAAAAGAAGTGAAACAAGTGAGACACCTAATAATGAATATGCAAAAGACGAAATGATCACTGACGGAGGGCAGCAAGGGCTGACTCTAACATTGGCTCCAATGGGGATGGTAGCTCCAGCTCCGTGGAGGTGCCAAGAACCGTAGAACTTGGGAGAGCAGACAGTGCCTCCATCCATTGGGCGATGGAATCATTATTTGAACGGATAACCCAAAACCTTTGACACATTTATTGAATGAAAACTTGACTGAAAACTGACTGAAACTTGACTCAAACCGACTCGATGGCAAACTGAAATAACTTGAAAAAAACTGACTCAACAGACCAAACACAAATGACGCATGACTGAATTAAAACAAAACTTTACCAAGCTTTTTGAAAAAGGCAGTAGTCCATCAAGATTTGGAATCATGATGACAACCACCTGCATACCAATGAAATATGTACAATCATGTATAATTGGCTTTCCAATGTAACCAGTCAAGCAGATGGCTACACCTCAAATTTCTGCTCTTACTCTCTTCAAGTAGGCAGAATGCTAAACCTGTAGGCAACTCAACACAATCACTGAAACCAAAGCTCATGACAATAAACCAGGCAACATTTATTCTTTCTAATGCTTGCAGAAGAATGCTGAAGGGATCTTGAAAATCCTGAAGCACTGGCTTATCTAGAGATCCAGCTGCAAAAATACTAGTATTCACCTCACTCTGATCTGAAAGGACAATTGATTTCTGAGGGATAGAGATGCACAAATCTGCCATCTGAGTGTTAGCTGTAGGTTCCTTGACCATGAGAAATTCTGGCATATACTCTTCAATTTCATGATCTAGGTCATTCTTAAACAAAAAACAATCTTCAAGGTTATCAAACATGACAGCCTTATCATCTTTGTGAAGGAAAAAATTATCTGTTTGCTGATCTACACAACTGATTACAAGACAATCATCTTTTTCAACAGAGGAAGAAATTTCACCAACACTTTCCTGATTATGTGTGCACTACAAATCTGCTGTAGCTTGGGCTGTAACAAGACCTTTCAAAAGCTGATCTATCTCATCTTCAGACAAAGGAGACAATGCTTTTTGTTTTCTTTTGCTCAAACAGTGATTATCTTCATATGACAAGGCATTCAAACTATCATTCATAACTGAGTTATTGAAAGGAGATTTATCACTTACTTGCACAAAGATCTCATTCTGTCTTTCATGAACTGACTGAATCACCTCTTCATGAAGGCTGTGTTCTAATGATGAGCTGATAGTATGACTGAGAACATTTGGATCCATTACTGTGTCTTCTGCATCCCAGATGATTTCAACAGCAGAGTTCTCCTTGATGGGCTTCAACACAAGATATGCTTGGTCATCATGATCTGAATCTGAATCTGAAGTAGTTTTCTGGACATTATCACGATCTGCAATTAGAACTGGACTTACTTGCATGCTGCTGTCTTCTGTGGGCAGATCTGAAATGACATTCTCCCTTTCATCATTTTCAGCCATATGGCCATCAACTTGCTGCAAAGTCTCCTGAGCACCTTGATAGGTATCCTTTAGGTTCTCTTCATGTTGCTGAAATGGATTCTCATATAGAGCCTCCATGATTTCATCATTCATGAAATTATCATCTTCATAATATTTCTCCAGGCTTTCAATAAAAGTAGAAGCATGTTTGCAACAGTCATGAACTAAATTTAACGATGGATAAGATGTTTGATATTTTTCAATGAACAGGGCATGAAAATCCTCTAAACAATAAATACAGGCCAGCGGCAAATTTTCATACCATGACTGAGCTTCACCTTCCAGAGTGGCTAAGAATATCTTCATCAAGCAATCTTCAGGAAAATCCACCCTCAACTTGCGAATATGCATGTGAAATCTGACTAAATGTAAAGCAGCATCTTTCTTACCATCATTGTTAAACGTAGGCAGATTCCTCGACCAATCCACCTTGGGCATCTTATTCGGAAAACCTGGGATGTGATCTCGGCTCATGGGAGCGTATCTTCTTGTGATTCGGTCCATCTTGAAAATCTCACAGCTACTGATCTCCCTGCAGTGAAGTCACCATGAAGCATCGATTTTTGGATTTGTTCAGTGAATGAAGTCACCAGGTGAATGATTTCAGCCTTGCGATGTCTGACCGTTGTTCACCATCAACGATCAGATCTGAACTTGATACATGTACTGGGGCAATTTACAAGTTAAATACTACGATTACAAGTTATACCGGAGATCGACTGAAGCAGCATTTATCTACTTCGCTGATGCATAGCAACAACGTTTCGAAGGCTACCTGGCGTGTCTTCAGACTCCGTCTATAACAAGCAAACGTTTTGAGTTTTTTCCCAGTATGGTCGCCACTATGTTAGCACTCAAATCTACCTCAGGCTGAAATGAAGTAAAACTCAAGGCTACATCAAACCACGCTCAGCCTCGTAGCTAGCCCTACGAGGACAGGAGAGGGCTCTCTCCGTCAATCTCGAGAAAATAAGCAATAAGATGCGAGATGACTTACGATAGGAACTGATTTTAGGCTAGTAAAGAGATAATTATGTTTGGTTTTTGGTTTTTTGGGTTTTCGCTGGAGTAATGGGAAAACAAAATTTTGGGTCCGGGGATAAGGTCAGACCTTTGCAGAGATCAAGTTGGGGCGAGGTAGGTGATGATCTTTATGCTTCGAATTGGATTTTATGGATAGATTAGACTGATGAGGAGCTGAAGAGGGAAAAGAAGAACTTGGATCCTCTCCAAACAGCTGAAAACATATAGAACTAACTGAATTCAAAGGCTAAGCACTGTAAACAATGGATTCAACCTTAATCACTCATTCAACTTGGTTCAGAAGCATAATGAAACGATGGCATACATTAAACATGAAGAAACTTACAGTAAACAAAGGAGAAACATCATCAAGAACAGAACACCACAAGGATCCCAACAAGTGCCGCAAAACCCCTGATCTTTCCTTAGCCAAAATATGAAAAGTATGTACAATAGTATCAAAAGTGTCCCAAGAGTCCAACCTCTCCAACCCCTGAAAATGATTGAGAAATTACAATATATAGATCACTCTAACACCTTTCCCCACCTCTAGGGGTCGAATTCCCTCTTCAGGGATCAGTTTCAACCAATTTTAATCATGGAACTACAATCTAGGCAGCTAACCACTTGCCTCTAAAAGAGTGGAAACTGATCCATTACATGATTTTTTACTCATTTGAGAGTGAATCTTCTAGAAGAGATAAAAACAAGCCAAAGTTACATATCAAACATGAATTTACATCATAAAAACCCAATAATTCTATCTATAGGCAAAACTGGTCCAAAAATAGGCGAAATACTGAGCTGGCAGCTGAAAACTCAGAAAAATCTCTAGGTGGGTCGCTCCTGAACTGCGTGGGTCGCTCATGTTGCAGGATGATTTTGAGGTAGTTCCTGACATCCAAATTGAGCTCATGATAGCTCGTTGGAAAGCCCTGGATGTCTACTTTCCAACCCAAGTGGAATTTCTGAATTTGGAGTTGATTTGACCCTTCAAAACTTCATTCTCCCAGAGGTACTTCCTGCTGGTGCAAAAGGTGGCAGCAAGGTGTTTTTTATGGTGTTTTTGAGCTGTTTGACCATCCAGATTTTGTTGAAATGCTAAGTTGACTTCAGAGGATGCATATTTAACCATGAAAAATCAAAAAATGTAAAAATCTCCTCCAGCAAGTGCCTCAAAAAAATGCGAGCGCAAGAGCGCGCGACCCACCTAGCCACAAAACCTGTTTTTTAAACCAAAAATTTGGAAATGACAAAATTTTCTCCGAATTTGCCCAAATTCGGAGCGGAGGTCATCCATCATGTGTCTTGCTCAGTCAATGAAGCTTCGGCCAAAATCCGAAGTGGATTAGGCCTTTTTCGCCGTTGAAGTGCCTTGCGCAACCTTCTCTTCATGATCCTCATCCTCGCTTTGCAAACATGCATGCGAGCCCAGTAATGGCCTTTCATGTGGCGAAGCATGTCTTTGTCGCGATTGGCCTTCGCCAATAGCTTCTCCAGATGTATATTCACCCGCGTGAGCACAGTATCTCTGTCAGCTGGTGTCATGTCACCGGGCCTCTTTCGATTCCACTGCCTGTCCTCACGGATTTGGCGCACCTCATAAAATGTGAGCTCATCCTCGAGCTGTTTGTTGCGCTGCTCCAAATAGTTAATCACCCACTGAGCTTTCTGCAATTGGTCTTTCATCTGGTCATTCTCGGCCCTTTGCTCCTGGATGACTTCCCTCAACTTCGAGCTAGGAGAGCCCGTATCAACATCAATGACTGTCATATCGGTGTCCCGGCCTCCTGATGGGCCCTCATCATGCATGGGCCTCTTGCCCCTGTCTTGTACCTGTACCTGCACTGGAGAAGAAAACGAGACCCTTTCCACATTACGTGGAGATAATACTCGCCGTGTCGATGAAGTCGGCAGGACCCCTTCCACCTCACGTGGAGATAGTACCCGCCGTGTCGCTGCAAATAAGGCCCTGTGGCCTCGTTGATATGTCTGAACTAAAGGAGTAATGATATGCCCAACCTCAAGCATGTCTGGCTGGTGTGAAGGCTCTCCTGCCTCATAAACTGCCTCGGGAGGCTGCTGTGGCACTCTGAAAAAGTCTCTAGAAATGAAGTCCTCCCAAGTGATGCCCTACTCTGCCAACTGATGTGACACCAAGATTTTGATCAAGGCGAAATGATATATACTCCTGTACTGCTGCACTGGGCTCGTCTTCTTCTGCACAAATGTAACCATCTTCTCTATGTTGCGGTATATGAAATAAGGAATATTCATCATACGCACCCTTGTGAAATGCATCAGCAAACGAACATGATATGAGAAAAGACGAGCATACCTGCCCTCACAACTAAAATACTGAATGATGAGCCTCATGAGTGGTGCATACTCATCTCTCAAGAATCGGAATGGAAAGAATCTGCCCAAGTAAGCCACATATCCAGTTTTAACATATGGCTCATAGTGAAATTTCTCTAAGTGCTTACCCTTGCTCCATTCCTCGCCTATGTTAGGTATGCCAGTGGCTTGAGCAATAGTCAAAGGCGATACAATGAAATCAACCCCAGCCAGGTTTACCCGATCACCCCGCAAATGAAGAACAAACAAACGTGCTAATTCACGATGAGGTCGGGTTTGTACAACCATCTCACAAAATCTGAAACATGACAAGAATCGAAAACAATCCATAGCTAATGGACATGCCTGCAACCGAGCCAAAGAAGTAGGCTCCTCTCTGCGATGATCACCACTTATGTTTTCTCTGCGAGAACTCCGTGGCACATTACCTTCAGCCACCGAATCACTGCCTGACCCTGGCTCATATTCTGACTCTGTCTCTGACATATCTCTGATCAAACCTTTGGCAATGTGTATGCTGATATGAATGCAGTGAAAGCAAGATTAGGACATATGTTTAACATTCAATCAATATGATGATCACCACTTCTGTTTTCTCTGCGGGAACTCCGTGGCACAATTAGCTCAACCACCGAATCTTTGCCCGACCCTCGTTCATATTTCGACTTTTGTCTCGACTCATATCTACAGGATGGCAAGTCGGAAACCTTGTGGCAATCGATATGAATGCGGTGAAAGCAAGATTAGGACATATGTTTAACATTCAATCAATATCCCACCGCAAAACACCATCAAGGAATCAAATTATGGATAAAAGAAGCATCAAATGGGCCGAAAGGCTGACATCTGCTTTTGAATGCAATGAAATTTTGACAAAATAGGAGTAGGCAACCTTCAAAAGTTTGGACACATCTTAGTCAAAGGAGAGTATGGTATAATCATTGATAGGTTTGCCTACGAGTTTATGACCATAAAGGTTTCAATAGGTCATTTGAAACAATCTTAACATTGGGCAAACAAAAACATGAGCAAATGCTAACATTGGGCAATGTGACTCATTACACACATGAAAATGTGACTCAAAGGGTTTAATCATGGTATATGATAACAATGTTGACGGTGATATTATGGGTATGAGAGAAGAAGTGATTTTCATGTTTTGGTGACCATATCAACATTTCAAACATCAAACCCATTTTTACACCATTGATTTTCATTTTAACCTGAGAAACAATAATCTCATGTGATGGGGTTTAAATCCTTCATTTGCATATTAGAACCATGTATGATGACACAAATACGTTTGCAAACCCCAGTGATTGAAAACACCTGCTTTGAAACCGTGGAGTCAATTAGGAGGCAATGCGGGCGCTCGAAGCACAATTCGGAATGCGTGCGTGGGTCGCGCGAGCTCGATTTGGGTCGCGCGACCCCGAGTGGGTCGCGCAGGTGCAAACCCATTGTGCTAAACCAACTACCATTTGGTCGCGCGACCCCGGTGGGTCGCTCGGCCCTCGACTAAGGTGTGTGACCCTAAAACCAAAGCCACGCCTCCAAAGTACGAAATCGGCTTTCAATTTTTAAATACGTTATGGGAGCAAATGAAATCGGTTCAAATGAACTTGTTTGTGTACCGCTACAAATATCTTCACCATCATACTTTATTCCAAATCTAATTTCAAACCCACATTACAAATGTTCTTGTAATTTTCTTTAGCTTTTCAAATACAAACTTGCTTTGGTTTCTCAAAGTCGATCTTGATGATATTGTCTTTTTGCGGGGATATGGCTGTGCGGCTAGAGAAAAGACCCGGTGCCTTTTACGATGTCTTCATGGCGGAATAATTAAAATTTGTTACAAAATGATAATGACAAATTCTAGTTCCAAAACAGAGTTTTGGACTAGAAATGTATTTTAAAAATGCGATGATAATAAAAATAAAATTCAAGTCTGGACTCTCACCTTCACGGAGCTTTATGACTAGTATAAATGACTCAACAAACTAGACACCAAGACCTAGGACACTTATTGACATTTTAATGACCTCATACATAATGATGACTATAAATAATTTTTTGAGAAAATATTATTAAATAGCCTTTAACGAGTTTAACATGAGGAAACACAAAATGGTAACCTTAATTGATTCATGGCATGATCCTGTTGATATGCAAAGAAGTGAAACAAGTGAGACACCTAATAATGAAAATGCAAAAGACGAAGCCAGTCAGCAGCGGAGGGCGTGGTGACTCTCGCAGTATGTACGTACAATTCTCAGTTATGAACCGATGACCACAGATGGTACATAACCATCATTACAAAATAAGAACAAAATTGGGTGAAAAAATCAGAGTGAAATAAATAAATAAATATTAAAAAAAAAAGTTTTATAATGTCAAATTTATAGATTGTTATTTAAATTTTTGGTCAAATAGCCGATAAATTCATGGACGAGGCCAGAGAGATACTTGAAAATATATAAATAGATATAAATGACTCTTGAGAGATAGCTACAAATTAACTTGGAATCTAAGCACAAATGGAAATCTGAGTAATTTCCCTGCAATGCCAACTAGGGTGGCAATTAATATCTGTTGAAATCGACTGAGTACTAGCTAGGGTGGCAATGATATCTATTGAAATCGACTGAGTACTAGCTAGGGTGGCAATGATGTCCGTCAAAAGTAGTGTGAGAGTCTCTTCTGAAATCCTTGAGAGAAACTCGCCTGAGCTCCTATTTAATCAACAAGAAATAATAAAAAAGCAGAATGAACAAGAAATGGCCTTCTCTCCCCTTTTATAAGATTTTTTTCAAATCTTCTCTAATCCTCTAAAAATATCCTTTTAACATTTTATTAATAAGCCACTTAGTGCATTTTCCCCCTATTTTCCAAGTGATTCCCCCCCCCTTTATTTACCCCTTGTTAATTTTCACACTCCGATATGTTTTTTTAATTACTTTTAAGTTAATTCACTTCTTCAATTAGAAATATTTTCAATAACAATTAATCTTTCCAGTCATCGATAATAATTGAAAATAGAACATTAAATGCAGTGATAAAAGAGACAATTAGCACATCAACAAGAGACACCATATTTGGTGAAAGGTAAGGGAAAAACTGCACAAGGGGGAAAACCCTTTGAAAAATCTTCTTCTATTAGATTGTCATAAAATGTATAATAGAGAGTACAATGAGCCGAAAATAAAATCATCCACAAATTTAAGCCAACAACATTCAGAAATATGTTCCCAGCATCAATAGATATGAGAGACAATTTTTCTCGTCTTCATTCAACTACGATCAACTACGGTCAGAAGTCAAAAAAATTCCCTAGAGCCCAACCGCATGGAGGAGTTGTGCATGTGGCTAATACCTTCCAACTGCACCCTTGAGCCTACCGAAAATTTCCTTTGACGAGCCTACAGCTAAGACCCAAAACCCTAGAACACGTGCGAGCTTCGGGCCCTGTATTTTCGGACCTGTGCGAACCACTTTCCTTGACCTTGCCTCAAACCCATGCGAACCAATTAATGAAGAAGAAAAAAAGAAAATGTGTATTAATGTCCAAATGAGCTTAAGGTCACTTGTATTTATATGCTTTCAAGGGTGACCAATTTCTTGTTAGGACCGATCATGTCCAAATGTGCTTATGTGGGATTTTCTTCATAAGTACACTTTCCCTTATCCAAATTGGGCGCTTCAAAAGTCAAAATTGGTCCTCTCGAAAAGAGGAATCTATTCCCATGGTTTGAATTTTTCATTGAGTTTATAAAATTAACACTCCCTCTCAGCTAGGGAGAAATTATAGCTACATCATGTCATGAGTATCATATCGTCATATCATGTCCCATCTATGCTCAACTCTATTCGTTGAAACATTATCGAATCTAAAGAAGAAGAATCAGGGAGAATTAGCTACCACCTTCTATAATGTCAGAGAGCATATCTCAATCTGAAAACATGATCAAGGAGAACATATCAACCTACAACTACATTGGAGCACATCTCAATCCGGAATCTCATGGGGGAGCTAAATATTTACAATCACATATAGAGCAATAGGTGATATAAGGGAGAACATCTCAACCCATCCTATTGTACAATGATCTTCCAAACAATGACCCTCAAGATTCATGTGGTATAACACTTTCATCATAATAATCTTGGGTTGTACATCCCCAAGTACACTCTCAACCTGTTGGCCAAACAAGGAGTGGTAATCCCAACAAGCCTAGCTTGTCAGTATGATGCCAATTGAAGTATACTCTGCAAAGAATAGGGTAGGGGAGAAACATCTCCAACCATATGGGTAAAAAATAGGAGAGCAACATATACGACCCTATTATCCATAGATCCCTCAACCCCAGGAGCCCTTTATCTCAATTCCTCACCCTGTGAGCTCATACAGGGGGGAAGAGTTGGCTTAGTATTCTTGATCAGTGATGCCCCTTATCAGGAGGGGTCACATGCATTTGTCTAAGTTGATCTCTAAAGACCAAGAACTTTCCTTTCAACAAAGCCTTGGTAAGAATATATGCAATCTGCTCATCTGTCAATATATGATGGAGTCTAACAGCTCCTCTCTGCACCATGTCTCGTACGTAATGATATCAAATCTCAATTTTCTTGGATTTGTCATGAAATACATGATTCTCTGCCAGATGGTTCCCACTCTCATTGTCACAATATATCACTATAGTTTCTAGGAACTTCTCAAATAGCTCTCTAAAGAGATTCCTCAACTAAATTGCTTCGCAGTTAGACATGCTAGTAGTGATATACTTTTCCTTGGTCATACTCAATTCTTCAAACTTCTAATTCCTGCTCATCTAGGATATCATGGAAGATCCAAGAATAAAATAACATCCAGGCGGTCTCTTCTTGTTGATAATGTTTCCTTCCCAATCAGCATCAGTATATCCATGAATTCAAACATCTCTAGTAGTATATCTCAGACCAAGGGCGATCTTCCTATGAAAATATCTAAAAATGTGTTTGGCAGTGATCCAATGTGCGTGGAGAGGCTCGGTCATGAATTGAATCAATGTGTTCATTGCATAGAATATGTCTGGATAGGTTTTCACTAAGGACATCAAAGCCACAATCAATTGTTTATACTCAGATGGATTTTCAAATTGGGTCCTGTAGCTTCTCCACACAATTTCTTGAAATTCATTTCCATCGATGCGGGAAAGTAACTGCATTATGTCATTCCAAATATCTCCAATAGCTTCATGACATATTTTCCTTATGAAAGGAAAATATCACCAAGCCTTTGCCACATCTCAAGGCCTAGAAATTAGTACATGAGTCCAAGGTCCTTCATCTTGAATTCATAGGCTATATTCCTCTTACACTCGATCATCAGGGGCTCACTCCCTGTCAAGAATAGATCGTCAAAATATAAAACCAAAATCATTGGCATACCTTGTACTACCTTGAAGTACAGTTGGGATCGACATTACTTCTTGTGAATACCAAATAGTTTTCTATGTGGGCGTACCATGCTCTAGTGTAATATTCCAAATTAGCCATGAGCTAGTTGGAATATTAATTTTTGTTTCTGCTTTCTTGTCTAATGAATAAGAGGATATGGAGATCCATAAATATCCTTAAATAAGAATAAAACCAATGCCAGTGTGAAAGGAGGACATCTTGGCAGCTTAATTGAGCACCCTTGTGTGTCAAAAAGGGCTGGAACACCTTGACTGGGTCAACTTTGACCAAATCAACAACGTTATCATGGAGTAGTGGTGTTCATTGTGGGACAACGCAGTTTTAGATGGAGACACCTTGCATGGAAGTAGTGTCATAAATGAATGGGGCTTAGCGTTAGAAAGCTCATTTCTTATATAAGGAAGGTTATGGTAGCCATATTTCATTATGTTATGTTGATATATGTATATGTTTTTATATATGGTTTGCTTAGACATATAGCTTTCTTTTGTTGTTTAGAAAAGATTGCAGTGTTGTTTAGCACAGGGTGTTCCTGATCGAGAATCCCATCTCTTTCCTTGAGAGGCCTCTTGGAAGAGCATTGTACTACATTCCACTATCAGGCATTTGGCCAAGGCTTCAATCTTAATGTACAACACAGTTCTTGTTTAGGATTTCTGTGTGTGTTGCAGGGCAGAAGTTGTGGAGGTTTGATTTGGGAGATTTATGAGCGAGATCTCATTGGAGGGAGGTTAATTTCTCTTTGGAGGATAGTAAAGAAGGCCCTGGAGCTTAATTGACACATTTGGCATAATTCCATAGTATATTTATCCCCTACATTGCAGTATCAGTTTGGATTTGCGTTATTTTAGGGAGGAGTTGCAGGGGTATTTGCAGTAGGTGATTTGGGGAATGATTTATTCAGTGAAGGGGCCAACCTTTCATCCAGAGGATCCTTTGGAGGAGAGCATATTCATTTTATTATCAGCTTTAGCCATTTTTCTTCAGTTACTTGTTGCAACAAACTTTTCATCCCTAGCGCTACAACTCACATTGTATTATTGGGTGTTTTTCACGGAGACCCTTTGGGGTTCTTTTTCTAGAGGTCGTATAGATCCTTGATCTTCATTATACATTATTTTTGAGGCATGTATCAGCCCTAATATTTTGTGTACTCATTTTTTGTAGCATTGCATCTATGACTGCGCTGTAGCAGTGTCTCTGGCATTTTGATATAGTAGCAATACCTCATTCTTGAGGGTTTATTCATTGGAGGCTTCTTGTATCTTGCTTTATGCTTTGTGGCCCATTATTCTATACATATTTGTTGATGTTATAATGAATAGAAGGTCTCCATATTGGCCTCTTGTTTTTATGTAATGTCTTACACTGCTATTCCATGGTTTTGCACTATATTCTTGCTTTTCCCATTTGGGAATATTACAGTGCTATCAGAGCATAATCTTGGCTTAGCCTATGCATCTTGAAAAGCCAATATGTCATCAGAAGAAGGAGATCCTCTCACAGATAGAGAGAGGAGGTATCTCAAAAGAAATCAGAAGTATGATTATACAGATGAGGAGAAGGAGTTCTCAAGACTACTTTTCCAAACTATGCAGGGCATCAACAAAGACATCATAGAGATGAGGATGGAGAGATATAGAGATTCTCCAAGAGAGCTTGTACATAAAGAAAACTCCATTTTTTCACCTTGTGGGTGTGAGCATTCAGCTGCACCATCATATCTACAACATGGTACCATGCCTACATTCTTAGAAAGAGAAGAAGAGGAGGGAGAAACACCAAAGGAGGAGACTCTTGGTGACTATCTCCAAGAATATGAATCTCAGTCTAGAAGGTTCAAAGATCATATAAGCTTCCAAGGGTTTTGTCAACTCAAAGAATATAGAAGACCTAGTAACCATAATAGAAGAAGAGGGTGCATGCATCACACTTTGGGTATATTCTTTCTACCTACCTTTGATGGGTCACCCAAGAGCACAGCCAAGGCTTGGGTAAAGAAGCTAGACAAATATTTTCAACTGCATCAAGTTTCAGAAGAAGAAGCCATTAGAGTAGCAGCGCTGCATCTTGAAGGTAAGGCTTATGCTTGGTGGGTTTATGAATCTTCTTCATTAAATAATGTAAATATCTCTACTTATGAAAATTTCACTAGGAGGTTAGTGAAAAGATTTGATCTAAAGCATTATGAAAATTCCTTGGGAGAGCTAACCAAGCCCAAGAAATCAGAACATTTGCATGAGTTGTAAGTATCCATGAAACCAACTCCATTTCAGAACATTGTTGAGGGGGTTAAAAATCTGCAACATATTTTGCCAAGGGCAAAAGCCCCACTTCAGCAAGAACTTTCTTCTTAAGAAGAATACTTGAGGATTCCTCTTTCAAAAGGAGATCAAGACAAAGGATCTCTTAATGATGAGGTATTCTCCATTGATGAGGAGAAGGATGAAGAAGAGATGGAAAGATCCTCCAGCGCTGTGACAGCAAGAGGATATCTACTTCTATTTGGAGATGGAGATGAAGCAATTGCTTCAACTAGAGGAGCTCTTGTATCTTTATAAGAAGTTCCAAAGGATCTTACATATGAAGATCAGGAGCAACATGTGTCTATGTTGATATGAAATGAGACAAAACAATGGAGGAAGTGTGTTCCAAGATTGAATATAGTCTTGGGGGCACACACTATGATAGATCATTCCCTTGTGCTCAAGACTTTTGACACCAATGAGATGTTGGGTGTACATGGGTTGATTACATTTGAAAAAGACACCTTAGATTGTGAGATCTTGTAGAAGGTAGGAGAAGATGAGAAGGAGGGCCAACCTCAAGTGATTTGGAACATACACACCCATCCTTTTCAGGATGTTTATGCACAGAATCAGGAGGATGATTTGCATAGTGAGGGCAGGGAAAAATCAATCCACTCACATGTATGTCCCACTCTAGGCCTTGATGTTTCATTACATGGAGGCATTCCACCAGGGAGACCCCCTGATTGGAAGACGATCAAAGATTTATCTCAACATGTTGCACCACTCATTGATCTAGGAGGAGTGGGAGCATTGGGAGGTCATGGTACAATGCTGAGAGTCTTGGGTAGACTCAAGGAGGAGGGAGACATTCTCCCAACATCATCATTACTCACTCTCATTTCAGATTTTGTGCTAATAAAGGAGCATCAGAGGGAGGATAGGAGCCTTCAATTATGTGGCTTTGGCATGGGAGATGTCAAAGAGAAGGGCAACCATATGACATATGCTTTCTATGATAGATCATCAGCGCTGCCACTTTGGAGAGTAGATCCATATTGGAAATCCCAACTGTTGGTGGATTATTCCAAGGATCTTTTCACTTGTGTGATACTTGATGACCAGCTTCAAGAGGAGGGATATTCAATTAGAGATGACGTCATCTACTATCATGGTAGGATATTCTTATCTAGAGCTTCTAAGCTCAAGGAGAAGTTACTACAATCAACACATGAGGATTTTCTCTTCAGCCACACTTATTCCATGAGGACATACCACACTATCATGGAGGGGTTTACGTGGGAAGGCTTTGAAGAGGAGATATATCAGCATTTGAGGAGATGCATGGACCATGTGGAGATGGAGGAGATACATGAATCTTTGAAGGAGTTATCACAACCACCTCTTTCCTCTTTGGGAATGAGAGTGGATCTATCTATGAGCCACTCCATTTGTATGAGCAGAGTATATGGTAAAGATTTTGTTTTTATGCATAATGATTTATATGATGAATATTTGCATTCCTTTACCATACATGTGCAGGCCATTTTTCCAAGGGGGAGCATTCTTCCATATAAACTTCATGGCCAACTTTGGGCCATAAACATTGCTGAACATGGCCACTCCCTAGGAGGATATAGGGAGATGATTTATCATTTGGGGTGCACTCCAAAGGCACCAAAAGTTTCTCACCTTTACAGGGCTTGTGAGAAAACTTGGGCAGCAAATAAGTGGTGGAGAAACCACTTACCATATCATTATCTGATGCAGTCAGGAGATATATTGCACTGGTTCCACATGTGGGACTATGACCCACTTCCATTTTTGCATATTTCTGTTTATATGTACTTGGTTTTGATCCCATACATTGATGGTGTACTTATTATTTTTATGGGAATGATTGGAGGGAGAATGAGAGGACTAAATGTGCCCTTTAGGAGAGAGATTCTCCATGCTCATTATGCTACATGTTTCAGGGAGGACATTGGGCAAACCATGATTGTTTCATTGGATCTATTGCTCCCTTGTGGGATGAGTCATTTTCATCTCATGAGAACTTGGGGGGAGCATTTCATAGAGGGATGGATTGGGAGACACTTAGCTTATGAGGGAAGCTTATCGCATGAAGGTGTCACCAATGATGGAGGAGAAGAGTTGTAGCACTCACCTTATCAGTTTCTTGAGGACAAGCAACATTTGGGAGGGGAGGACTGTAATATTACCAATTAGCCATGAGCTAGTTGGAATATTAATTTTTGTTTTTGCTTTCTTGTTTAATGAATAAGAGGATATGGAGATCCATAAATCTCCTTAAATAAGAATAAAACCAATTTCAATGTGAAAGGAGGACATCTCAGCAGCTTAATTGAGCACCCTTATGTGTGAAAAGGGGTTGGAACACCTTGACTGGGTCAACTTTGACCAAATCAACAACGATATCATGGATAAGTGGCATTCATTGTGGGACAACGTACTTTTAGATGGAGACACCTTGCATGGAAGTAGTGTCATAAATGAACGGGGCTTAGGGTTAGAAAGCTCATTTCTTATATAAGGAAGAGGATGGCAGCCATATTTCATTATGTTATGTCGATCTATGTTTATGTTTTGATATATGGTCTGTTTAGACATATAGCTTTCTTTGGCTATTTAGCTAAGATTGCAGTACTGTTTAGCACGGGGTGTTCCTGATCGGGAATCCCAACTCTTTCCTTGAGAGGCCTCTTGGAAGATAATTTTATTACATTCCACTATCAGGCATTTGGCCAAGGCTTCAGTCTTAATGTACAACGCAGTTCCTGTTTAGGATTTGTGTGTGTGTTGCAAGGCAGAAGTTGTGGATGTTTGATTTGGGAGATTTTTGAGCTAGATCTTATTGGAGGGAGGTTCCTTTCTCTTTGGAGGATAGTAAAGAAGGCCCTAGAGCTTAATTGACACATTTGGCATTAGTACATAGCATATTTATCCCCTACAGCGTAGTATTAGTCTGGATCTGCGTTATTTTAGGGAGGAGTTGCAGGGGTATTTGCAGTAGGTGATTTCTTCAGTGAAGGGGCCAACCTTTCATCCGGAGGATCCGTTGGAGGAGAGCATATTCATTTTATTATCAGCTTCAGGCATTGTTCTTCAGTTACTTGTTGCAACATACTTTTCAGCCCTAGGGTTGTAGCTCACATTGTATTATTGGGTGTTTTTCCCGAAGACCCTTTGGGGTTCTTTTTTTGGAGGTTGTATATAGCCTTGATCTTCATTGTACATTAATTTTGAGGAATATATCAGCCCTTATCTTTTGTGTACTCATTTTCTATAGTAGTGCATCTATGACAGCGCTGTAGCAGTGTCTCCGGCATTTTGATATAGTAGCAGTACCTTATTCTTGAGGGTTTATTCATTGGAGGCTTCTTGTATCTTGCTTTATGCTTTGTGGCCCATTATTCTATCCATATTTGCTGTCGTTATGATGTATAAATAAGCTCCATATTGGTCTCATGATTTTATATGATGTTTTACACTGTTATTCCAACATTTTGTTCTATATTCCTGCTTTTCCCATTTGGGAATATTACATCTAGGGGCTTGCTTCAAACCATACAATGCCTTCTTTGACCTACAAACATGTGCCTTTCGATCCCCTACTTCAAATCCTTGTGGCTAATCAACACACACTTATTCTTGTAACATGCCATGGAGGAATGTTGTTTCACGTCCATTTGATGTAGGGTCCATCATTGAATTGCGGAAAGAGAAACTATCAAATGAATGGTTGTATATCTAGCCACAGGTGCAAATATATCATCATAATTTTCTCCCTCTTTCTGGGATAATCCTTGGGCCACGAACCTTGTTTTAGATTTCTCAATGCTACCATCAGCTCCATGTTTGATCTTGAATACCCACTTTGAAGTCACCACAGATTTACCCTTCAGTCTCAACAAAACATCCTATATTTCATTATTTATGATTGATTCATATTCTTCATCCATAGAATCCTTCCAAACTTGATCTTTCATGTCTTCTTCAAAGGTGGGAGTTTCGGCTTGTATCATAGTGCTCATGGTTGCACATATCCCTGGTACCTGTATGGATTATTTCTTTCTCTAAATGATCTTCGAACAAGAGCTTGTCTCTCATTACCCTACAATGTGTCACAGAGCCAAAGTGGCCTCTTCCTGGCAGGAGGATTAATTGTAGGAGGATCCGATGAATCCATAGGTTCCATGGGATCATCAACAATATCCGTTCGAGATTCAAATATGGAAGGACCATCTAAAATATCCATATCATCATTCTTCTCATTAGGAGGAGGAGGTAGAGGAAGGTCCCTTTCTTTCCCAAGGGCATCATCTTCATCGAACATTACATCCCTACTAATCTCAACTTTCCTTTGACCGAGAATATATATTCTAAAATATTTAGAATTTTCACAATATCCAACAAATGTACCTTTTCTTTCTGTGGCTTCCAACTTGTTTCTTTTGTCCTTTTGCACATGGAAATATACAGGACAACCAAATATACAGAGATGGCCAACATCGGGCTTGACACTTGTGAACCCTTATTTGGGGTCTTGTTGTCCAATGCTTGATGAGGCACCCTGTTTTGAACATATATGAAAACATTCATTGTTTCTCCCCAAAGTAACTTTGGCAACTTTTGATCATGGAGCATGGCACGAGCGACTTCTACAATAGACATATTATTTCTTTCATCTACTCCATTTTGTTCGGGAGTACAGGGAACAATCATGTCCTTCTTGATACATTCCTTCTTGCAAAAATTGATGAACTCATTCGAAAACTACTCTCCACCATTTTCATACCTAAATATCTTGATTTTCTTTCCTGTTTTATTTTTGACCAAAGCTTTGAACTCCTTCAACATTTCAAAGGATTCATCCTTGTGCTTCAAATAATATGTCCATGTATTTCTTGAGAAGTCATCAATGAATGTGATATAATAGAGATGACCACCAATAGAATGTATGAGTATCAGACCACATAAGTTAGAATGAATGAGATAGAGGATGTCATTTGACATGTTCTCGCTAGAGGGGAATGGTCCCCTTGTCTTCTTTCCACTAGCACAACCTGGAAATACTCCATCATGTTGGGCTTGAATGTCGAGAATACCATAAACCAATTTCTTCAATTTCAGAAGAGCATCATAATGTAAATGTGCCAATCTTTGGTTCCATAGTTCGTTTAGGTGATTTGTGTCATGGACCAATGCTAGAAGAGGTATTCTAGTAACCTTGTAGAGTCCTTCAAATATTGATCCCAATGTGAATGCATCTTTAATAGGTGATCCAACAGGCCAAGTAATAACCTTTCCCCTAATGAAGTCAATCCTCATCCCTTTGTCTTCCAAAGTAGATATTAATACCAAGATCTTCTAGCATATACATCACATCATGGAGCACAATAGATTCCCCGGACTCCAAATGGAATTTGACAGACCTAAAGCCTTTAACGTGATGAGTGGAGTTGTCTCCTAGAATAATTTTCAAATTTGAATCCCTCTCTACAAATTAGAGATAAATTACTTATACCTAGAGAAGTTATGGGTGGCCCCACTATCGACCGACCAATTATCCCACGAATCTGGAGGAGAGGAACTAGTAATGGCAGGAATAAGAATATATTTAGATTGTTTTCTAGCATTACTTTCATACATGGAGTATCTTGACTTCTTTTAAGGACGACGATCTTCTTTATGATCACTTGGAGCATCTCTTCTTCTTCTTTCATCTCTTCCATTGCATTCATTCCTTCAGTCATTTCCTCTTCTTTGATCATCAAACCTGTTGTTGCTGCTTCCAGTGTTGTAGCGTGGACTATTTTTTATCTCGAGGCAATCTCGATCATAATGACCTTTCTTGTGACAATTGTAGCATTCAATGTGAGACGATGATCTATCATCCATTCTGTTTGAAGTTTAAGGTGGAGGATTTATTGAATTTGATGGACCTCATTTTCCTTTCTTCTTCTTGTTTTGAGTGACGAATGCATCAAGCTCTCCCTCTTCATGCTTTTGAATCCTTCCTCTAGATATCATCCTTGATTCTTCTTGAGTGAGCTTTCCAAAAATCTCATAAAATGATGGTAAGATATTGTTATTGCTTACGGTAGTAATGGATGTTTCCCAAATGGGAGGGAGACCTCTAAGAGTCACAATCACCAATTCTCTATCAAGCACAGTTTCCCTAATTGTTTGCAATTGATCTCTAAAACGAGATATCCTCATAATGTAGGATTGAATGGACTCTCCCTTTCTCATATTCATGTCCTTGAGTTGATCTTTCAAGGAGATTATTTCATTCAAAATTTTGACTTCATACATGCCAACTATTTTATCATACATGTCCTTATACTTTCTAAAAATTCCAACATATGAAAGTAGATTATATTGTAAACCATCAACTATAATTTGCTTTGCTTTTAAATCACCTTTCTTGTGATTGTTCTTGGCAACAACGAAAGGATATCTAGAGGCTCAAGTACTTTTCCTTGAATGTATTCCAAAACATCAATGTTGTCATGTCTGATCTCCAACCTGATCTCCCATGCAACAAATTTAGATGTGTCACTTGACTTCTCATGTTCCTTGAAGAAAGAGGAAGACATATTGACTTGATAGATAGGCTCCAAATTTCCAAAGATTATTTATTCAATGCTTGTCTCCTTTTGGGCTTGTCCTTCACCTTAGATCTGAAACCATGTTAATTTTCACACTGCTCTATGTTGTTTCAGTTATTTTTAGCCCAATTGACTTCTTCAGTTGGCAATATTTTCAATAATAATTAATCTTTCCAATCATCAATAGTAGTTGAAGATAGAACAATAAATGCAATGATAATGGAGAAAATCAACACATCAACAAGAGACACAAGGTTTTGTCAAATACAAGGGGAAAACCATTTGAAAATTCTTCTTCTGTTAGATTGTCATAAAATGTACAACATAGAGTATAATGAGCCCAATAAAAAATCATCCAGCAAATTTAACCCAACAACGTTCAGAAATATGTGCCCATCATCAATAAATATCATAAAATTTTTTTCCTATCTTCGGTCCACTACCGTCAGAAGTCAAAAATTTTCGCTAGAGTCCAACCACATGGAGGAGGAGTTGTGCATGCGGCTGAGACCTTCCAACTGCACCCTTGACCCTACTAGCCTACATTTATAGTAAAAAATTTCCTTTAACGAGCCTACGAATGAGGCCCAAAATGCTAGAACACGTGCAAGCTTTAGACCCTATATTTTCAGACTTGTTTGAACCACTTTCCTCAAACTTGCCTTAGACCTGTACGAACCAATAAATGAAGAAGAGAAGAAGAAGATGATTGTTGATGTCAAAATGAGATTGAGGTCACTTTTATTTATAGGCTTTCAAGGGTGACCAATTTATTGTTAGGGCTGACATGTCCAAATGTGCATCTATGGGATTTTCTTCATAAGTTCACTTTCCCTTACCCAAATTGAGTGCTTCAATAGTCAAAATTGGTCCTCTCAAAAAGGTGGATCTAGTCCCATGGTTGGAATTTTTTATTGATTTTTCAAAATTAACACCCCGTAAATTGATCTGAAATTATTTGTTAGTTAATGCTGTGCTAATATCAGTTTCGAATTAACATGAAAGTGCTTTGGTTTGCTTCTTATGCAAGGGTTTATACATGTGTTTATGATTGACAATTCAATAAAATTGATGATATTAAGTGTATTTCATGAACTTAAAAGCATGGAAACTCAATGTTGTACAACAACATAATAAAACACATCAAGCACAAATAATAGAGACAAATACTCAAGTTTTTGATGAAGGAGTTCACCCCTCCTGGGTTACATCTCCTTGGTCTAGCTTCATAGTGTGGGCCTTTGTATTAGCTTCAATTGTGAAAAAGTGTTGTTTACAGTCTCCTGTTGCCTCTAAAACCTACTCCAATGGCTCCAAAACATCAAAATCTACCAAGAATGACTCTTCCTGAGCCAAAATTGGTTGAAAATTGCCTCAGTTATGGAAAAACCAAATTTTCCTAATTTTTCTCCACTAATTCTGGAAGTCCGCCAGTTAACTCCACTAAATGTGGAGATTCTACCACATCTAGTGGTTCTTCCAAACCCGCCGCTAAGATAAGCCGCACTTAATTAGAGATACGTGTGTAGGTAATGTTAAGACAAGTAGAGTTAAATTGTGATTAGTGGCGCATTTAACGCAAACCATATTTTACCGTTAATTTTAGATTATTAAACCACATATTACCGTGTTAATACAAGGTTTAATTGTGTTTTAAAAAATCTATTGAATATTCGCTTGGCCCATGGTCATGACGCTACGAACACATGGGAGGGGGTTGGCTCGTAGGGTTGGCCCCCTCCAGAACCCCAAATCTGGCGCCGATAAACTTCAAATAGAGGCGATGTCCCTATAGGGTAAGGAACACAGTGGATGGTATAGTGGTAATTCTTTGGAGCTCTACGCAGGTGGTCGTGGGTTCGACCTTGACCCTCGCCATAAAATTTTGTTGACGCGAAATCCGGCTCGGACCATAGTATAAAAATTTTGTTATAAATAATGATATGTGAATATATATATGTTATACATTACCATGGTATATGGTTCAAACCTCCGATAAATATATATGCACCCATAATATGGTTTAAACCTTGCATTCAGACTTGAATTTCGAACTTGCCATAATTTTAGGTTTTAACCCTGTACAGAAATTATCTACAAACGAATCTTAAAAACATAAAATAAACAATAGCGAGAGCATAAAACATAAAATAGATATACACAGAGATTTCCCCTTGGATCCCAAATCAGGACGACCAACTTGATTTTTCATTATATTCATTTCAATGTTACAACACATATATATACATGCTGAAGTATACATAAACCCCAATCCATTAACCCTCGATTAGAACATAACTGTAGTTCCCTTGACCGGATCTACAAAATACCAGGGGCCGAAAAACATCGTCCCCCAAAACCATGTGAAAACCCATGCACAAAACCATGGGTGGGTCCACCCACTGAAAAAAAATTCCTGGGGCGCTGCCGCCCCCCCTACTGCGCCCGGTGCAATGTACATCACGTGCAACTAATCATGGAAAGAATATAACACATACCCAACATTCTCCCACTTGTTGTTTTCTTTCCATAGGGGGCCACAGGAGATCTTAATAATCAGTCTAGATCTGCAACACCCATTTTTTCTCTACACCAAGAGAACTTCTGAGTGCTTATAGGCTTCGTCAATGCATCTGCAAAATTCTTCAAAGTGTCCACCTTTACCAACAACACCCTTTTATCCTCAACCATATCTCTGACAAAGTGATATTGAACATCAATGTGCTTTGTCTTTGAATGATAAGCAGGCTTCTTAGCCAAGAAAATTGCACTTTGGCTATCACAGTCTATCCTTATAGCTCGCTGCACCAACCCCATACTTGAACAAAATCTCTGCAACCAAACTGCTTCCTTGCTTGCATGAGTGGCTGCCATGTGTTCTGCCTTTGTAGTTGAAAGAGCCACTGCAGACTGTCTTTTACTCATCCAACTGACTGCACCTCCAAATAGGCTAAACACATACCCACTTGTAGATCTTCTTTAGTTTAGCTCCAACCCAGTCTGCATCAACAAACCATGAATGTCCAAAACTCTTTCCAATCCCGGTCTTCCCTGGTAGCACAAGCCATAATCACTAGTGCCACGCAAATATCTGAAAAATCGCTTCACTGCTATCCAACACTCCTTCCCTAGGTTTAAAATAGACCTACTCAATACTCCCACTGCATGTGCAATGTCTGGTCTAGTACAGACCATTGCATACATCAGACTACCCACTGCACTTGCATATGGAACACGGGACATATCCTCCTCTTCTTCTTGTGTCTTGGGACACTGTTCAGCAAACAGTTTTACACCTACAAGAATAGGAACATTCACCGGTTTACTATCCTAAATATTGAACCTCTGTAATATAGTCTCGACATACTTCCTCTGGTTTAACCAGAGCTTCCTCTTTGCCCGATCTCTCTTAATTTCCATGCCCAAAATATAGTTTGCAGTACCAAGATCCTTCATGTCGAATTTGGAGAACAGTTGGGTCTTCAAATATTGGATAATTTCTGTCATTTCCAATCAACAAAATATCATCCACATACAAGACCAAATAAATGACACAGTCACCAATTAATTTAAAATAAACACAGTGATCCTCCTTGCTTTTGGTGAAGCCAAGTCCCCGTATGTAGGTATCAAATTTCTGATGCCACATCCTTGGTGACTGTTTTAATCCATACAGAGACTTGTTTAACCTGCATACTAGTTATTTCTTCCCCTTCACCATAAAGCCTTCATGTTGTTTCATGTAGATCTCCTCTTCTAGATCCCCATGAAGAAATGTTGTCTTCACATCCATCTATTCTACCTCAAAATAAAATGCAGCAGCAACAGATAAAAGTAATCTAATAGAAGTAACTTTGGCAATAGGAGAAAAAATATCAACAATATCAATTCCTGCCACTTGGGAATAACCTTTTGCTGTCAACTGAGCTTTGTATTTCTCCACCTTACCTTCTACATTCATCTTCCTCTTAAACACCCATTTGCTCCCAATGGGCTTCCTTCCAGTGGGCAACTCCACCAGATCCCATCCTCATTTTTTATGCAAGGATGTCATTTCATCAACCATGGCCTCCTTCGAGAGTTTTCCATCCTCTAAATCTACTACCTCCCTGACAGTTCTGGGATCATCATCAGTTATAGTTAAAGAAAAATTTGAGCAGAAAGTAGATGAGATGGACTATGCCAGCTGGGGATTGTTCACTCTGGGACGGTCTTCTCATAGCTGGAGTTTGTGGCTCTTCCTCTTCTGAGTCTTCTTCTGTTGTAGATTCTGATTCATCCTCCTTTAGCTCAAACTCTAGCTTCTTAGGTTCCTTTGGTAGGACTTCATGTTTAACAACACCTTTCACCTCTCTAAACACCACATCTCGAATGTACACAACCTTCCTTGTTTCTGGGTTCCAAAGCTTGTAACCCTTTAAACCATCCTTATACCCAATAAAGATGCACCTTTCAGATTTATTATCCAACTTGGTCCTTTTCTCCTTTGGAACATGTACATATGCATCACATCCAAATACCCTCAAATGTGAAATAGAGGGTTTCTTACCAGTCCATACCTCATGTGGAGTCTTATCCTCCAATGTTGATGAAGGTGATCTGTTAACTAGGTAACATGTAGTCTCTAATGCCTCTACCCAGAATTCTTGTCCTAACCTGGTACCACTGAGCATGCTTCTTGCCTTTTCCATCGACGTTCTGTTCATTCTTTCTGCAACTCCGTTTTCTTGAGGTGTGTATGGATTAGTCTTTTGCCTTGATATACCACACTTCTTACAGAACTCTTCAAATTCCTTCTTGCAAAAATCCCCACCATTACATGTCCTCAACACCTTTATCTTCTTCTCTGTCTGGTTTCCACCAGAGCCTTAAATTCTTTAAATCTGTCAAAGACTTCATATTTCTTCCTCAAGAAATATATCCATGTATTCCTTGAGAAGTCATCCATGAATGAAACCTAGTACACAGACTTACCCTGTGATGGAACCAACACACTTATGATAATGTTTTTTTCTCCTTGTGGTATACATAACTTGCACAAGTGATACAACAAGCTGTTATGTACATGATAATATAACTCTTCATTTTGGTTTCCTTGACTCAAGCTTTCATACACATCTTGAATATCACTATCATATGCATATTGTTCAATGTAACTTTCATGCATAACTGAATTGTTCTTGAGTACAATAGATGAATTTATAATAGGCCTAAAGAGCATATCAAATACCTTATTGTAGATTCACTTTTTATACCTGATAACCAAATGAAATTGTTGTAGAAATCCGATCCATCTGAAATGTCTTGATTTCTGCAAATTTGACTGTGATTGTAAGTACTGATGGTCGGTATGGATAATGGTCTCTTTTCCCATAAAATAGTGCTTCCATTTCTTTAAACTTTTTACCAATGCATATAACTCTTTACCATAGGTGGGATAATTAGTCATAGTTCCATTAAAAAATTCAGAATAAAACGAAATAGACTTACCATGCTGCATGAGAACTACTCCCATAGCATAATCACTTGCATCTATTTGGATCTCAAATGGCTGTCTAAGATCCGGAAGAGCCAATAACGGTGTTGAACTTATATTTTGATTTAAAGAATCAAATTATTTTTGCTGCATATCTCCTCAATGGAATACTTTCTTAACACTTGTCAATGCATGTAACGGAGCTGCAATGGAAGAAAAACTAGCAATGAATTTCCTCCAATACTGTGTTGCCCCAAGAAAGCTTCTTACCTCTATAACTATATTAGGCCTGGGCTAATTCAGAACAACCTCTACTTTGGAATGGCCTATCTTCAACTCACCTCCTCCAACAATGTGTCCCAAATACACCAAAGAAGTCTTGCCAAACTCACACTTCGACATCTTTAAAAATAATTGTTCTTTTTTCAATACATCAAGTACCTTGTTCACATGCATGACATGTTCTTCTCTTGATTTGCTGAATATAAGTATGTCATCTAAGTAAAAAATGACGAAGTCATCTAGAAATGGTCTAAGTACATCATTCGTGACTCTCATGAAAGTAGCTGGAGCATTTGTTAGACCGAATGGCATAACTAACCACTCAAACAATCCTTGTCTAGTTTTAAATGCAGTTTTCCAAATTCCTTCCTCAACTATTCTAACTTGATGATAACCACTTTGCAAGTCTAACTTAGTGAAATATCTTGCATACTTTAACTGCTCTATCAAATCATCAATGCGTGGGAGTGGGTAGCGATTCTTTACCGTGATTTTAGTCAGTGCATGGAAATCTATGCACATGCGCAAAGTCTCGTTCTTCTTTGGTACCAAAAAAATTGGTGAACCACATGGCGTATGATACCTTTTTTCATATATTCTTGGATTTTATTCTTGATTTCCAAACTCTCCATAATTGACATGCGATACATACCAATGTTTGGAAGTGGAACATCCTATTGCAACTGAATCTCATGCTGAATTCCCCTCTTGGGAGGTAGCCCATTTGGTTCTTGAAACATCTCGCCATGCTGACTTACCAAATCAAACAAATCATATTTTAATTGGTGATCACATCCTTCAAAAGATTCATTGTCAACATCATCCTTTTTCTTGATCATGAGAAGCACACAATTTTTACTGGCATTAACTAGCTTCTTCATTTTCCTTGCATTAACTAAAGAAATATTCAGTTTTTTACGATGAGCTCTTACAGTATACTCCACCCCATCCTTAAGAAAATGATATTTTTTCTCATGGCGATAAAACACTGCTTTCCTATCATACAAATATGGACTTCCCAAGATAATCCCAGAAATGTCAAGTGGAACCACATCTAACTCGACTTCATCAACAAAGTTTGCAGTAATAGAAAATATAAATATGCATTTCCTTGTAACCTGTAAATTGGCATTCTTAACTATCCAACCCAAAGGGTATGGTTTATGATGTGGCACAGTTTCAAGGTTAATATTTTTGACCAATTCTTTTGAAATAAGGTTTTCTTGTGACCCACTATCAAACAATGCATCAATCTTTGTATGATTTGAAATCAATATAACATGGAACAATTATATCCTTATGTCTTCATTTGGAGTGTTGTTGTGACTAGTTGAGGAACTAGTACTTGATATGGCTTCCTTTCCTTTGTTAACCATGGCCACAATCTTGGTTTCATCTCCTAAATTGGATCCAAGATCTTGTTGTGTGGCGGCGGTCATCTTTTGCTTCCCTTTGTTATTTTGTTTCTTTGGCCTTAGCTCAGGATGTTGTTTCCAACAATGGGCTTCATCATGCCCCTATTTGGAACAATTTTTGCATGTAGTTTTCTCTTATTCTTTCTTGATGCTTGCATTCTTCTTTCCCTTCCATTTTCCTCCCTTCTCTTTTCCCTTACCCTTGAATGGCTTCTTCTTACTACCCTCTTCTTGAATGTTCTTTCCCCTTGCTTCAAGATGCGTGGCTTGCACACATAATTCATCTAAGTTGTTTGGGTTAAACAAAAGAATACTATGTTTCAAGTAGGAATGTAAACCCCCAATGTATTTCAAGAGTGTGTCTCGTGAATTCAAGTTTACTCCTAACAACAAAGCCCTCTTTCTAAACTCCTGAGTGTACACTTGAACAGTTTGGCCTTTGAGTTGCCTAAATTTTTGCCAAATCATTATTGCGTTTTGCATATAGGCCAATGGATAAAAATGTATTTTAATGGAAGAAATGAATTCAACCCAAGAAATGGATATCTTACCATGAATTCACATTTCCTCTTGAGTCTCTGCCTCCCACCAAACTAGTGTTGCTCCTTCTAGCCTTAATGAAGACAACTGGATCTTTATGTCATCCTCTTGTAGATTCTGAATTCTGTAGTATACTTCCAATTGACAGATCCAATTGTCTAACCTCTTTGCATTTACCTCACCATTGTACAGGGAAAGTTCAAACTTGATTTCCAACTTGAGTAATGGATTTTTTCCTTTTGGAATTTTTGAATGAGTATGGGTGGTTTTTGTGGTGGAAGTGGAAGATGAAGACGTTGATGAAGATGATGAGGATGAGGATGGTGGAGATGGAGGTGTCTTTCCTCCACTGCCTTTCGAACTCTTCTCTTCATCCTTCTTACCATCTGAAGATCCTTCTCCATGTGGAGGCTTAGAACATTCTCCTGCTCTTTCTACAGTGAATTCATCAAACATGATTTTAACCATTCTTTGAATGTCCTTGAAGTATTTCTTGACATCCTCTTCTTCTGAATTTCCACGAGTCTCTCCAACACCTAACCTAATGGCTAAGGATTCAAGCTCAACCTCTGATGCTTGCACCTCTTCAATCACTTCAGCTTCTTGTGAAATTTGTACCTCTTCAATATCAACTGCTAGAGATAGAACTTTAGGTGCTTCAAGTGAAGCTTTGAGTGGAAATTTGGGTGAAGATGATGCTCTCAACTCTCTTTCTTCTTATCCTAATCTCAGGACTAACAACCAATAGCTTCCCTTCTCCTCTATGCAACTTCAACCTTGTAAGCATCACAAAATTGCAACTATTAAAACCCTTCTCGCACTATCTTAAGCAAATAACCTTTACCAACCTTGTGATATGATACCAACTTGATCTAAAATTGATTGTTATTTAATTCTATGCTAATATCAGTTTCAGAATTAACATGAAAGTGCTTTGGTTTGCTTCCTATGCAAGGGTTTATACATGTTTTTATGATTGGAAATTTAATAAACTTGATGAGATTAACTGTATTTCATGAAATTAAAAGCATGGAAACTCAATGATGAACAACAGAATAATAAAACACAACAAGCACAAATAACAGAGACAAATACACACGTTTTTTATGAAGGAGTTCACCCCTCTTGGGCTACATCTCCTTGGTCTAGCTTCATAGTGTGGGCCTTTGTATTGGCTTCAATTGTGCAAAAGTAATGTTTATAGTCTCCTATTTCCTCTGCAACCTGCTCCAATGGCTCCAAAACATCAAAATATACCAAGAATGACTCTTCCTGAGCCAAAATTGGTCGAAAAATGCCTCAGTTATGGCAAAACCAATTTTTCCTAGTTTTCTCCACTAATTTTGGAAGTCCGCCAGTTAACTCCACTAAATGTGGAGATTCCGCCGCATTTGGCTGTTCCGCCAAACCCGCCGCTAAGATAAGCCGCACTTAATTATAGATAAGCGCATAGTTAATGTTAATATAAGCGGATTTAAATTGAGATTAGTGGCGCATTTAACGCAAACCACATTTTACCGTTAATTTCGGATTATCGTGGTTAAACCACATATTATTTGTGTTTTGATTTATTTTAGATCCGAGTTCAAAATCATTTTTATAATCATTTTTTCAGAGATTTCAGATGCACATGGATAGAATAAATTTTAGCATTGTAATGAGATAGATAGGACTCTCATTTGTGTAGTTAATCTTCCTTCTTGAAGCAGATCCATTTAAAAGTGTGAAATATTATTTCCATTTGTGAAAGTGTGTGATTTCTATTTATGCAAGTGTTTTTTTATAAGTGAGGGTGATTTTGTTTAAAAGTAAGTGAATGAGTGATTTTGTTTAAAAGTAATTAAATGTGTGATTTTATTTTAAGCAAAGTGTGAGTGTGAATTTTTATTTCAAGAAGAGTATGATCATTATTTTTAGAGTTAATTTACTTTTTTAAGGGTGATTAATTTACTCACATAGATTTAAAGAAACATGTGCATTTTAATAACTCAATTTAATTTAGGAATTGTGTGAGTAACAAAGACTCCAAGAATATACAGTGCACATACATTTCATTGGTTTACTAGCCCTGGTTGATAATTCATGTAAGTAATTTAATGTCAATTAAATTACCCAACATTTTGGTGTCTTTACCAGGGAAGTGTATATAGGAGTTATTTTCCTTTTTCCTTTCATTAAAAAAAAAAAAAAAAAAAAAAAAAAAAATGATATGCATAGGGAAAGAGACTCTAGAGGTAGATTTATATGTAGAGGTATAAGTTTGATTTCAACATCACCACTCACCCCATCCCAACTTCGTAGTGCTACACCATCCACCCAAACTCGTATTCCATTCATTGCAGGCAGACAAAAACTTACCGAGGTACTTAGATATGAAATCCAACCTAGACATTCACCAACTTCATCAACTGAAGCCATAATAGAAGAATAGGATCCTATATTCCCAACATAAGGAGTAATATTTATATATTCATTTGGAGAAAAACTTCTGGGACAAGAACTAGAAATCCCTAGTGAAGAAGAAGAAGAAGAAACATACTTTAGTATTCCACTGATAGAATAACCATAGGAACTAGAAAATCCAAATTTTGAACCTTACGTTAGTTCAGAGGAATCTACAATGGTTGGAGAAGGGGAAGGAGAAGTACACAATGTGAATGGTAAACAACCGAGGATTGGAGGTGGAAGAGGAGGTAGAATTGGAGGTGGAAGAGGTGGAGGAAGAGGAAGAGAAGGTGGTAGAGGAGATCCAAACCTTTTGGATTTCCCATCTTCGATGAAGATATCACAACTACATTGAAAAATATATCACCCTCTATCCTCCCTAATTTCCATGGATTAATAAGTGAGGATCTTGAAACATTTGTCTTTGAGTTCGAAGTCTTATGTAGATCCTATGACTATTTGCTTGATACTCAAAAGTTGAAATTGTTTCCATCTACTCTTAAAGATGCAACATTAAAATGGTTTATGGGCATAGGAACACACTCTATTAGAACAGGGGAACAAATGAAGAATGCATTCCTAGAAAAATATAAGGACTATTGTATGCCCCGTAACCTTCAGGATGAAGTATTTAAGATGATACAGAAAGAAGATGAAAATCTTGAGGATTTGATTGAAAGGTTTATCTACAATCTTAAAATAACTAAAATGGAAAATCTAGATGAAGAAAATTTGAAAGCTCTCTTATTAAAATCCATAAGGGATGAATGGATAGATCATCTCAACCTGATGGGTAAAGAGGATATTTCTCAGTTATCATTTCAACATTTTTTTGAGTTATGCATACACATTTCAAGAGGAAAGTCAAGAACTGGAAAAATTCCAAGAGATCCTATTATTTCTAGGATTAATAAATCTACAGTCGGGACAGTAAGTAGGGCTGAAATAGGCAATTTCCTTGATAATTTCAAGACATATATTTTAGGAAGTTTTAGTGAAAAAGTAGACACTCTTAAAATACAAACAAGCAAAAAGCTGAAAATGCTTATGTATCTATCTTTTGTCCAAAATGTAGAAAAAAACATGCCTTAAGAGAATAGCCTTTTGACTTAAAAAGTGTAGAAGCATGTGTTATATGTGTAGAAAATTATGATACAAAAGGGTGTCCTTCAATACTAGGTCTTAAAGCTATCTATTAATACGAAGTGGTACAAAATCAAGTACATCCTCTTTGTTTTATTGCTAAAATACCATGGAAAAATTCACAAACTCAAGGTTTCAACACCCAAACATATGCATAACCATCACAAAACAATTGGACTGCACCTATGTCTTGGCAACCTTGGCCTCAACCTTGGGCACAAGGATGGAAAAATCCTTATGGAAAATACCCCCAGTATCCTCAATATCCTCAACCTTACCCTGATTTTCCACCACAATATTTCCCTCAGACTCTTCAACCCTCTCAACCTAAAAATCCAAATCCAAAAATTTCATTACCATTTCCACAAAGACCAAACTAACTTCCTACTCATCCACTGCCAAATCCAAACAACAAAAATTTAGAACCGATCTAAAATGTGGAAGGATGGAATTTCCAAGATTACATGATAACTCCATTAGATGTAAACAATGTTCAACTTAGATCTGGTAGAGTATTGGAAAAGAAGTAACCATCCATTGTTATTCAGGAACCTTAAAAAGAAAACCTCCCCGAGGAAGAGACACCTCTTCTTCAAGAAGAAAAATTTCAAAAGAAAATCACCCCTATACATATCGATGATATTCCAATAAACTCAACTCACATTGTACACCAACCTTCAGTTTATGTGCAAAATCCACCTTTTCCGAAAAGATTGAAAATTGATGAGGGGATAGAGAAACATATTATGTTGTTTTATTATGATATAATTGATGAACTGAAGAATGTTTGCATAAAAAATCCTTTGTTACAAACTATCAAAGAAATACCAATATTTTCAAATACAATTATGGATTTGAGCATTAAAATACCTGTAAGAAAAAAGGAAAGAAATTAAGATAATTCAACTAGCTGGAAAAATTACAGATATCATGACGGGAAAAACAACAATTCAAGAATATCTTGACCCAAGAATTCCCATTGTGAAAACACACATCAATGGCATCGACATCCCAAACACATTGATTTACTTAGGAGAAGCCATACACATCATGAATAAACAAACTATGGATCAATTGAAACTTCCTAGTCTTCAATATACACCTACACTATTGCAACTAGCAGACAGATATGTTATCAAACCTGATGGTGTGTTAGAAGATGTGTTTATATCCTTAGTTTCTTGGGAATATCCTGTTGATTTTATGATATTGAAACCCAAGAATAATCTAGGGGGACACCCATTGATCCTAAGTAGATCATGGTTAACTACACATGATGCTTTTATAAGCTATAGATATGGTGATATGTTTATCTCTAATGGAAATTCAACAAAGAAATTCACATTATATCCTCCTACAAAAAAAACAATAGAGGTAGAAAGCGAAGAATGGATAGATGATGACATTGATATATAACCAATATTTGCTACTTCACAAATGGATGAATAAGATCAGATTTTAAATCTAATAGAAAATAATGAATCTTCCTCATGTTGTGAATTTAGTCAAAATTTTCAAGAGAAATGTAATATTGAATATATATCATCTCGTCAAATGTATTTACATTCTATGCAGAAATTTGACAATTCTTTAATAGAAAAATTTCCAGGGAAAACTTTGAATATTAATGATAATTTGGAAGTGTAATATTCCCAATTAGCAGCAGCTAATTGGAAATATTAATTTTGATTAATTTTCCCTTATATAGTTAAAATATAAATAAAGTGGGTAAAAGGAGAATGTGACTCACTTAGAATAAAACACACTCCCTAAAGTCACCTAGGAGACATAACGTTGTGGACAAGGTGGGCCAAGGGGGGCAAAGTGACAACATAGGGGGTGACACACTTAGACAATGTGGGCCAGCCAGCGCAGATGAGTTGGCAGCGTGGGCAAAAGAGAGACAGCGTGAACGTGGTGGGGCCAAGGAGAGAGGGAGGCTAACCAAAGATAAATAGAGGGAAGGCTACCTCATTTCTCTCATTGTTGATTATGCATTTTGGAGATTTTCTCTAGAAATTGAGCACGCTTGCTGTTTAGCTAGTCTGCACATACTGTTCAGTACACCGGGTGTCTACGTGCGGAGATCCCAACCTCAGCCCCGGGAGACTTCGAGTGCTTGCTCGGGTGAGGAGTCCTACTGTATTTTGCAAGGAGAGATCAGAGCTTCAGTCATTGAGGGGCATTCCTTGGAGGGACAACGCAGTCTTACAGAGGGAGGACACAGTTATAGTTGGGGAGAGTTCCGGATTGAGGTGATTTGGGTGGATTCAGACCGGAGGATTAGGGAAGGGATCAACCCTTGCCCATTGGAGACATTTTGTAGAGGGAGAGGCCATATTTTGCAGTGTTGCCTTCAGGGTCAGCGTTTTCCCTTGAGGGATAGCGTAGTGCCTCAAAGGAGGTATTTTCCGGGGTTAGCCATTCTTGAAAAGCTCTCTGGGATTTTCTGGGTACTGGGAGAGGAGGCCATTTCCAGAGTTTCAGCATTTTCCGAGTTGGGGAGCAACCCCAAAGACTCATTTCATTTCAGTAGTTGCAGTAGCACGGCAACATTTTCCAGTAGCTTGGAGATTACGCAGTTGGTAGAGGGAGCAACCATTCCATACATTGTTCAGAGAGGATTTCTACACTTGCCCTGAGCAAGTCGAGGTGCCATCATTCTGATCACCTTTGTACTTTCCTTATTTCTCAGTATTGATAAAATGGCTCAGCGTTCTCCATATTATGTATTTTGTCTCATGGTTTGTCTCTAGTTTCCGTGTACCTTGTTTGTGTGCTTTATATTACTGTTTATTTCCCTTCAAGATATTACAGTGGTATCAGAGCCTCAATCTTGTCTCAGCCGTGGGGATCTTTTCCTATTAACAAAGAGGGTAGGCAGAATCTTACCCACCAAACGCGGTAGAGGTGGAAAATATGGGGGTCTCATAACAGTGTGACCAGCATTTACCAGCCTTCAGTAGGCCAACCAGGATCACGATGCCTACATTCTTACCTCCAGCACCAAGTGACCAAGATAGGCAACATGATCATATACCCATGGGAGATTATTTTCGAGAATGGCAGTCCATGGGAGAAAAATTCAAAGCGGCTTTTTCCTTCAGAGATTACTGCCATCTTAGGTGGGATGAAGAAGGAAGGAACAATGGGGGGTCTAGCATAGAGAGTTAAGAGTTGCAGGGTACCATTGGGAGGACACATTTTCCCTGTATTATGGATCCATTGATTGCATAGCCCAGAAACGGGGGGGAAAGTTGGATACCTCTTCCCAGCTTGACCGAATAATGAAGGGGGAAGTCATCAAAATGGCTACCTCGCACTTGGGGGATGAGGGCACACAGGATAATGGGGAGCATGCGGATACACCTAGTATGACGCAGGGGTCACTTGTGTTGGACACTTCTTTGACCATATCGGTTGACATATTAGTAGAGAGAGAAGAGCCTAGCCCAGTAGTGCCATCCATTGAGGTGATGACCAAGGTAGCGTCCGAGTCTTCGGGTGGTAGCAGCGCACGGCAGATGGGTGAGGTGCCAAGAGATGTATCCACCTGTGATGAGACACTAGGAGATATAGAGGTATTGGACGATGGTCGCACACAACGGTGTCATCAGCTTCGAGCCAACCTTCTAGTTTTGAAAGGGAAGGCCACATCAGTACGAGAGGCTATTTTGTTATAGAATGAGGAGCTAGAGGGCATGAGAGTGGTTTGTGCCGAGTCAGCGGCCAAGTTAGCCCACATTGGGGAATGACTGGATTCCCCAGTGGTACAACTAGAGGGCACATTGGAGTGTCAGAGCAGCCCCCTTCAGGCATGCATAGACGGGGCTAGCAGCATTGTTGGGTCACCTCCTTCCATTGGAGAGAGAGAGGCAGAGCCACCTAGTCAGATATCATACGTTGACTTGGTTAGCGGGATGAGACGATCGGAGTTGCACAGGGTGAAACATCCACATGTTGAGGTTGGATAGTGAGAGATTTTGAGTTGGTACCCGGTGGAGTGGGTTATGGGGATAGTGGTGGACCTGGGTGTAGTTCAGCAGGAGTTTCCAGGTGATGGGAATACAGGAACCCCAGACTGGCATTGGGATCTAGGCGGGACTACTTTTCGTTTCCCAGGCAGGTCTGTTGACTATGTTAGTGCTCAAATCTACCTTAGGCTGAAATAAGGTAAAACTCAAGGCTACATCAAACCACGCTCAGCCTCGTAGCTAGCCCTACGAGGACAGGAGAGGGCTCTCTCCAGATCTATCTCGGCAAATGTTTACAGAGGGGCTGAGATGACTTATAATGAACAATTAATACTGATTTTAGGCTAGTAAAGAGATAGGAATGTTTGATTTTGATTTTTTGGGTTTTCTATGGAGAAATGGGAAAAAACAATTTTGGGTCTGGGGATAAGGTCAGATCTTTGCAGATTTCGAGTTGGGGCGAGGTAGGCAATAGTCTTAATGCTTTTGATTGGATATATGGATGGATTAGAATGAAAAGGAGCTGAAAAGGGCAAGGATGAACATGGATCCTTTTCAAACAGGCGAAAACATGTAAAATTAAATGAATTCAAAGGCAGAGCACTGTGAACAATGGATTCAACCGCATCTACTCATTCATTTAATTTAAGAAGCATAAGTGAGAAATGGCATACATTAAACATGAAGGAACTTACAATAAACTGAGAGAAAACACAATTAAGAACAGAAAGCCACAAGAATACCAACAGGTGCCGCAAAACCTCTGATCTTTCCTTAGCCAAAATATGAAAAAATATGTACAATGGTGCCAAAAGTTTCCCAAGAGTCCAACTTGTAGAATGTCTCAAAAATTATAATATATAGATCACTATAACCCCTTCCCATGCCTCTAGGGGTCGAATTCCTTCTTCAGGGATCAGTTTCAACCAAATTCTAATCAAGGAACTAGAATCTAGGCAGCTAACAACTTGCCTCTAAAAGAGTGGAAACTGATTCATTTACATGATTTTCACTTTTTTGAGAGTGAATATTCTAGAATAGGTAAAAATGAGCCAAAGTTACATGTCAACCATCAATTTACATCATGAAAACCCAAAAATTTCATCCACAAGCAAAACTGGTCCCAACTGGCCGAAATTCTGAGCTGGAAGTTGAAAATTCAGCCAAAAATTTAAGTGGGTAGCGCCCCTGAAACAAGTGGGTAGCGCGCCTTTCAACCTGATTTTGAGGTACTTCCCGGCATCCAAATTGAGCTCATGATAGCTCGTTGGAAAGCCCTGGATGTTGGCTATCCAACCCAAGTGGAATTTCTCAATTTGGAGCTCATTTTCCCCTCCAAAAATTCATTCTCCCAGAAGTACTTCCTGCTGGTGCAAAAGGTGGCAGCAAGGTGGTTTTCATGGTGTTTTTGAGCTTTTTGACCATCCAGAATCTGATGAAATGCTTCGGCAATGCCTGAGGATGCATAACTTACCATGAAAAATCCAAAAATGCAAATATTTCCTTCAGCAAGTGTCCCGAAAAAAAGTGAGCATATGGGCGCGCTACCCGCTTAACTGAAAAACCTGTTTTTAGACCAAAATATTTCAAAATGACAAAATTTTTTCCGAATTTGCTCAAATTCGGAACGAAGACCCTCCATCATGTATCATGCCCAGCCAACGAAGCCTCGGCCAAAATCCGGAGTGGATCAAGCCTTTTCCTCCGTTTTAGTGCTTCGCTCAACCTCCTCTTCAGAATCTTCATTCTCGCTTTGCAGACATGCATGCGAGCCCAATAATGGTTTACCACCTTTGCCACCTCTGTGAGGCCTCCGTGGCACATTACCCTCTGCTGTGGAATCACTATCCGACTCCTGCTCATAAACTGACTCTGTCTCTGACATGGCTTTGAACAAGATATTTGTAATATGGATGCTGATATAGGTGCAGTGAAAACAAAGTTTTAATGTATGTTCAAAACCCAATAGATATCACCCATGTACCCAAGCATCACAGGAAAACAAAATCATAATGAGGATGACTCTGTTTTAATGGCATAAAAACTATCACTGTTTCGATCATAAGTGAGTTTGACAAATGAGTGCCAACTGCAAAGTATGGTGCAAGCTTTTGGTAATGATGGGCAAAATTTGTCAAAGAAGCAAACAAGTATAGGACTGTGTTTATGAACTGGAGAATAGGGAGAACATGACAATAACCATAGTGACACAAATGACTATCACAGTGGTAATAGAATGATAACAACAGCAATGGTGATATTATGGTGATGAGGGCTATAGACTAGTCAACATAAGACTGTGCAAAAATATGAAAGGGCATGAACAGCAGTGATAAGATGATAGCTGAGGGTGTGAGGATCATATATACAACGTGCCAGGGTGTGAACATATCTACCATTCAAAGGTTTTCAAATTTTTCATAAAACTGTCCATACAATTTCAAAACCCTTATGGAATTAACTTGCATGTGAATGAAGGATTCATATATTTCTCTCCAAGCATGGCTTGTTTCCCCACATCAATGACATCACAACCATATTAAAAATCTACTGAGCAATGATTAAAACCTGTTTGCAAGCTGCTGGAGTCGATTTAAATCAAAACTGGGCGCAAAACACAATTTTCTGGGCTCTGTTGCTAAGTGGGTAGCGCCCCTGCTCAAGTGGGTAGCGCCCCTCAAGTGGGTAGCGCCCTTTTTATTTTACACAAGCTGAGGAGGTTAAGTGGGTAGCGCCCCTCAAGTGGGTAGCGCCCCTCCTGTATGGGTAGCGCGCACTTTTCTATGAGTAGCTACATAGTGCATTTTGTAGGAAGCTTTTGGAGGCCTTCCCGGTGTCCAAATCGGGCGTGTGATAGCTCGTTGGAAAGCTCTTGGAGTCTAATTTCCAAAAAAAGTAGAATTATGCAATTTGGATTTCATTTACCCTGTCAAAAATCAAATCTCCCAACACTAGTCAAAATGAGTAGAATGAGGCTGCCTCAAGGCAGAGCGCTGTTGCAGTCAACTTTTGAAGGTCTTCCTCAACTCCAAATTGAGCTCATGATAGCTCATTGGAAATATATTTGTGTCTAGTTATCCTTTGACTCATCAAGCAAGTAATTTAGCCAACCATGCTAGGAGAAATCTTGATTTTCCCAAGGTCACTTCAGAGGTGCATTCAATTCTCCTGAGACAACGGTATTTTTGATATTTCTCTAAAACCATGATACCTGTGTAAAAAGTGAGGGAGGTTTTTCTTCCTTGGCATGTTTTGAACAAAAACCCCTCTCATTTTTCCAAAATTCATTTTTTATTGCTCTGAAACATATTTTGAGTGAAACTTATCCCGATGTGTGAAACAAGGGATTTTGTCGAAATGAAGCGAAATGAAGGGGATAAGGGGCTTCTAAATTCTTGGAGAAATTTTGGGAAGTAGGGGGGGATGTTAGGAAGTAGGGGAAAGTGGAATATTAGAGTTTGAGTGAGGGGAAGGGGTCCAAAAGGGCAAAACACAGGCCTAGCCTAGAAAATTGCCAAGTTGTGGCAAGAAACTAGGGTTTGTGCAAAAATGAGGAATTTGGGGGATATCAGTGATGGGAAGTGTTTAATAAGGTATATTAAGGATAGGGGAAGGTGTGTGAACATCAGGATACAAGTTTTTTCGATGTTTTGACCATCCAAGAGAAATTACCTCCAAAACCCTAGGAGAGGGAAATGGACCTTACCTAGGCACAACTGAAGCATGAACAAGCTCTAAAATGACCCAATGGAACCTGAAATGATGATGAAAACCCTCTGAATGATGGTACACTCAGCTGAATGGTGACATGAACCGACATTTGGACAACTTTGAAAAGAGTGAAAACAAACCCTAGACCTAATGCCTAGTGACCAAATTTTGCTTGAAGACTCATTGAAATGACAAAATTTGACCTTGATGCCTTAAAATCAATTTGTAAGATCATGTTTGATCACTGGAGGAAGGCTACAAAGGCTGACTCTAACATTGGCTCCAATGGGGATGGTAGCTCCTTGGAGGTGCCAAGAACGGCAGATCTTTGGGAGAGCAGACCAGTGCCTTCATCCATTGGGCCATGGAATCCATTATTTGACAAAACACAAAAATTTTGATACATTTATTGACTGCAAAATTGACTGAAAAGTGACTGAAACTTGACTGAAACCGACTCGATGGCAAACTGAAATAACTTGAAAAAACTGACTCAACAGACCAAACAGAAATGACTCATGACTGACTTAAAACAAGAATTTACAAAGCTTTTGGAAAAAAGGCAGCAGTCCATCAAGATTTGGAATCATGATGACAACCACCTGCATACTAATGAAATATGTACAATCATGTATAATTGGCTTTCCAATGTAACCAATCAAGCAGATGGCTTCTTGACTGATTTCCCTGATCAGATCTGTTGGTCAACAATACAAACTGATAACTGGGCATCCAAAAACATAGCTGACCATGATCTCCTTCATCACTGAACACTGCAATAATCACTTTCACTGCTGACTGTAACAATTTTTCCAATGGATCATGAAAAACATGAAGATTTACCTCCTGCTGAAAAAACAAGGTGTCTTTCTCTTCTGATTATGATCTATCTTTATCATGTACTTCAGTAAAAGTATGCTCCTGGGCTTCAAAAAACTCTGAACAGGTAGATGAGCAGATCTCCTCTTGTAAAAACATTTCAACACATGAAACATATGAAGAAGAAATTGAAAGGGAATCCTGAATGTTCTGATCTTCTACAGTATGAATGTACTGTAGGTCATCTTCATATGATATGACAGTCAGATTATCATGTTCCTCATTGCATTCATCAATCATGAGAAAAGCAACTTTAGATGATTCTTGAAACCCAAACATGACATTCCTATCATCTACCATAAATTCATCCAAAGGAACTGTTTCACTTACTTGAACATGGATTTCATCTCGTTGTTCATGAACTGACTAAATTACTTCTTTCTGAAGGTTGTGTTCTAATGAACTGAAAACATTTGAATCCATACCTTTGTTTTCTTCTTTCCGGATGATCTCAACAGCAGAATTCTCCTTGATGGGTTTCAGCACAAGATATGCTTGGTCATCACAATCTGAATGTAGATCTGAAATAGCTGGCTGGTCATTATCACAATCTGAAACTGAAACTGGACTTACTTGCATGCTGTCTTCTTCCGTGGGCAGATCTGAAATGACACTTTCTCTTTCATCACTTTCAGCCATATAGACATCTTCAACCTGCTGATCTATAAGGCTGCTTACAAGACTGTCATCCTTTTCAGAAAAGGAAGAAGTTTCACCATCACCTTCTGGACCATGTGCACACTGCAGATCTGAGCTAACTTGAGCTGGAACATGACCTTTCAATAGCCGATCTATCTCATCTTCAGACAGAGGAGATAATACCTTTTGTTTTCTTTTGCTCAAACAGTGATTGTCTTCATTGATTTCAAGTGAAGGAGTATACAAACTTTCCTCATACTGCTGATCCATTTCATATAATTCCTGTTCACTGTCAAGATGCAAAATTCCTTCATCTTCCACCACACTAAAATCTTGATCCTGCTGCAAATTTTCATGATCGTCTTTATGCTGCTGAAATGGATTTTCATATAGGGCTTCCATGATCTCATCATCCATGAAATTATCGTCTTCATAATATTTCTCAAGGCTTTCAATAAAAGTAGAAGCATGTTTGCAACAATCATGAACTAAATTTAACGATGGATAAGATACTTGATATCTTTCAATGAACAGGGCATGAAAATCCTTTAAACAATAAATACAGGCCAGCGGCAAATTTTCATACCAAGATTGGGCTTCACCTCCCAGAGTGGCCAGGAATATCTTCATCAAGAAATCTTCAGGAAAATCCACTTTCAACTTGCGAATATGCATATGAAATCTAACCAGATGTAAAGCAGCATCTTTCTTACCATCATCGTTAAACGTAGGTAGATTCCTTGACCAATCTGCCTTGGGCATCTTATTCGGAAAACCTGGAATGTGATCTCGGCTCATAGGAGCATATCTTCTCGTGATTCGGTCCATCTTGAAAATCTCACAGCTACTGATCTCCCTGCAGTGAAGTCACCATGAAGCATCGATTTCTGGATTGTTCAGTGAATGAAATCGCCAGGTGAATGATTTCAGCCTTCCGGTGTCTGATCATTTTTCACCATCAACCATCAGATCTAAACTTGATACATGTACTGGGGCAATTTACAATTTAAATGCTACGATTACAAGTTAAACCGGAGATCGACTGAAGCAGCGTTTATCTACTTCGCTGATGCATAGCAACAACGTTTCGAAGGCTACCTGGCGTGACTTCAGACTCTGTCTATAACAAGCAAACGTTTTGAGTTTCTCCCCAGTATGGTCGCCACTATGTTAGCACTCAAATCTACCTTAGGCTGAAATAAGGTAAAAATCAAGGCTACATCAAACCACGCTCAGCCTCGTAGCATGCCCTACGAGGACAGGAGAGGGCTCTCTCCGGGTCTATCTCGGCAAATGTTTTCAGAGGGGCTGAGATGACTTATAATGAACAATGAATACTGATTTTAGGCTAGTAAAGAGATAGAAATGTTTGATTTTGATTTTTTGGGTTTTCGTTGGAGAAATGGGAAAAAACAATTTTGGGTCCGGGGATAAGGTCAGACCTTTGCAGATTTCGAGTTGGGGCGAGGTAGGCAATAGTCTTAATGCTTTTGATTGGATATATGGATGGATCAGAACGAAAGGGAGCTGAAAAGGGCAAGGATGAACATGGATCCTTCTCAAACAGGCGAAAACATGTAAAATTAAATGAATTCAAAGGCAGAGCACTGTGAACAATGGATTCAACCTCATCTACTCATTCATTTAATTTAAGAAGCATAAGTGAGAAATGGCATACATTAAACATGAAGGAACTTACAATAAACTGAGAGAAAACACCATTAAGAACAGAAAGCCACAAGAATCCCAACAGGTGCCGCAAAACCTCTGATCTTTCCTTAGCCAAAATATGAAAAATATGTACAATGTGTGCCAAAGTTTCCCAAGAGTCCAACCTCTCCAACCTCTGAAAATGATTGAGAAATTACATAATATAGACCATCCTAACCCCTTCCCACACCTCTAGGGGTAGAAATCCTCCTTCTAGGAGCAGTTCCAACAAATTCTAATCAAGGAACTAAAATCTAGGCAGTTAACAACTTGCCTCTAAAAGAGTGGAAACTGATTCATTTACATGATTTTCACTTTTTTGAGAGCGAATCTTCTAGAATAGGTAAAAATGAGCCAAATTTACATGTCAACCATCAATTTATATCATGAAAACCCAAAAAATTCATCCACAAGAAAAACTGGTCCCAACTGGCCGAAATTCTGAGCTGGAAGTTGAAAATTCAACCAAAAATCTAAGTGGGTAGCGCCCTTATTATTTTACACAGGCTGAGGAGGTTGAGTGGGTAGCGCACCTTAAGTGGGTAGCGCCCCTCCTGTATGGGTAGCACACAGTTTTCTATGAGTAGCTACATAGTGAATTTTGTAGGAAGCTTTTGGAGGCCTTCCTGGTGTCCAAATTGAGTGTGTGATAGCTAGTTGGAAAGCTCTTGGAGTCTACATTCCAACCCAAGTAGAATTTTGCAATTTGAAGTTCATTTACTCTGTCAAAGATCAAATCTCCCAACACTTGTCAAAATGAGCAGAATGAGGCTGCCTCAAGGCAGAGCGCTGTTGCAGTCAACTTTTGAAGGTCTTCCTCAACTCCAAATTGAGCTCATGATGGCTCATTGGAAATATATTTTTGTATAGTTATCCTTTGACTCATCAAGCAAGTCATTTAGCCAACCATGCTAGGAGAAATCTTGATTTTCCCAAGGTCACTTTAGAGGTGCATTCAATTCTCCTGAGGCAACGGTATTTTTGACATTTCTCTAAAACCATGATACCTGTGTAAAAAGTGAGGGAGGTTTTTCTTCTTTGGCATGTTTTGGACAAAAAAATCTCTCATTTTTCCAAAATTCATCTTTTATTTCTCTGAAACATCTTTTGAGTGAAACTTATCCCGATGTGTGAAACAAGGGATTTTGTCGAAATGAAGCGAAATGAAGGGGATAAGGGGCTTCTAAATTCTTGGGGAAATTTTGGGAAGTAGGGAGGGATGTTAGGAAGCAAGGGAAAGTGGAATCTCAGAGATTGAGTGAGGGGAAGGGGTCCAAAAGGGCAAAACACAGGCCTAGCCTAGAAAATTGCCAAGTTGTGGCAAGAAACTAGGGTTTGTGCAAAAATGAGGAATTTGGGGGATCTCAATGATGGGAAGTGTTTAATAAGGTACATTAATGATAGGGGAAGGTGTGTGAACATCAGGATACAAGTTTTTTCGATGATTTGACCATCCAAGAGAAATTACCTCCAAAACCCTAGGAGAGGGAAATGGACCTTACCTAGGCACAACTGAAGCATGAACAAGTTGTAAAATGACCCAATGGAACCTGACATGATGATGAAAACCCTATGAATGATGGTACACTCAGCTGAATGGTGACATGAACCGACATTTGGACAACTTTGAAAATAGTGAAAACAAACCCTAGACCTAATGCTTAGTGACCAAATTTTGCTTGAAAACTCATTGAAATGACAAAATTTGACCTTGACACCTTAAAATCACTTTGTAAGAGCATGTTTGATCACTGGAGGAAGGCTGCAAAGACTGACTCTAACAGACTATGTCTTGGAGGGTACAGTTGGCCTAGCAGTTGAGCATGTGCATTCGCTAGGGTAATTTCGGTCAGCTCCAGTGGCCAACCAGTTTATGGGCAGAATCCCTAGGTTGTCTTGATATAATATTTATACGCGGGGTCATAGGGTGATCAACATACCTTGGCAGGAGCTTGTCGGAGGAGGTGGCATTGGCAGGCCACCAGATGATGCCTTGTATGGAGCCAAGGATTCTTCACCTTTGTGTGGGGCACAAAGGTCACAGTGGAGCCGAGCAGTGGTGGTATCACTACTGACACATAGGGAGATTCACTTCTCGGACCCCTCGAGGAGGGTTTAGAGTGATGATCCATTCGTCGGCGGGTATAGCGATGCGACAGTGGAGGTGATGATACCGATTGGGGGTGGTCCGACATGTAGAGACACAACTCTAGGTCATCACATCCAAGGATGTGTGGGAGCCTCTAGCATTGAGCAGTAGACTACCGGTGGACATGGAGTTGCATGGTGGTGTACCATAGTGTGTGGGATTGCATTGTGGAGTAGGAGTGTCCTACATCACATTGCGAACACGCGAGGAGTGACCGATGCCTTGACACAAACAAGGCACGAGACGGTATAGGGTGGTACAGCAGTAGTAGGGGGTATCCAGCAGTGTACAGGGGTATGTGATCCAGGTGGATATCGGTGGCCACCCACCTATTCCATTTGGACCAGCACCATCAATTCTTGCAGCTTTTCACATTCAGCACAACTTACTATTTTTAGCAGGTTTTCGGGTCCTCCACTCTCGGAGCCGTTTTGGGGGCTTAATGATCCAGGTGGATATTGGTGGCCACCCACCCATTCCATTTGAACCCCCATCTTCAGTTCTTTCAATTTTCAAGTTGCAACAAAAGTTACTATTTTTAGCAGTTTTTCGGGTCCTGAACTTCCGGAGCCGTTTTGAGGCCCTAAACGACATTTTTTGGGAAAACGGAGAGCAACATGGGTCCATGGACCAATGTTTCTCATTCAAAAATTGAAGTCCTCGGATAGATCTTTCTAACGAGCTATTGAACGCGTCAAACGGAGATCGGGTGCCAAAGTTATGCCCCCGGGAAGTTGAACCGCCAATTTACCCAAACGGGCGCCCACAGTTTTGGTGCCTCATCTCCTACGGTTAGGTTTTTGGACGTTTCAGATTCTACATTGTTTCTCAACAATAAATAGGCCCTCGAGCCTCATTGTAACACAGTTCAGAGGTCTGTAGCCATCACATCTCTTCTCAGAGATTCGCTACCAGCACCCTATCTATTTTATTTCCATTATGCCCGTAAGCATATTTCTGTTATTTGATATTAATGAAATGAAGCATTATTTCCACTGCATCTCTATGTTCATGGTTATTTCTATATTTTGTTGCGTTCCTGCATAAATCCGGATCAGTGGTATCAAAGCGGGTCTGCTCTTTCTTTGTTTTTCTTTGCATGTCCCCAACGCGGTCAGGGTATAAGGAGTTAGGGCTCGATCTGGTTGAACCCTTGCAAGATCAGCCTCGCAAACCCCGACGACCTCCCATGGCGGAAGAAAAGAAAGACGAGGGAGCGGGAGATCCTATCAAAATACTGCTCGAGGAGGCCCTCGAGAAACAAAGGAACGCGATGATGGATAACTTTGCTCAAATCCTTCAACGACTGCCCACATATGGCGCATCTGCATCCAACAGCCACTCTGGAGGCCCCACTCCCTTCAAGGTACAGGTAAACTTTGACATTCCTATATTTGAAGGAAAAATAGATGCAGATGCTGTAGACAGATGGTTAAATTTGTTGGAAGGGTATTTCTCGGTCCATGACTTCTCTGACCGAGAAAAGATTATTTTTTCACTCCTCAAAGCTGCCCCCCATGTCAAAGACTGGTGGAAAACCTACCGTGAGCAAGAGGGCGAAGGGGAACCCCCTCTGTTCTCCGCCACACCCACTTGGAATTCGTTCCGAGACGGCATCAAGGAACAATATTACCTCGTGGGGAGCTATGAGGACAAATACATCCAATGACCACGCCGCGGCAACAAAAGGATCAAGATGTGCACGAACCGACGAATCCCTGCTCCCATACCCCCGCGCACAAAGTTAAAGTATTAAAGATTCGTAGAGACATTTGGTGCTCAAGTACCGTGGCTGTCTACACAAACACATTTAGGAGGAAATGGAGTTCTTCAACATTACATCGCTTGGCACGGGATACCGCTATGCTGCCAAGATCGAGTAGAAATTTAAGCAGAAGAAGTGAGACTTTGGATTTGCGAATCTAAAAGGTGCCCTCGAACCAAAAACAAGGGGCAAGGCCAAAGCAATGCAACTCATAACAACACCACAAATCCAAAGAAGGAAACAAGGAAGTGGTGTGAATTTCATAATAGCCCCACACACAGCACAAACGAGTGTCAGGCCAAACAGTCATTGGTGGTCGAACTAAAGGCACCCGAATCACATGCATTTTATGATCCTGAGTCAGAACCATAGAAAGGTAATGACAAAGGGAAACAGATCATTGATGTGGATCCCAGTGCCATTGTTGCCACCACCAAGATCCAGAGGGAGGATCCAAGAGATCCGTAGGAGGGGGGAGCGCCTTCCAATCGGCAGTATGTGGGTGAAGGGTTCTTCGCCGCAGTTCATTGTGTCGATAGCTTTAAGCCACCACCTCATTCGCCGTACATCGTGAAGCCGGTTCTACTTACCAACCATAGCACACCCACAAATTTCGTATACCATCTAGTGGCTCCACCCAAAGGAGAGATCTCCGCATCCGGCTGCCAGCGTCGATCCAACAGAGTATCGTCATTCACGGGATGACAAAGCATGTGATGTCTTCTCTCTTGATGTAGCCGATGTATTATTGGCCAACCATACTTGTGGAGGCGACATGCCGTGTATGAGTCTAGGCCTTGTGATGTTGTTATTACTTTTGGAAATAACTTCAGGCCAGATACGGAGTAGGTAGTACTCCGCCTCCTCGCTATCTTGACTACCGCAAACAACGCAAGATTGTTTCCTGCATCGCAGCTCCATTTTCCTTACGACTCATTCACAGGGAAAGAAGAATATTATGGCCACAACCTCGAAACAGGGCTCCCTTTCACGGCTGCAGCAGATGGACAAAGTCATGGAGGAATACGATGACAATTTCTCCTCACTCATGGAGGTTCCTCTACACTGTCAGGACAAGCACTCCATTGATCTGACTCCCAATGCACCACCACATGATGTTGCCATACATCCTGCAACTACACATACAGAATCCAAACATGTACTGTATGAGGCTGATAAAGAAACCAAATTTACTAAACGCATCCAACATGTCCACCCGCAGGTCCATGACATCTTCAACACATCTAATACTCAGTTCAACAGAATTTGCCTCATCTCATGGAGGATCTCAACGCAATGGGGACCATTGCTTCCTAAGGAGGGAGGAATGATCCAGTTGGATATCGGTGGCCACCCACCTATTCCATTTGGACCAGCACCATCAATTCTTGCAGATTTTCACATTCAGCACAACTTACTATTTTTAGCAGGTTTTCGGGTCCTCCACTCTCGGAGCCGTTTTTGGGGCTTAATGATCCAGGTGGATATTGGTGGCCACCCACCTATTCCATTTGAACCCCCATCTTCAATTCTTTCAATTTTCAAGTTGCAACAAAACTTACTATTTTTAGCAGTTTTTCGGGTCCTGAACTTCCGGAGCCGTTTTGAGGCCCTAAACGACATTTTTTGGGAAAACGGAGAGCAACATGGGTCCATGGACTGATGTTGCTCGTTCAAAAATTGAAGTCCTCGGATAGATCTTTCTAACGAGCTATTGAACGCATCAAACGGAGATCGGGTGCCAAAGTTATGCCCCCGGGAAGTTGAACCACCAATTTACCCAAACGGGCGCCCACAGTTTTGGCGCCTCATCTCCTACGGTTAGGTTTTTGACGTTTCAGATTCTACATTGTTTCTCAACAATAAATAGGCCCTCGAGCCTCATTGTAACACAGTTCAGAGGTCTGTAGCCATCACATCTCTTCTCAGAGATTTGCTACCAGCACCCTAGCTATTTTATTTCCATTATGCCTGTAAGCATATTTATGTTATTTGATATTAATGAAATGAAGCATTATTTCCGCTGCATCTCTATGTTCATGGTTATTTCTATATTTTGTTGCGTTCCTGCATAAAATCCGGATCAATATGCCTCAGTGTGCAGTGGCATGTTGAGGAGTACATGGATGATCGGTGGTATGCGAGGGCGTATGGGGCTGCACAGAAGGGTCTTAGAGTATTTCCTCCAGGGAGACTCATGGACAGGGACACTAGGCTTACCTTTGGGGGTAGTTCACCCAGGATCTATGGGGAGACAGATGAGCGATACTTGACGGTATCTGTGGGGACTCACGCACTAGACCCTCTTCTACATCACTCACGGGCACAGTCGATTTTGTTGTTGTCCTTTGGAACTTTGGGCATGAGCAGCGGGGTACGCGAGGCTCACCTAAGATATTTGGATGACACTCAGCACACTAGGGGAGAGACTTCTCAACAGTGGCACTGGGTTAGTGCACTAATTGGCAGCCACAGGTCAGGGGATGAGATGATCCTCTGCAGGGGTGCACATCAGTCATCGCTGAGCCTACGCTTGGGGAGCGGGTCATGAGGGAGACATGCGTCACTCTTTTCTCAGGGCATGTCGAGACCATGCATGAGCAGAGGATACTAGGTACAACAGAGGTAGCATCCCAGTATGTGACTGAGATCCAGACAATGTATCGACACATTATCGAGAGGGTGGATGGTAGATCCAGTGGAGATGGTTGGCAGGGACAGGAGGGATCCACATACCTTGAGTCAATTGGGAGTATCAGATATCTATCTATTGATTGCATTCAGGGGGTGGCTATTTGTCACATATGGCTTCCAGCGAGCATCGGTACTACACAGTGGCCGACACAGGGCAGGTTAGCATGCATCATATTTTCCCATGATATATGGACCCTCTGTATTGGTCACGGGCAAGGACTAGAGATGAGGCACGGAGGGATTCCCGCAGTTGTCAAAGCTATGGTGCAGCAGGTTTGACTATGGGATGTAGAGATTCAGTTGATTGATAGCCCATTATGTCTCATGATGGTCGAGTCAGGACAAAGAGTGATCTAGTTCACTGTTGGGTTGGCACATGGGGGTACACGGAAGACTTCATTGGATGGAAAGGGAGACTTTCTGTATTGCTGCATATATTCAGAGCTGCGTTCGGAGGGGTAGGTATTGGCATCATGGTGATGCCTGGGTCGGATGAGATTTTCTCTCATAGATCTCCTGCCACTAGGTCTCAGGAGAGGGGGATACAGTCTGTGCATGACAGGGAGTATCTCATGATCATAGTAGCGCAACATCAGCATGGTGGTACCTCTTCAAGATTCGCAGGGGACTTGAGCATTACAACTCTACACAGCTCGATAACCTCTATGGGTGAGCTGTATACTACCTAGGGAGATTGTCTATATCTTCCATCAGGCTTTAGTGAGTCACTGATGAAGTGGGGGACTTCATTAGCATGGCAGGATTGTGGGTGGAGTAGGTGGAGCTTCATTTTGGACAGGATGGCTTGGGATCTTGGTATTGAGAGATCCCTCCATATCAGGGTGATATAGAGGATAGGGAAGATTCAATGGCGCATCTGGAACCCAGGCACATTTTACAATGATGGTGGGGAGCATCAGCTAGAGAGGAGGCTTGTTCATGCATTGCTTGAGGACAAGCAATTTTTGGTGGGGAGGATTGTAATATTCCCAATTAGCAGCAATTAATTGGAAATATTAATTTTGCTTAATTTTTCCTTATATAGTTAAAATATAAATAAAGTGGGTAAAAGGAGAATGTGACTCACTTAGAATAAAACACACTCCATAAAGTCACCTAGGAGACATAATATTGTGGACAAGGTGGGCCAAGGGGGGCAAAGTGACAACGTAGGGGGTGACACACTTAGACAGCGTGGGCCAGCCAGCGCAGATGAGTTGGCAGCGTGGGCCAAAGAGAGACAACGTGAACATGGTGGGGCCAAGGAGAGAGGGAGGCTCACCAAAGATAAATAGAGGGGAGGCTACCTCATTTCTCTCATTTTTGATTATGCATTTTGGAGATTGTCTCTAGACATTGAGCACGCTTGCTGTTTAGCTAGTCTGCACGTACTATTCAGTACACTAGGTGTCTCCGTGCAGAGATCCCAACCTCAGCCCCGAGAGACTTCGAGTGCTTGCTCGGGTGAGGAGTCCTACCATATTTTGCAGGGAGAGATCAGAGCTTCAGTCATTGAGGGGCATTCCTTGGAGGGACAACGCAGTCTTGCAGAGGGAGGACGCAGTTCTAGTTGGGGAGAGTTCCGGATTGAGGTGATTTGGGTGGATTTAGACCGGAGGATTAGGGAAGGGATCAACGCTTGCCTATTGGATACATTTTGCAAAGGCAGAGACCATATTTTGCAATGTTGCCTTCAGGGTCAGCGTTTTCCCTTCAGGGATAGCGTAGTGCCTCAAAGGAGGTATTTTTTGGGGTCAGCCATTCTTGAAAAGCTCTCTGGGCTTTTCTGGGTATTGGGAGAGGAGGCCATTTCCAGAGTTTCAGTATTTTCTGAGTTGGGGAGCAGCCCCAAAGACTCATTTCATTTCAGTAGTTGCAACAACACGGCAACATTTTCCAGCAGCTTGGAGATTACATAGTTGGTAGAGGGAGCAGCCATTCCATACATTGTTCTGAGAGTATTTCTACACTTGCCCTGAGCAAGTCGAGGTGCCATCATTCTGATCACCTTTGTACTTTCCTTATTTCTCAGTATTAATAAAATAGATCAGCATTCTCCATATTATGTATTTTGTCTCTTGGTTTGTCTCTAGTTGCTGTGTACCTTGTTTGTGTGCTTTATATTACTATTTATTTCCCTTCGGGATATTACAGGAAGAATATCAAAAGAGAAAATTAGTAAAGGTGCTTCAAGAATATTCCTTTTCTTATGCATGGGAAAACACTCATATGAAAGGAATTGATCCCAATACTTGTTTGCATCATATCTATATTGAAGAAAATGTCAGACCAGTTAGACAATCCCAAAGGAGGATGAATCCAAACTTAAGCGAAATTTTTAAGGAAGAACTACAAAAATTGTTAAATGTGAGCTTCATTTATCCAATATCAGATAACCAATGGGTTTCACCATTGGTAATTGTTCCTAAAAAGAATGGGAAATGGAGAGTATGCATTGATCATAAGGAATTGAATAAAGATACTTTAAAAGATCAGTTTCCACTTCCTTTTATAAATCAAGTTCTTGATACATTAGCAGGTAAGAAGTATTTTTCATTCTTGGAGGGTTTTAGTGGATATAACCAGATGCAAGTAGCTCCAAAAGATAAAGATAAAACAACTTTTACCTTCCCATGGTGAACTTATGCTTATTGAGTACTTCCTTTTTCGTTATGTAATTCACCTGCAACATTCTAAAGGGCAGTTCTAGGTATTTTCTCTAATCTAGTTCATGATTGTGTGGAGGTATACATTGGTGATTTTACTATCTATGGAAACTCTTTTGAAGGAGCTCTTAAAAATATGGAAAAAGTTATCCTTCGGTGTAAAGAAACAAATCTCTCATTAAGCCATGAAAAATGTTTTATGATGTTTACTGAGGCAATTGTTTTAGGCCACCATATTTCGGGGGATGGAATTAAGATGGATGCACCTAAGATAGAAGTTATTTCTAAATTGTCAGTTCCTACTTGTCAAAAGGATGTTAGAAGTTTTCTTGGATTTATTGGTTACTACAGAAGATTGATAGATAACTTTACAAATATTGCCTCTCCACTTTTTAAATTACTTACAAAATATTGTGAGTTCACCTAGAATTCTGATTGCCAAAAACCTTTTGAAGCATTGAAAGAAAATATTTCTGAAGCAACCATCTTGAGAGGAACAAATTGGAAATTACCTTTTCACATCTCAAATGATTCCTCAGATATAGCTTTGGGGGTTGTATTAGGACATAAATATTTGACTCCTTATGCCATTTACTACACAAGTCAAACTTTGACTCTTGCATAGTTAAATTATACTATAATTGAAAAGGAGTTTTTAGCAGTTGTACATGCAATCAATACATTCAGACATTATATCACTGGTTATGAAACCTTCATTCACACAAATAATTCTGCAAATAGATATTTACTGAATAAATCAATTACTAATGGCAGAATTACAAGATGGTTACTATTGTTACAAGAATTCAATATTGCTATTTTGGACAGACCGGGAAAACAAAAAATAGTTTTTGATTTCTTATCTAGAATAAAAAAATGATAATAATGATATTCCTATAGAGGATGATTTTCATGATGAATATCTTTTTGTAGTATCTATTAAATCTCCTTGGTTTGTAGATATTGCTAATTATTTGGCTACAGGGAAGTTACCACCATACTTATCTCCTTGTGATAAGATAAAGGTAATTCAAACTAGTGCATCTTACTCGTGGATAAATGAATAATTGTACAAAATAGGGCCTGACTTAGTTATTTGAAGATGTGTCAAAGAAGATGAAGTACCAAATATATTGAAAGCGTGTCATGATAAACCACGCGGAGGATATTTTTTGTTAAAAGAACTGCCTATAAATTCCTTCTCTTAAGATACTATTGGCCTTCTCTTTCTAAGGATGCTAGAGAATATATTAAGAGATGTGATAGTCATCAATGAATGGGGAAACTTGTTCCTTCAGATGAAATTACTTTACAACCTCAGGTACTTATACAACCTTTTGAGAAATGGGCTTTGTATTTTGTTGGTCCAATTAATCCACCATCAAGACAAAAAATGTACATTCTTATTTTCACTGATTATGTTATAAATTGGGTAGAAGCTAAGGCACTTCCTTTTGCTAATAAAAATGTTGTAGTTTCATTTATTTTTGAGGATATTTTCACTTATTTTGGTGTCCTAAGGGAAATTGTGACGAATCAAGGTACTCAATTTACATCCAAGTTGGTACAGAAGATAATAGGGGAATAAAAAATTAAGCATCGAAATTCCACTCCATATCATCCACAAGAAAATGGACAAGTCGAATCCATCAATAAAGTAATTGAAACAATTTTTACCAAGACTTTGCATCTGCATACAAAATATTGGGCAGAAAAGCTTCCAGAATATTTGTGGGCATACCGTACTACATGGATAAACACCACAATACATACTCCTTATGAACTTGTTTATGGGAAGCAAGTCCTATTTCCTATTGAGTTCCAGATAAAGACTTTCAAGACAATAGTTAAATTGGTTCTTGATCTATCAAAAGCAAAAAAACAAAAAAATGGAGAAATTGAATGAACTTGATGAGATAAGACAGGATGTTATTCATGGGACCAATATAGTTCAACAACAAAGATCCATATGGCATGATAAGTATATCAAAGAGAGAAAATTCCAACCTGGTGATTAGGCATTACTTTTTGACTCAGAGTTTAAATATTTTTGAGGAAATTTTCAAACTCATTGGCTTGGGCCTTATGAGATTGAAATTTTCTTTGATAATGTGCAGTCATAATCATAACCATTGATGAAGAAAAAGTAACCTCCGTTGTAAATGGTCATTGATATGAATTTATCATAAGCCATTGACAAGGGAGGAGTTTGTTAAACATTTGCAAGACAGCATTGATTTGTAGGTGGTTAGGAAGGATTATCCTTCCTCTCCAACTTAACTCGGGGAAGCCTTTATTTTCTATGTAAAAAAAATAAAAATGATTTATATATATAATTGTATAAAAATGAAAACCGACATTGTTGGCATGTTTATACAAAAAGTTTAGGATGAAAACCAAGAACTCTTGGCACCCTATATTTTATTTTTAAACCCTATTCTAATCCCATTTTCTTTGTTACCCTCTTTTTATTTTAAAAATAAGCAGCTACAGAATTGATGAAAATTTACAGCTTTAATAAAATTTTGCAACTGACTTGATAGGGTTCAATCAAGACAATTGAAGATATTGGCACAAGAATAAATTGATCAAGTTTGTAGCTAGAGGCATCCAAGAACAACCTAAAAAATACCAATCAAATCATTAGAATCATGGATTTAAGGTATGTAAATATTAAATTAAATGATAAAGGTAAGAAACATTAGATTATGAAATATAGATGTTGCTACCGCCACTTAGAGTAATCATTACTCTCATTAATAAGACTTCGGTCTTAACCAACAAATATCTATGTCTTGTTAATCGATTATCATCCCATCATAATTTGAATTCAACGCTCATCTTCATTCATCATTTCTTTTCATGCGCAGCTATTCCTCTCCATTTAACCTTGTTTCAATGACAAATCCGACCTCATTCATACTCTGTTCCGAAGCTATTTTCGCTCCATAACCTTGTCAAAATAAGCAGTTGCGGGTTAAAACTTCTCTAGAATGGGGATTATTGTGAGATCAGAGCCAAATGGGAAGAAATTTATGGAGGGTTATCCATAAGTCAAACAGATGTTATAGCAAGCACAATAGTTGGAGTTCATAGAAAAATTCGATGGCCATGAAAAGTAATTCACAAAGTCTTTTTCTTGGACGTTTGATGGATTTGAGGCAGAAATTGGAGATGTGAAGATAGTGTTGACAAAATCCTTTGTAGCGGAGGCAACTGAACTGCCTAGGGTTGGCAGAAGATGGTTCAAAAATAGGAAGATTGAAGAAAAGGAATGGAAAATATTTTTCAAAAATCCATGTATGGACACTTTAGTATGTAAGAAAGAGATACCAGTTACAACTTTGAAAAAAAATGGAGAAATTTACTGTTGGTTATTCGAAAATTTATTTCTTGTGAAGGAATATTTGGCAATATGTTTCTTTATCATGCGTGTTTGATAATTCATTTCCTTGAAGGAAATGAAATTAATTTGCCTTATTTATTACTCCATAATTTAAAAAAAATGTCTGGTAATACTCAGAGAAAGATATAATTCATCGATAATACCATATATCATCATGGCCTGATAAAAATAATGATTGAAGACCACCTCAAAAATATATGATATTATTGGGAAAATTTCTCAGTTAGAAACCATTTCAAGGAGATAGAACAGGAAGAACCCAACTACAAAACAAAGAAAAGTAGAATAGGGTTATCTACAAACCCTAATGATGACCTACCTCCACAACAAGAGAAACTCTCCGAAGATGAAACTCATCTTGCATATGTATTATAGAATCTGAAAAAGAATAATGTTAGAAGAAATAAATTCATTGATAAAGAAGAAACCACATCTAAAAGGAAAACAAAGGAAATAGAACAAGAGAAAACATAGAAATATAAGACAAAGCAAAGGAAAATTCCTATTACTAAGTTATCTTACAAGACCTCACCCACTATAAGAAAGAGTGCAGGACTCAATAAAACAATGTAGGGACCATCTTAACAATTCACAATTTTTTTTAATCTGGAGAAAGAAGAAGACCCAAGGGCTCCATCACAACAATTTTGTCACCAATTTCTAGTCCAACAAGAAGAACACCCGAAATTGACCCAGTCTAACAGGAAATATATGATTATATAGAATATTTGGAGAAGAAATATACATGCAAGGCTACTTCATCCTCTTAAAAAAAAAAAAAATTCTGATATTCCACAATAACCTCCAATTATAAATACCCTTAAGCAAGAGATTTATGAATTGGAGACATTAAAGAGGCACTTAAAAGAAGAGCATGAAACACTGAAAGTACAGAATGAAATACAAAGAACCAAGAATGACAACATTCTTCTACATCTTGGTATGTGGTATGAAAATAATAAGAAGCAGAAAGAAAAGAAGAAATCCCTTAAGAGAAAAGTCATAAGTCTAAAGTATAAAATTTTGATGAAGAAACCAAGGATGGAAATTACCAAGAAGAAAGCATCAAGGAAAAATCAGGATGTTTTGGCTCAAGCATCTAAAGAGGTTTAGTAATAGGAAGGGTTCATAAATTTTAAAATTTTGCATGAGGACATGCAATGACCTCTGTGTGGGGGAATGTTGAACCCCACAATTGCTTCTTTTTGACACCGCTTTTCACTCCATCTCCTTCTTCCTAATCTTCATAATGTCACATTAGGCATAAAATTACAAGACTTATGATATGTCAGTTATACAAATGTCTTATATTTCATAAAATGATAATGTTTTTAATTATTTAGATTAATATTTACTTCAGCTACCAAATTGTAGTGATCCCACAACTAACACATGATTTTGCAGCTAATTTCATGGTCTGATAGGTTCCTAGTTTACATTAAGGTCTTTCATTTATTAACGGTTCGTACTTTAGTTTATGTTTCCTATCGATTTTCGTTAATTGAGTATTTGCATTCTGATTTATTTTAGATCCGAGTTCAAAATCATTTTTCTAGTCATTTTTTTCAGAGACTTCAAATGCACATGGATAAAATAGAGTTTAACACTGTAATGAGATAGATATGACTCTCCTTTGTGTAGTTAATATTCCTTCTTGAAGTAGATCCATTTAAAAGTGTGAAATATGATTTTCATTTATGCAAGTGTGTGATTTCTATTCAAGCAAGAGTGATTTCTATTTATGCAAGTGCATGATTTCTTTTCAAGCAAGACTAAATTCCATTTATGCAAGCGTGTGATTTCTCTTTGGGAAAGAGTGATTTCCATTTATGCAAGTGTGTGTTTTTATAAGCCAGAGTGATTTTGTTTAAAAGCAAGTGAATGAGTGATTTTACTTCAAGAAAAGTGTGAGTGTGAAGTTTTCTTTCAAGAAGAGTATGATCATTATTTTTAGAGTTAATTTCCTTTTGTAAGGGTGATTAATTTACTCACATAGCTTTAAATAAACAAGTGCATTTTGATAACTCAATTTAACTTAGAAATTGTGTGAGTGACAGAGAATCCTAACACATACAATGCATGTACATTTCATCAGTTTACTAGCCCTGGTTGATAATTCATGTATGTAATTTAACATCAATTAAATTACCAAACAATTGAGAAAGGGTTCTTGTAGAAGCCTTTATTTCTCCCTCTATAGCACATCTTCTGGTCAATACAACTTCTTGACATGAGCTCTTCTCCTTTTGTAAACAAATCATGTAGGATCAACCTTGATCCATCAATCTAATGGTATCAACTATGAGGATCTTGTACCAAGCCTTCTTTTTATTTACAAGTGTAGGAATTCTTCATGTACCTCACCTTCTTGAGGTAGTTCACTTATTTCATCGAGAAATATGATCTTTAAAAAAGTGTACCTGACAAGATGTCCCTTTATAGAATTATTACCTCTTGTTGAGGTAATTTTTCACTTTGAATTTCATGTCATCCAATGACAAGACATTTTTCTCTCTCTGAATCTAGATCCTAACTAGGAAAATATCTCTTAATACAAGTTCTCCTGTCACAAGATGTGTTCTTCCATCCTTTTTCATTTGCTACCAAAGCCTTGAAAGTATTTATTATGTACCTACAATCCTCACTAGGAGGCCAAGGAAGAGCAATAACAACAAAGAGTTCAAGGACAATAAATTTAACTATTAGTAAAATTAACAATAATAGTAATAATCAAATAAGAGATATATAAAGTAATTAACTTTTTTAGAACATGCTAACTCCCTCTTGACCTTGCATCCACCTTGCAATCATATGTCATCCCTTTCTAAGGTTTCTTTCTTTCAACAGAAACGTTCGTTCCTATGGTTTTGACCCTAAACCCCAAGCTTTTCATTTCCAAGACCTTATTGGCTTGCTAGGGTTTACTAACCCTAGATATTTCACTAATTAAAAACATGTTCAATACTTACAAATCCTAGTTTTCACATATTTTTTCAAGTTCAATAGTCTGCGAGACTTTATTTTCATATTCAAATATAATAAAGTCTGAATAAGACTAAGACCATAAATTTTCCGATGATATATCTTCACATGAAAACCAGATCAAATATTGCTACATTATTTCCAACAATGCATTTGTTTTGATATTTTTATCTCAACGACTTATTCTCCTTAACATGTTTTTAGTATTTAATATTAAAGAGGAGTTTAACATCTTCTTCACTGATAAGCATCCAGTCATGCCTCCATATTTCTAGACTGAGTAATCATAGACATCATTCAGAGAAGCAGATGACCTTTTAGAACCTTTAGTAAGGTCAGAGCATATTTCCAAGATCCTTCACAAGGTTATGATCACAAAACCTTTCAAGCTTGTAACACTCTGCTTCAAAAATTTATTCTGTTTTCATTTGAAATATCAAGACAAATTTCTCTTCCTCGGATCAATAGGAAAACCTAAAAAGTATTATATGTGAGGTTCCAGAATTATAGCCTTGTCGGAAGGAATTCCTTTTCAGGCCTCAATATTTTCAATGCATTGCATGAATTCCAATAGCCATATGAAGATACTTCAGATTTAGATATTATATCAAACTAAGACATCATATCGAACTCCTTTTTGAAGGCTCGGTTCCTTCAATCATTCAATATATTTAGCTTGCTAATTTAGACAAGAAAACAAGAGACTTTGATGAAATTATCTTGAACAAACAAGGTAAGCTTGTACACCTTGATACAAGACCATTTCTATATTGACATATATAGACCTTATCTTAAAAAAAATGTATCATACCTTGCAATGTGTTCAAACTTCACTAGTACCTTTCCTCTGAATACTTTAACGTCTACTTTAGAAAAGGTGATACTTCCTTGGAAATGATTTTATCAACTTTTATTTGAACTTCAATATCCTTTAATCTTAGACCAAAACATTTGATTCTACTTGAGAACCATCTACCTTTGATGATACAATAACAATATATCAAAACAAGACGCAGGATTTTCAGAGAAGAATTTCATCCTAGGAGAATCTTGACGGAGGTTTTGAGGTTCAATCTAAATAATTTCGACCTATCTAAGATTTATATTGAGATCTTTAGATGAGAGATATTTTTCCTTTTTCAGAAACCTTATCCAAGATGAATTGCTCTTAAACATATACTATTTTTTGGCCTAATACATTTAACCATTGTTACATATGTTCCTTTTAATGTTCCTTACAACATTTTGTCTGAGCATATGTTCTTTATTCATTAAATTTTCCCCTAAAATTTATTCCATGACAAAGAGATAGACATTTGATCCCTTTCTTAAAGAAATTTTCATAGAGGTGACAGAGGCTCTTTGATCTTTGATATGACTTTGTTCTGAGATTCAACGAATATCTGAGATATTGAGGCATGGTAGAGGGTATTTCATTCTCTTGGTCCTGAATTTTTTTGGCCTCTTAGAATAGAGGATTTCGGCCTTCAGATATAGATAACCAGATGTAATCATATTTTATTTTCTAAGGTCTTTCATCAACCATATTAGGTCTCCAAATAGGTCTTCTAATAATTCACCATAGCTTTGATACCATGTTTATTTTTACATGGTCTTCTAAAATGATAATTATTTTTGGTGATTTTTCCTTTTCTCATTCTTATTCATTAAATCCATCATTCAATAATTACACAAAATACATGAACCATAAGAAAATAAGACAGTAGAAGCATAAGGAGACATGTGAACAAGAACAAAAGAGATTTACCCTAGCAAAACCATCATGGGGAAAAACCAACAACCTTTTTCAATAGATAATGTGTTAATTCAACAAAGACACATCTAAGTCAAAAGCTAGGTCACACCTGGTTTAAGGTCCATCCTCCTAGTCAAGTCACTTTTCCCACTGAAGGAATTATGCCTTCTACCTTCTATAGAAGTAGTCCTTCCAAAAGGATTCAACACTTCTAAATTTCGACCTTCTTGCCTCAAACCTCGTTGCCTCAGAGATAGACAATTTCACTACCTTGGAACATCACTTTGATAGCTTCGGAATATGGTTTCCTTTCTACTTTAGAACATCTCTTCGCTAGCCTTAGAATAGGATTCCCTTGATGCCTTAAAAAATCCCTTCTCATGCCTCATAAATAGGCCTTAGAATAGGCCAAACCATAGAGAAAGGAGACCTGAAATTTCTCGATACAATTTTCCCTATGGATGGAGAGGAGTAACCCTAATTTATACAAGCTTGGTTGGCCAAAAGGGTGTTTCTTTTGTTGGATCTGCTTGAATTCATGATGAGACTGACTTGACTAGGAGGAGGCTGAATTTACATTTTGGAGCAAAATTTTAAAATTTTAAAATTTCTTTCTTTTGAAAGTCCATAGTCTGACTTGACACAAAATAATTTCTTTTGACTCTTAGCATTTAAAATATGCTTTTCAAAATCATAATGGCTAAAACATACATCATAAATATCGACCATAGTTACAAAAATCAACAGCGTGCAGATCTTCCCATCCTTCATCGATCATATTTGTAGTTTTCTTCCTCCTTTCATAAAATACCTTATGCAACCCTTGTTGTAATAAAAAATCTTACATTTTAAGTTTCCATAGTTCAAAACTATTTTTTCCATTAAATTTTTCAATATTGAATTTAGAATTCATCACTTTGGCCATTTTTTTCTATACACAGATTCTCCCTCGAAATTTCTTTTTTTAATGTGTCAATTTGGAAAAATAAATACTTTTACAAATTTTGTTTAGAAACCTCATCTTCACAAACTTCAATTCTCAAACCCTATTTCTTAAACTCAATTTTTAAGAAACCCCATTTAGAAAGCCCCATTTTAGACTTGATTTATTTGAAAGATATTTCCAAACATAAGAACGTTTCCAGAGTTTATTGTATCCGCACAAAAAAAAAAAATCAAATTAATAAACTCCACATAATTAAAAGAAAGAAGTGTGCCCATTTTTTTGAAGTCCTTTTGGCCTTCACCAATTTCCTAACTTCTCTGACTCTGCCTCTACTCACAATGCTTCATGGTTATACTCCTTCATGAGAAAACTTGTCCCAATTGTTATGTGCTTATTTCTCCTCATGGTGCGCCATGGCCTTGCTCCTTACATTTTGTTGTTTTTCTGCTAGGGACTCATGTATCTATATTTTACTGTGTGGATTTTATTCATTGGAATTTCTACCACTTCCACCAGCTAACTGACTAATCACGACTCTACCAACTATATCTTTCCAGTGTCTTTCCTTTATGTTGAGTCCTCCAATACAAACATGTAGACTCAGCTTCAATTGGCTCAGGCTCTACTTCTATGTGATGAACCCATAGAAAAAGCTTGGGTTCCTTTGTCACTCCTCCTCTTTCTCTAACTAATGCTTTTTCTTTTTGTGGTACAAATAGACTCATCCTTCCTCATACCAGTTCTCTAATACCACTTATTGGATTTTAGAGTTTGCATAATCATTTACAATAAATAAATAAAGATAGAAAATACATGAACTTGTATGCGGTAAAAACTTGACAATTTATGAGGGAAACATCCACAAGGAAAGGTAAGGTATTCTATTAATTAATAAGAATTTACAATGAAGCTTATACATCTTCAACTTTCAAGATAAATGAAATAGGCACCATTATGAAAACTATCATCTATTTCTTGTTAATCTAACCACCAAATATTTGCCTTGGTGATTTTATTTTTATTTTATTTTTATATATAATTAATTTGTTGTCACATTTTAACAATTAACTATGAAAAGATAAAATATTACTAGAAATCACACCTTGAAATAAACTAGAACCATTGACAATAAAGTAAATCACACCGTGCACAAATTACAATTCATATATTGAATTTACCTTCAACTATGAGACAATTCTCACACCGAGCTTTACACCTAAGTATGAATATATTATATATTGAAACATATTGTCAATTATAAAATGATAAATGATGCAACCACACTCTATGCTATCTAAGAATTAACCATTAAAATTCTGGAAGACAATGAAGTGATATATCACCAACTATTATTACTATCTACAATCTACTGAAGTAAATGCAACCCACAAAAATATATATAACACCTTTCCTATGTGGACTAGGTCTTCCCTCCTAAAAAAAAAATGTTGGTGGAATTACAACAATGAATAACTTGAATCAAGGCATTCATATCAACAATACAACAACCATGCATCAAGCAACTTCAATTAAAAAGAAATGAATTTTAGACAAAGTTGTATAATTTCTTCTTTTTTTCCATTATTCTCTTCTCCCCTTATAGGAGTGAGAGATATACTTCTACATAAGCTACAAGAAGTCTAAAATAAAAAAATAGTTTAAGAACACACTTTGAACCAATGGTTCTCAAGTTGTTCTAACAATATTTATTATTGAATTAGTCCATCAGTAGGATTAGTATAAATTTTAAAATATATATTGAAGTTTTCCTTTTTACAACTACCTAATAATCAAAACAATAGAAATGGATTTGTTGGCATGTATGGGATCACAATAGTTTATTTAAAAGATATCATTTCCTCAAAATATGTGAATCCATGTCTTCATCCAATCACTTCTTTCCACATCACCTAGTGATTCAAAACCCTTAGCACACAATATGGGATCTGTAACATTCTTGTATGAATAAATCTTCAACATTCATGTAGGATGGATCCAAAGCATTCCTATAGGATCAGATCCACAAAACATTTGTAATAGGGTATATATAGCATCCCTGTAATAAGGGAGATATAGAAATTATGTAGAGTAGGAATTATGACACATATGCAATAGGGGATCCATAACATTCATGTAACAATGGATCTACAACACTCCTAAATATAGTTATAAATAATTTCTTCCTACTTATTTTTCAAATAACAATTCAAATGAAAAATACAGTGAATGAAAAGTACCTTGTGCTAAAAGCAATATCTCAACACCAAAAAGGATTAACATAGGGTAAGAAGGTAAGAAAAAAGAGGAAGGCACCATGCAAGAAAACTAATAAAAAAATGACATTTCTAAGGCTCATTAGAGGCATTGGCCTACCATGGCCCAATCAAACTAATATTCTATGGTGCCTTGGGGTGGTTTCCAATTAATTTGTCATAGGAAGGTTTCCTTGACATGAAAGAATAAGAATTATAGCTTCACAATAAGCAACTAAGGATCCCATCCTCGAGATGTACCTTAAAAATAAGGATGGCAAAGTTAAAACATGCAAGAGAAGGAAATAGAAAAAGAGTGTAGGTAAAATATGAGGATAAAGATATAGTAGGAACAATCCTAAAAATGGGGACACATGAAAACAATCCATTAAAAATTAGAGAAAGAGGAGGGAGAAACTCAATAAGGGATACAACCATGACCTAAACAACTCCCAACTTGAGCACCCCTCTTTCTACCACAATGGTGGATATAGGGGAGGATTTGAACCCCAAAAATGTCTCAACTGAGTCTCAAGAGGAAAATAAGGTATATTTTTGAAAGACACATGAATCAATAATGTAGTTTACTATTAATGAGTTGGAAGTATTAAGGGATAAGACCCTTGAAAGGAAAATTTTAACAAAAACCGTGAGTAGTGGAATCGAAAATATTGACGGGTGAAGTGTCGTGTTTGACTTAGATCAATAGCTTTCCAATATGCGAGAAAAAATTTAGATCGTGAAAATTTAAATTATGGATGGTAAGAGATAGATAGAAGCTGAGAACAAATCCCTAAATGAACAGTTGGAAAAAACCAAGAAATAATGGGCCAGATAAAGAGAAAAAGTTGAGGTAATGGACGCCTCTATCACTAAGATGGAAAAACTAGTAGATAACATGTTCAACTCTAGGCAAAAATCTAAGGTTTATGCCCTCTTCTTTAGAGACAAGTGACACAAACTCTCGATAAACAAGTTGGCCAAAAAAGTTCCTTACATGATGTATACCCATAGAGAGCTCATCATACTTGTCAGGAGGGTAATAAAGAATAGATGTAACAACTAAGTGAATTATAACTACATAAATATTTCATTTTCTTACCCATAAAAATGGTCACTTGACCCAATATGCAATAATTCCAACTCAAAGCCTTGTTCTCTTGCATATTAGGATGCGATGAGAGTAGTTGAAGTTTAGAATCATAGGGAAGAAGAGATGGGAATCCACTTGTATATTAGGGTAGATGCCATCAAGCTTGAATAGATTATTAGCAACCACATGACCTTGCTTTTGATTTATATCTCATCCCCATTTTGGAAGAAAGGAAAAAATGGGAAATTCCCATTTTTAGGAACTATTAACCTTTCTGGGAAGGGGAATTCTAAGCATGTCAAACTAAATGAAGCATCCTTCCATATGATCTTCAAGGGGTTGAGCCTCACCCCCATCACAAATGATAAGTTTTCTTGTTTAGGATCCAATGTGCAAAGAGTCCTTGATAAGAATAAATCTTGAGTGGATTGGGATAATATTCAACTCCCACCTTCTATTGCATCCTATACCTTTAGGGAAAATAGATAAAGATAATTAGGAGAAGAAATGGAGTAAAGTGGAGAAGAATGTAGGTTATCATCACAAGGGTGCCATCACCAAATTTATGGCATATAACCTCTGGAAAACATGAAAATAACAATAGCGATGAGGCAGAAAAGGGGAAAATATGAGCTACATGTAGAATTTTTGGGTTACACAAGGGCATGCAATATCGTTAATTGGCAAGGTGTTTATGTGCCTCTTAATTATAGGACTTTGATGCCCATTTTGGAGATGATATGACCTTTCTTGAACACTCAAAAACCCATTTTGAATGAAATTATTGAAAATATCTTGGTATTTATCCATTTGACTATTATAATATGATTGAATGATTTAGTTGCGTAGTATAAATTTTAGTATAGTTGCGATTTTGATAAATTTATGCATTTCTAGGGGTGTACTGATCCATTTCTCGAGTAGATCAAATTCTCAAGGAATCCTTCATTAATATACATCTAGAATAAATGGGGGATTGTGTTCCATATTCAAATTCTAAAACATGGCAATTATTCAATGGCTCAAGACACCCAATCACATAATATTTTAGTTCGAATCTCTTTAGGAGGAAATATGACCCTTGATTATAGGGATAGAGAGATAAGATCCCTTCAGTAAAGGATTGATTAAAGGGTTAATTGATGAGTCCTTTATATATATATAGTATATATGGGTTGGCCTTAGCTTAATCTTGTTATTCTTAGATTTGATAACTCTATTTAGAGCTAGGTTATTTGAACTTGTCAAATTAAATTGTTGTTATGAATTAATCTCTTAATGTAGAAAGTATGTTTTTAGATTTCTTGCTCTTAGTTTTTTCTCTAAGTTTCATATAGAAGCCTTGAATAGGCCCCACTCAAGGCTACAGAAGGGAATTTTTTCTTTCTATTAAATTTCCTTCTTCCAATTGTCTTTGGTTAGTTTTATCATTGTTTACTATCATGTACCATTTCCTATAAGTTTCTTAATTTCTTGTAGCAGTTTTTCTAACATGTCATTTCCAGTAGGGTTAGTTGCTTTATGTTGTTCCCTTAGTAGATAATATTAACTATAGTTTGAATCAATTCCAATTTAGTTTTCCAAAATGTAATTCAAGTAGGTTCGGTTTCTTTATGTCATCCCCTTAGTTGATAATCTTGACTCTAATTTGTAGCAATTTCAATTCAATTTTCTAGCATATCATTTCAAGTAGGGTTATTTTTTATGTCATTTCATTAATAGGTGCTTTTAAATATATTTTTACAACATTTAAATTCTAATTTTCCAATGATCATAGTCACTTTACAGCATGTTATTTCTAATTTTTCATTTTATTTATGCTATTTATGTTATATCCTTCTCTAATGTTTAATAACTTAGCTCATTCTATGATTATGAAGTAATTCCTTAACACCATTGGTTGATCAGGTACCCTTATTATTGTTGTCTTATTTGTCTCTAAAAAAGTGGAAAACACTCACTACACCCTTTATACTTGGTGCCTTTGACGTGGGGTAGACAAAGTGCATAGCTATCAACGATGGAGAGGAAACAAAAGTGAGATGTTGAAATTAGGCATTCTTCTTGTTTTTAGAGTAGTTCCAAAATTCCTAGAATTTGTGTGTTTCCTTTCTAGTAGGTATTTGTCCTAATGTAGTTTTCAAATATAGTGCAAAATACCTCATCAAAGTAGAAAATTTCTAGGATGACAAATTAAAGTTAAGCTAAGGAGATCAAAATTGTTGTTGCAGTTTTTTGGCACATCACATATCATGTATTTTAGATAAAAAATATTAATGTAAAGTTATGGTGAGGAATTTGGGCCAATATGTAGGAAAATTATTGTTTTTACTCACTTATCCATTTGTGTCCTCATATTCATGCTACCCACTGTTTCCCTCAAAACTGTCAATGCACAAGAACTATGAACTATTACATTTTCATCTTCAAGAAAGAGAAATCCCATTAGAGGATTAAAGGACCCTCGAACAAAATTAATATATAAATTTTCATGGATATTCCATTGGAATGGTTTGTCACAATAGATCTTGCAATATTATGAAATATTTTATTGCATGTTATTTCCTTAGATCTATAATTATTATTAGAAGCTAAGTTATCCAATTTATGGAAAATAATGAAAATCCAAAAAAGATAGGATGCCATCCACAAAAATGAACACAAAATATGACTCGGGAAACCTATTATGGGAAAAAACCCAACTAGAAAGTGAGGCCTATGATTTTCTCTCTTTCCTTCAATTATAAAATTATGTAGGTACAAAGTGTTCATCATGGAGTCACCTTTGAAACCTTGAAATGAATGGCTATTATATAATATTATTTTTCCTCTATTATGATATACTATCCCACTCATATATTCTCTATTCAAATGTGGAACAAGTACAATGCTAAGAGAATGGAACCCCCTCTCTTTCTAGTGGACTAGTGTTTAACATAACCTGATAACCATCTAGGGTTAATGTTTTTGCATGCCTCAACCCTCAATTAATGTTATAGTTTTTTACCCTCTAAAATATTTTTGAAATTCCACATGGATTAGCCCCACATGTGTGAGTAATAGGAGTTGATATGGAATCCACTTGGTACCAAGGTGGTCAGCAATATAGGTCAACTTATGGGAGGCATAACTTTTACATACAAGCTCCAATTAATGAGATTTTCAATCTGTTGTTGGCATTATGTCTAAAGTGTTGTCCTTGATGGAAGAATATTTTATACAAATGTACTTGATGTCAAAAATAATAATATGATGATTATGGAACTCGTGCAGATTGATATAGATGCTATAAAGGTTATAGACAGAGAAATGATAGGTTCAGTGACATATGGATGACAAAAGCAAAGTTTGATAAAGTATACATGGTTATTGTGAAGAAGGGCCGCATTTATACACGGGTATTATGAGGAAACGTCACATACATAATATGAACCATGGAAATATGGATACCAAGGGTCATTACGATGGTATGGCCCATAGTAATTGGAGCGACAATGGTTATTTTATCCCGTCAAAGAATACTAACGACATTACCAAGGGATTTACCTAAGGTATTGTTTAAGGCTAAAACTATTTAAGGAGATGGATATCAAGGTGTTATATGTGCAAGTTATGGATTTTCCTTATGTGATCTGACTTGGAACAGGTGTGCACTAGGGAGCAAAGAGAAGACTCATATCTGAAAGATCTAAAAGTATATTGACATATATGCTTGATTGAATTACTTATTGCAAATGTCAAAGTAGTTGATAATGATGAATAATGATAATTATAATGATGTTGTGATCTAAATTAATTATTCATAAGTGTGTAGTGTTGTAAAGGTTGTAGAGAGTGAAATTGTGTTTGCAACGAAAGTTTTCATATATGTACATAATCATGTTTCGAAATATCCGCGTACATACGTGAATCTAGTTTTGTGTAGTCGCATATAAATCTGTGAATTTATTCAGTATGTTGATATCTATATGTGGTTGTTGTGCATGGTAGTCGTGTACATACATTGATTTTTTCTATGTAAGTTGAGTATATATGTTAGGGTTTGAAGTGCGCTTTACTGATGACAGTTGATGAGTTCTGATTTGTTTATTTTTATCTATCAATGATGTCTCTATCTTGATGATATGTGCCTGACGTTGTTGATTGAGTTAAATGTGGAATAAAATATTGATTAGTGATGATGCAATAGTATGGTAATCTATGATTGGTTCAGTGATCTGTGATTGATTTAGTACATGACTCACTGGTTTATTCAATGTTACTATGATTTAGTGTTCAACATTCTGAGATCTATATGCAGGTGTGATATAGAGGAAGAACGTATATACGCAGGTATGCTTCAGAACTATAGTGTATACATTCTGAAGTAAATTTGATCAGGGTTTGCAGTGACACCACTTTGTTTTTGTGATGATTAACAATGTATGGCTTGGTATATTTATGAGTGGTTGTGCATTGATATGATTTATTGATTTGATGGTTTATATCTATTACAGATTAGCTTGATCTAGTTGCAATAGTTGGTTGAGATTCAATTTAGTGATTGATTCAGTTGGTTTGTGATTGTAGTTTAGATTTAGTATTCAGTTTGGTATTAAGCATAATGATGGGTGTGGGTCCAGTTTGAAAACACGATGAAAATCGGCCTACAAGTTTTATGTTTGGTTGAGTCAGGTGGATCCAATATGAAATATTATGAAATGTGGTCCACAAAAGGGTGTTGAGGGATGGATCCTTCAGTGAGAGATTTGGAGCTTACTTCTAGTGGTAGTTGGTAAATATGTTTAGGAGGTAAGTTCTCCTTTCTGGTAGGTGTCGGTAAACGAGATCAGGGGGTTGGATCTCCCTTCTAGTGGGTGCTGGAGAACGAGTGGAGGCTGTAGCCTCCTGCGGGTAGGTGCCTATGTGTTGGTAAGAGTCTGTGCGAGTACCAGATTGTAATAATATTTTATTTATATAATAAGAAAGAAGACATGGACGACAACAATGGTGGTTTTCTCCCACATTGGGTTTCTACCTAAAATATCGATGTTTGCATGTGTTGTTGGGTTTCTTATGTGTGATGGTTTATTCTTCTCTTATTGTTATGCGGATTAATACCTCTTGCGAACAAGAGCGATCTCCTTAGTATCCTAAGGATATCTAGAAACAAACGTCCAAATGCAAACCATTTTCTCTAGATCATTTGTGATTCAAAATTATTAAATAACAAAGTATGAGGACATGCCCCTACCTGAAGTCCAATGCTTGCTGTAATCTTTATATCCAATTGCTCCAAAAGAGGTCACTTCAACATGTGAAACCTGCAATCAAAGACAGAAAGAAGGATTAAAAGCACCTGCAAGATATAATAATTCAGAAACACTAATCTATCTCAGTGATCAAGGAATCCAAGAAATAAATTACTCAAATAGATATATGAACAACTTAATGAGAAAATAGAATCCTTTTGTATTAACTTGTATGATAAGAATTAACCTTACAACCTTTTCACCTTGATTTCATACAAGTTCTTCCGGGGTCCTGAACAACCGTTTTCCTTCAGTTTGACAAGCCTTCTCCTCTCTGGACTAGCATAAAATTATTGACATGAGTGTATGATCAGTCTCATATAAAAAATGGCAAGTATAGAGAGTATGCTCTCTTAAGAATTCTTCAGCAATTACCACATATGTGTTTCTATAAGCTACAGTCTACCCTTGAGACTAAAACATGAGTTCAATTTATAGGATAATGAAGGAGGTTTCAATTCCATAAAGAGGGGGATAAAGTCCTCTCATAAAGGGATTTTAGCTCCAAATACCAAGGGATAATCTCCATTAATGAAGGGATAGGGGTTCATGAATGAAGGGGTGAAGCTCGACCTGATAAAGCTTCTAGAAGCCTCCAGTTGGGAGAATATTCGACCAACTGGGCTTCTAGAACTTACTTTTTCTTTTATTTTACCTTTTATGGGGATCCACAATTTTAGTAAGCAGAACGTGCGGGATGTGCTGCAGGTTATAGAGCAAGAAACCACGGCACCGCAGGTAAGAACTAGGAAAAGTGCAAAGTTAGGATTTTTAGGGTTTTAATGAGCTTTTCTTCAATTCCAAGACTTGGTTTAGGAACTTTATGGTTTTGGACCTCTAAAGGAGCATAATATAGGTAATGATGAACCCATATAGATAGCTAAATGTCATGGTGACAAATTTTAGTGTAACAGATTGCCCCTTAAAGTGCGAAGTCTGAAGTAGTTCTAAAGAGTGAAGTGCTTTATCATTCAGAGGATTGGGTTGCGGACATACCAGTCGAAACCTGTAAAAACATTCAATGAATATATATATATATATATCATCGCTGAGGTAGGCATTCCCATACTCAGATTGAAACTAAATAAATGTTCTGATATAGAAATGATTTTAATATTACATCAATAGTAGACATAGCATGGATGTAGCCATCTGTGATAAGTAGTCTACTGTATCATGAATAATAAAACTCCTCAAAGCCTGGATGGTAGAAACTAGATCTAGGGTCTTGATTTCTGCTTCTCGAGCTAGTATGATTATATCCATGTGATTGATTGTGTCAAAGTCGAACATGGTAGAAAACTCTTGATTACCAGTCAATGAGGTGAAATATTAACAAGTGTGAGAGAAACCACCAATAATGACAATGGCTCTCAAAATACTCAGTATAATCCATGAAGTGTGAATGAATAATTTGCAGTCTACATGGAATCATTCGATCGAAGATCAATGATGCAACCTGTCGTCGAAGGCGAGAAACCTGCCATTAAGTCATGCAAATCCCAAGGCACCGATAGGATTCTAGATAAACTTTCTAGATGATGAGCTGTCGTCGATAGAAAGCGACATGTCGTAGGAAAGCCTACGACACGAAACCATTAGATCAAGTTTTGAATAATTTTTTAGCAAGGACTGACTCAGGGATGGTCAACGCTAATGGAGACAAATGTTTGCAATGAATGGTTTATTTGAACTATTCTCTTGAACACATAACGACACTGCAGACGGTTTGGTGACAATTGACCTAAAGCTAATACCCAGAAACTAGCCGAAGACCTTCAATGTGGTTTGATTAACTTTTAGACAAAGGATTTTCCCAACCCAGGTATGAGTGTAACAAAAAATGTCGTGTTCAAGAGTGGTATACTTCTTTTCAAAACAAAGTCTGACAACTGGATTCATTTTCTCTCTTTTCCCCCCACCATTTATAGCAAGTACCTCTTTATTTTTGACAAGCTTGAGGAGGATAACATTTGCTTGTTTTTATAAGCTCATCCTTTGGATGAGTCCAACTTAGTATTAAAATCGAACCCTAAGAAGGAGTGGTTCGTTCCTGTTTGTAATCGACAGGTCCTTTACTGTTAAGTTTTAGCGAGTCCAGTATAGGTGAAACTCAGTGTTTTTCAGTTTTAGGGAGTTAGAAGAAAAACTTAAGAAAACTCCGAGGGTGTACTTTTTGGTAAATTTAGTCTCTCAAGCCCGAAAAAGGATAAAATAATGCAGGAGAGAACTCGATTGACTATGATTAGTCAACGTATACCTTTTTCGTAAATATTCCATTTCAATCCGGAAAAGGGGTAAACTTATACTGAAAGGACGACTGTTCATTTCCTTTAACGAGTTCGAATAGTCAAGTACTCGGCAATATTTTCATGTTTAGAGAGTCTGAAAAGGGCTTAAAAGATAACTCCAGGGTTTTTCTTTTTCTTAATTTTAAAGAGCCCGAAAAAGTGATAAAAGTATACTCAGTTGGCCGACTTTCAATTTAATTTACGAGCAGGAAAAGACGGAAAGAACTCGACATTTTCATGTATTTTATGAGAATGAAAGATAGCAAAACAATCTCGGGATTTTCATGAGTTTAATGAGTATTGAAAATAATAACCGAAATGGACTCAAGATAGGTTTCATTTTTACACAAGCTTGAAACAGAGAAAACTTTGCTTGAGACGAGTTTCATTTTTACACAAGCTTGAAACATAGGAAAACTATGCTTGAAAGTGGTTTCATTTTTACATGAGCTTGAAACGTAGGAAAACTATGCCTGAAAGTGGGTTTGTTTCATTTTTACACAAGCTTGAAACAAATTAAACTGTGCTTGAGATTGGTTTGTTTCATTTTTACACAAGCTTGAAACAAAGGAAAAATCATGCTTGAGATAAGTTTCAATGCACCACAAGCGTAACTTGCTAGAGCAAATGCCCCCCAAGCTTCATTGCATTCAACTAAGTAGACTAATGGTTACTAATAGCTGGATGGAATGAAGGTTCATTTACGAGATCAGATGAAAGACTCGACTTAATCATGACAGGATTTGTTTCATTTTTTAACGAGCTTGACACAGGAAAAGAACTATGCTCATGGAAACTTGTTTCATTTTTTAACGAGCTTGACACAAGAAAAGGAACTATCCTCATGACCTGATTCATTTTTTAGCGAGGTTGAAACAGTAAAAGGAACTCTCCTCTTAAAGACATGTTTCATTTTTTAACAAGGTTGACACAGTGACAAGAACTCTCATGATGAACTGATTCATTTTTTAACAAGGTTGACACAGGAAAAGAACTATCCTCATGGTTCTGTTTCATTTTTTAATGAGGTTGAAACAATAAAAGGAACTCTCCTCATGGAATTGTTTCATTTTTTAACGAGGTTGACACAGTAAAATAACTATCCTCGTTACCTGATTCATTTTTTAATGAGGTTGACACAGTAAAAGGAACTCTCCTCGTTACCCACTGATTCATTTTTTAACAAGGTTGACACAGTAAAAGGAACTATCCTCAAGGGCCTGTTTCATTTTTTAATGAGGTTGACACAGTAAGATAACCATCCTCATGGTGACCTGTCATGGCTTCCAACTGGAAGAAACACATGTCAAGGGAAACTCCTCAATCATGGCTTCCAAGAGGTCTTCATCAGATGGAAGAACAATTCTTTGGAAGGAACACATGTCAAGGGAATCAATAGGGATAAGAACATCGCGTTCAACTAATCCCGTAGGGTTTGCCATGTCAATTACCAAATCTAATTCAAAGGAAGATGAGAAAACAGTGAGAGGCTCGCTTGCATCGGTAAATGAAAACATGGGACTGGTTGCCACATAATTGACCCGTGGCGGGGTGGATACCACTTCCGTATAAGGAACATTTAGGGGTGTCAGATTATTGGTAGTTGAATCAAGACTAGCGAATGAAAGTTGGTCAATAGTCACAATGTTTCCATTGTGAGGGAAAAAAATCACGCGAAAGAGTGTCGATACGACAACTTTCATTGCATAGACATAGTGATCTGAAATTGTGAGAATAAACTATTTCCTATACAGAGATGGACTGTAGGGGCATTCACCGGATGTTTCACCTTTCTAGGAAAGGATGAATCCGGAGGCTACCTGGCCCTCTACAGACTCTGCCTAAGGAAATAATATGTAAACACAAGTATCAAGATCAATGAAAGTATTTTGTTTTTAAATTCAAAGTGTTCATTGATCTGTTTTTATGTGTGAATAAGCAAGATGATATGTTCTGCAATTGAAGTGTAGAGGTTTGATGTTAAAATAACAAGTTTTGATTACTGTATAAACTTGTTTTGGAAAAGCATGCTTATGAAATTTTACTGTTTAAACTATCAGAATCTGGAAATAAACAACCAAAATACACAGATGAACAACAGATATTTGTTTAAGCGGTTCACCCCTCTCTTGGGCTACCTCCGCTGGTCCAAAAGCCTCTAATTAGGCTCAGTCCTCTTTTGATTAAATGCTTCAAATGAAATTACATCTGTATAAACTCCTCTAATAGAAAAATAGACTGCTAAAACAGACTCAGAAGATCCAAATCAGTATAAAATGACTACAAATTCACCTCCATTGGAGGAAGGTAGCCCAATGCAGCACTCTTTCCCCTTGGCCCTGATGGCTCCACTGTCAAAAGCGCTGTAAAATTCGCAGATAGAATGCCCTGATGGCTCTGCAGACACTTCCAACAGCTCCAGAATGATCTCTACCCCCAAAATCAAAAAAAAAATTCGTCTTCAAAGACCTCTCCTAGCAGAAGTTATGCCACATTTACTAAACTGCCAGTTACACCTTGAGAAGCTCCACTAATTGTGGAGAAACTTTGGATAAGGCCCCCAAAATAGGGGGTGGCGCCAAAATGGGCGGAACTACCAATTTATCCGCGCGGTTAAACTGTTGGAAATAAATGTTATGGTTTGTGCACATCGTGCAATCACATGTATTGGCGGTCATGCAACTGTTTGTAATAAATACCAACGTTTATAATAAAAACACCATATAACATTGTAACCAAAGTTTTAAACCGCCAGCGAAAAGCGCGCCGATTGTTTTGGGTACTGGTTCCGCGCTGTGGTTCCATGGGAAGGGGGCTGGCCCCCTTTCGGGCCCCGCCCATAACAATTTCAAACCTTAAATATATATCGTTTGCATTGTTTAAACAACGATGAAACCCATGGTCCAACGGTTAGACCGTTGGGTTGTTATCCGTCCGATCACGCGTTCGAATCCGGCCACGACCCAACAAAATTTTGAAACGCATTTTCAACTCCGTCTTGGGGCCACGTGGCGGCCTCCGGGCTAGCCACGTGGCGCCTTCTCATTGGCTGCCAACGGAATATTCCCCAGAATATTCTGCGGAATATTCCATGGAATATTCCCAGAATATTCTGTGGAATATTCTTTTTTTTTAATAAAATTTTTCAAAGTCAAATTTGGCATTTTTAATTGAAATTAAGAAATCTTCAAACTTGAATAACTTTTGCATACGGCGTCGGATTTGAGTGCCGTTCGCGGCGTTGGGATCGTTTTGACGAGCAATTTCCAGTCGATCTATTTTGGAGTCATTCTGAGCAACTTCATTTTTTGAGCATTTTTCTTCAAGAGACTTGATCTCCTGATCACATAGTCTCGCCCAAGGAGCAAAATGAAATCCAAGGGGCCTTGGACTACCATAAGATTAATACAAACAATTTTACCTTCCAAGGTAATAGGAAACTTAGGAAGGATCCCAAAAGGTTCACTAATGGTTCTGTTAAAAGCTGACAGATTCTGCGTAACAGGCAAAAGCTGAGGGGAACCCAAAGCTTGCCAAGCAGTTGAAAATAAAATACTAAATGAAGCACCTTCATCTATATTTGTGCAACGCACATTCTTACCATAAAATTTCACAATGATTTGGAAAGGAATGGAGGAAGGAAGATGAGTTTCTGTCTGTCTATTCCAATCAATGGAAAAGACCTTGGTACTTGGAGGGGGTTCTGAAGAAACAGGTGAAATGCCCCCTGGTGTAGAAGAATATGATGTAACAAGAAGAACCTAAGCGGTATGAATTTCACTCTCTACAAGGAGAGTGGGATCGACCAAATGTGAAATCAAGTCGAGCACTTTATCAACTAATGGATCATCAACCTTAGTGATATGAGTTTCACTCTTCAATGGAAGAGTGGGATTGACTGTACTTGGAATTAAATCAATCACTTCATCAGTTGATGGTAGGTTGGGAGAAATTTTACGATAACCAGTTGGAAGTTTTTACTGTGGAACAGTAAGGTTTTCCAACAATTTTGAGACTTCATTCATGTGAGGGAAAATGTGAGTTTGATGACTCCCTTTGCATAACCTACAAGGAAACCTAACTTTACCCTTTTTCCGAGGAACCTGACAATCACTGGTTTATGGATCAACAATAAGTTGATGAGAATTTTCTGACCATACTTCCAAGACCTTTTGAATACCAGGACAATTGATAAGGAAGTGGTCACCCTTACAAAGCTTGCAAGGGTATTTGTGTTTGCGATGCATGTTGGAAGTTTCCTCAACACTACCAACACTTACAGTCATGGTTGGTTGGTTGAATTCTTTCTTATCTTGCTTCTTCTTCTTCTTTTTCTTCCCTCTCTTCTTCTTCTTAGCCACCTAGTTACTAGCGTCAAGGCTTTTACCAAGTGAAGAGGAAGAAGGGGAGGAAGACATGTTGGGCGAAGAAGGTAAAGGGTCAACATGAGGTTGGTGGTGTTGAGATGGTGAACTCTGTTGAGGTGAAGCATCCAATTGAGGTGGAACAATTGGAGTATTTGAGGCCAACAAAGTTGAAAATAACCATATCGGTATACCTATTGTAAATCCAGGTAATGGCAATGTAGACATATAAGGAAGACCAACATTTCCAAAGCAAGGAAAAGTACTAGGATTCTCGTTAAGAGGGGTTCCTTGGTTGGTAAATTCCGGAACAGTTGCCATTAGATTCAACTTCAGTGAACTTTATTAACAATTTAAAAATATTCACAATTCACAATTCACACCTAAGGTCTCTAAAAATTAAAAACAAAAAAATGAACACGCGCTATCAAATCTAGGAGTTGAACCACACACAAACAGTAGATTCCCACACTAAAAACACTAGTTGGTGATGAAATCTAGCATCGTAGAATTTTAATGCAGAAATGGCGGTTGGAACAGTTACCCCGACAACCTACTTAATGAAATAGACCGGTGCAATTTTCTCCACTTAAACCATCTCAAGTGAAGATAACCCTCCAGAGAGTCCAAGTTAGTCTAGTCGACGTCTACTCCAGGTATAGTGGGACCTTCCCTCCATCGTCACCTTGGGAAAAATCCTAAATATTATGGCCACTAAGGTCACCAACTGAGACGAATGCACCTGGGGGAACAATCTATGATCTGATATACATGCAAGGGTAGAGTAACAAGCTCAATCCCCTTGAAGGCTCCTTGACATAATCCAAGGTTTCCCAACAAGTGACCCCAGGCTCCTTGACAATGGTCTATCTGAGGTTTACCATTTTTAATACGTGCTGATATGCTATCTTTCCCAATGAGATAGGTATGATTACCTCACTGGTTTCGACATGATCTCATTCTTGACTCTTTTAAGAAGAGCTTTCCAGAGCACAATTGCAACAATTGGAATTTTTCCTTACAGCAAGATACTACTTGTTTGTTTTAACTGCTTTGGAACTTTAACTACAACCTATTCCAAAGCACTAGCCTAAGCTAAATTGGTGGAAAGAGCCCTAAAAAATGTAAAAATTATGAGGTGAATTTTAATTAAGCGCTGTGTTATTTGGGTTGTTATTACTCAAAGGGTAAATGGATATGAAACGAGTGGTGTTATGACCTGACCCAAAACTAAATGCAATCAAATATAATGTTGTAATCTTTTCAATTCGATGAATCCTAACTAAAGTAAGGAGAGAGGTTCCATTCACTTCCAACAATACAAGAATTGATAAATAAGAGAAAATATAACAAATTCTCTAATTCACTAATTTTATCAAGAAAAACTAATGCATATCAATTCTAATTTTTATTTTTATGTTTTTAAAACAAGCATAAAAACATGTAAATTCAAATCAAAGAAATTGATCAAAATCTACAATTGATTTTTCCAGAATGTAAACTATGCAGTTGTAATCTATGCACAATTCACATGAAAACTATGCAAATGTAACCTATGCACATGTTTCATTCATATTCTGAAAATAAGAATTCTAATTATGCAAATGTAATCTATGCAAGAGAATTCTCAGACACAAGATGATTCTAGTGTAATCTAAAGAACCAATCAAGTGTAAGTAAAGAAAATTGGGTGAGAACTCCGAAGGTCAAAAATAAAAACACTCAAAGGCGATTAACACTCAAACACAATTTAGCCCCCCTCGGTGAATGAGGGGGAAATGTTTTTGCAAAAACAAAAGCAAAAAGATGCAAAATTATTAAGAGACTGAGACAAATCTCGAAGTAATGACCAAAGGAAATCAAAATAAGAATTTCTCAAAAAAGAATATTCAAAACACCCAATTAACTTAAAAGAGACTTAAGAGACTGTAAAAGTTGCTAAAAGAAACTAGAACATAAGACGTTGAAAGTGAAGACAAGTTGGGGAAAACACAAAGAATCTGGTAATTTGGCTCCTGAAAATAGAATTCTTAATTTTTCAAAAATTTTCCACAAGTCTGCAGGTTATAATAGAGAAAAGTGCGGTATCGCACTGTTTTGAACTAAAAAATGTGGAGGGTACCGCACTATTTTTAAATAAAAACCACGGAGACTAGGAAAAATACAGAAAAAATAAAAATTCAGCGTTTCTTTTCAGGGATTCTGATAAGTTATCTACCCAACCCGGTTTGAACTAATCAAAATCATAAGACTCTAAAATTCAAACTGAAAAAGTAAAAAGGAAAACTAAGTTCTTTTCCCCAGTATGGTCACCATTTTGTTATGCAGATTAATCCCTCTTGCGGACAAGAGCGATCTCCCTAGTATCCTAAGGATATCTAGAAACAAAAGTCCAAATGCAAACCATTTTCTCTAGATCATTTATGATTCAAAATTATTAAATAACAAAGTATGAGGACATGCCCCTACCTGAAGTCCAATGCTTATTGTAATCTTTATATCCAGTTGCTCCAAAATAGGTCACTTCATCATGTGAAACCTGCAATCAAAGACAAAAAGAAGGATTAAAAGCACCTGCAAGATATAATAATTCAGAAACACTAATCTATCTCAGTGATCAAGGAATCCAAGAATTAAATTACTCAAATAGATATATGAACAACTTAATGAGAAAATAGAATCCATTTGTATTAACTTGTATGATAAGAAGTAACCTTACAACCTTGTCGCCTTGATGTCATACAGGTTCTTCTAGGGTCTTGAATAGCCATTTTCCTTCGGTTTGACAAGCCTTCTCCTCTCTGAACTAGCATAAAATTATTGACATGAGTGTGTGATCATTCTCATATGAAAAATGACTATTATAAAGAGTATGCTCTCTTAAGAATTATTCAGCAATTACCACATATGTGTTTCTACAAGCTACAGTCTACCCTTGAGACTGAAACATGAGTTCAATTTATAGGATAGTGAAGGAGGTTTTAGTTCCATAAAGAGGGGGATAAAGTCCTCTCATAAAGGGATTTTAGCTCCAAATACCAAGGGATAATCTCCATTAATGAAGGTATAGAGGTTCATGAATGAAGGGGCGAAGCTTGACCTGATAAAGCTTTTAGAAGCCTCCAGCTGGGAGAATATTCGACCAGTTGGGCTTCTAGAACTTACTTTTTCTTTTATTTTACCTTTTACGGGGATCCACAATTTTAGTAAGCAGAACGTGTGGGATGTGCCACAAGTTATAGAGCAAGAAACCGCAGTACCACATGTAAGAACTAGGAAAAGTACAGAGTTAGGATTTTGAGAGTTTTAATGAGCTTTTCTCCAATTCCAAGACTTGGTTTAGGAACTTTATGGTTTTGGACCTCTAAGGGAGCATAATATAGGTAATGATGAACCCATATAGACAGCTAAATTTCATGGTGACAAATTTTAGTGTAACACTCACTGCTCATGGTTAATGTTTAACTAATAGATAATGAAATAATGATGTACCAATTAAATATAAAGATCTTATGGAACTTATGAAAAAATAGTTAAATAGATATACATTGTTTTCTTTCACTCAAGTCACGTACATACGATGATTTCATAGAGAATAATAGCATACTGAATTCAGATCATGAAATGAAAAGTTAAATCTGAGTTAAGAATATTGATTCACCCCCCCCCACTCTTAGTATTTCTCCTAACAATTGGTATCAGAGCAAGTTCCTTAGAAGAAGCTTGATCGCTTAAAGGGAGATCCATCAAGAAGAGTGGTCAGGAAGGAGTATTTTTTGTTAGGCCACATTCGTTCAATGGAACTAACTTTGTATTATGGAAAGTCATAATGAGAGAATATATGCAGGCACTTGGAGCTGATGTATGGGAAATTTTTGAAGATGGATATCAATATCCATTCTCTATTCCCACAAATACTGTAGGGAATATATAGTATGAAACCAATGAAAAGGTTGTAAATGCTATCTTGGGAAGTAAGGTCAAGTCCGAGTTCATGAAAGTCATGAAGTTGAGCACCACAAAGGAAATATGGGATAAACTTATTCAAATATATGAAGGTTATACTAAGGTAAAAAGTGTTAAACTTCAAACATATAGGATTCAATATGAGACACTTAAAATGCATGATGATGAAAGTGTTGCAATTTTTTTCCTTAGAGTATAAGAGGTTGTTAATACTATGAAAAATATTGGTGATGAAATAAAGGATGATATTGTTGTTGAAAATATTTTGAGATTGCTAACTCCAAAATTCAATTCCAAAGTCTCCTCCATTGAAGAAATGCAGGATTTGAAGAAACTTACTCTTGAACATGACTCCATGAGATCTTGACAATGCTTGATATGAGAAAATGGGGTTCATCAAGTATGATAGAACAATCCTTCAAAGCCACATATACCGGGAAAGAAAAAGAAAATCCTAAATATACAAGCTACATTTCATATGAGGCAGAAGTGAACTTCATAAGAAGACTGCAAGTGGGAATTGGTAAATTCAAAGGTAAGATTTTGTTTAAATGTTTTACTTGTGGAAGATTAGGTTGTGAAAATTCCCGGACCTAACAATCTTAGGAATCCTACTGCAACCAGATAAATTTACTACTCCTATTTTGTAAATTACATTATAGAATTAATTCATATTTCTTCATGAATTATTGTAGTAAATTACTAAAGCAACCTACACTTAATACTTCATGATTGTGAAACAAGGAAACTGAGCAAAGAACAAAACACACATAGGACACCTTTATTTTGGACTAAGTCCTCGGAAAAACCCAATGCAGGTGTTACACAGTATTTTGTCACCGTCCTTGCAATCCCTCGTCCCGCACATTGGAGGACTATTCCCGTGACCTGTGAGTAGTAACATGTCCTGAAAACACCTTGATAACATCCTCCTGCCTAAGGATAAACATTCTCCTGAAGAAAATTTCCTCTGGAAAACCCTAAAAACAGGTGTTTTAGCCTTGGCGCGACTAGTTAGTTCATCCCTCGCGCCAATGGGGGAAATCCACACTAGAGGGCGCACCAATTGGCGCACTGTCCCTGTGTTTCACTCGCGCCAAGCCCATTAAGGAATGTTTTTAAAAAATAAATGGTGGAAGTTTGGTTCTAACAAACTCCAAAATGAATCATCAAAGGAAGTTGAGTGGTTTGGCTTCGGATCTCCATGTATAGGAAGTGGTTTTCCACCTCTCATGGAACCTTCCTAAGAGATAGGGCCTATCCCATGATTATAGGGATCCCAACTTCCCTTCCTCCATCTATAAAAGCTTGTCATCTCCATTAGCAAGCTAGTTGAACTTGTAGGAGGAAAACTATAGCCGGGCAACTATTGAAAGTAGAGCCAAGAAGATCCCCGTAAGAGAGAGCTTTGTCCAAATTCCCGACAGGCTTCGTTGAGACGCGCTCCGCTGTAAGCCTTGCTGAAGGAAGATCATAGCGTCAGAGAATTTGGTTGTAATCTCCCTTTTTGTCATCATTAATAAAGCGACTTTGATTTTGGTTCCATTCATGTGTTTACTCTTTTATGAAATGCAATGAATTATATCCTCTCTGACTGATATATAGTTACGTGCTTTGAGTATTACGTTGTATGTCGTCGTTTCTCTACATGTGTACAGGTGTCTGGATGAAGCAAACAAAAGGACTGTGATCTGTCGAGAAAGGGACGAAGAGCACCACTTCTTCATCGACAACAACAGTGTGGGATTCGAGTTAGGTCACTTATCATGATCTTTGTCTTTCTTGTAACTAGGATCCAACGTCATTGCGTGATTTGATTGTTACTAGACCCGATCTGGGCTAGTGGCATCGCCTCTGTCCGCAGAGGGGATTTACCACCTCAACGATTTGGCGACTCCGCTGGGGATCAATAGGAGTTAGTCCTCCTTCCATTTGGGTTGTTTTTTTGGCTTTTGATTGATTTATTTGCTCTTCTGGTTCACCTCCCTTGGTGTTAAACCCCTGTTCAGCCCCCAGAATACCAGATCTAGTCTCTGTTTGTCCTTTTTCATCTTTTTCCCATAGTAAACTCGATTGGCGCGGTTTAGCTCCTGACAGTCGTGCCAACTGGCGCTTGTTGCTAATTAGCCCCCCACGCCAATGCTTTTTTGGTGCAGATTACAGCCAAACAAGCGCGCCAACTCTGTTTGGTGTTAGGGTTTTCTTGCTTTTAGGCTCTTTGAGCTTGAGTTTTGGTCCTGGTGTCATTTTTCTGATTGATTGAGTGCCTTGAAGTCATTGTTAACTGTGTTTGGCCCTTGTCCTCCGGTTGTTTGCCCTTTACTATCAATTTTTCATTCTATCCCTAGGGTTTCTAGGTGCTTCAGTGTGCTAAGCCTCCCGTGGGAGTTTTAGGTCCTTACGTTCCCAGTCGACTTCATTTTCACTTCTTTGCATTCGTTTTTCTGGATTCCATTATGTCATTGCGTTAATTGAGTGATTGCCCTCTCTTTCATTCAGTTTCGCTTTGTGTCACTCCAAGCCTAGATTACATGGTTTGTTTGTGTTGGAAATATTGTCATGGATGGCAAAGGAGAAGAAAGGAAAAGCACCTGAACTATCACAAAGAAGAATCAACAGAGAGGTAACAGAGAAAGCATTAGACAAGAAGCAGAGGCAACAAAGAAGCAGAGATAGTATGAGTATTGTTTAGTTTAATTGCTATGGGAAGCAGAGATAGTATGGAGCAGATCAAGCAATTATGCAGTCAAGGTTAAATTGAGTGTGTTAATGGTGGTTATAGAATTATGTGAATCGATCACATGGTGATCGATTTCACGATCCGGGTATTTTTCTGATATAATTTATACAGTGCCAAGTATGATGTTGTTTCCATACACCGTATTCATAAGAGGGGTTTATTTATAAACTCTGTTATGCATACACTGTGCAGTGAGGTCAATTTTAAGAAATAAGATCAGGGTTGAAGTCGGTTTGAGAAATGTGTTGAATTCTGTTGTGTAAAACCCGTGAAGTGACACAGAGTTTGATGCGTAGCACATAAGTGTGAACACAGAGTGATATCGATTATAGAAATGGAACAAAAACTTATGCTGAGAACCAACGAACTGAAGTGAATTTATGGTGGCACTGTAGCAGGTGAAGACTGTTCAGTCTGATAAATTTGAACAGTAGAAGAAAACACGAAGGCACAGGTTGAAGACTATTCAAATCACAAATGAGACCGTGGGCAGAGTAATGGTGGAAACCATCTGTGTTGGAATTGCGAGATTTGGAATGAAATCCGTGTGGAACTTTAGTTTAAGACGAGATTGACTGAAACAGAACCTTGAACAAGCGAGCAGATGGAACCATGAAGCATGAACAGTAAAAACAGTTTTCAAATTCAAATTGGCGGTATCGCGTGGCCTCTCAAGTGGTAAGTAGTTTTCGCTTTTCGAACACGATATTAGTCTTCGTTCGACATGTGGCAAAGGAGGTAATGATAAAACCATTTTCATCACGTAAATTTTGAATATTAAAACTCGTACATTTTAACTGCGCAATATTCGTCAGATGTGCGCCCAAGGTATCGTTGGAGCGCGAGAGCAGCTAGACCGTTGGATGATAAACAAAGTTGCATAGCCGATAATACAAAGGAAAATTGTGGGACCCGCTTTTATTGCTGTCAAAGTTATGGAGGTTGAATTCAATGAATGTGCATTTGGTTTCATAGATAAGCATTGGGGTTAATCCAAAGTTAAGATATGCGTTGAATGGGTTGTGGGACTGAAGTCACATGTCATGTGATTTAAATAAAATAAAACCTTAGTGTTATGCGTGAGTGCAAAAGTATATTATGGACCAGATGTGATGTTTTGAGATTAAAGACAAATTCGATATATATGATATCAAACATTCATATTGATATTTGATGAAGTCATATAATGTGAACCGAATATATTTGAAGGGAAAAGTATGGCTGGAATAAATGGTAATGTTTATTGGCAACAAATGGTGGTGGACCCAACATAAACGAAGTTGCAAGGTTATGAACGCAAGGTATGATTGTTGTGGGACCCAAACGAATCTTAATGTTTGTTGGGTCTTCATATAAAGTCCAAGGTTTATTGAATGTTTCTTAACATTTGATTGGGGAGTATATATCTATGTTGATATATATATTATGTTTGATGATAAAGCCGAACTTTGTATAAATGAAATTGTATGCTGGGTGTATTATCGTTATATGCAAAAGGTATGCTTTGGGCTTATGATATATTGAGTTTTGTTTAAAGCTCGAATGATGGTTTAAAACCCATAAGGCGAAGGCGAGGTTTATATATTCAGGTATGAGGTGGAATATTGTTTCACATATTCTTGAGATGGATTAAAGAAGTGGTCTTGACCTTAGAGTTAAGAATTGAAGAATAAATTTCCGCATTGAAGTTAGATTTTTGGCTATGGTTATAGCCATCCAAAGAAAATTTAAGCTTCCGCATAAGAGAATAAACTTGAGTTGTATTTTTGTGTGGTTTTTACAACCATAAGTGAAATAAGCTTCCGCATTATTATTGTGACATTGCTCAGATTTAAAATTATTTGGGGCTAAACTTGTAAAGCAGTTATATATGCAGCAGATACACAACTGCAGTGAACAGAGATTTGCAGAACTGAATGAGTGAAGAACAAGATCATTCAGGGATCTTGCAGGTAAAATAATTTTAAATCTGATTTGAAATTCATGATTGCATAATTATGGTTGCAGAAAAGTGACAACAGAGTTTCTGCAAAGTAGATTTTGGCTATGGTTGGAACCATGAAGGTTGAAGAAAGCTGCCAAATTTAGAACATAATTTGGGAAATTCATTCTACATGCATAGAAAGCAGGAGAGTATGTAGAACTATTGCACTACAGCAGCATAAAAGACAAACATACAGTGAGCCAAGAACTGAAAGGGTTGAATGAGATATATCAGTTGCAAATGTAAATGTAAATGTTTTAATTAATTTTATATTGTTTGTGATGCAAAGGCAAGTCTCCGTGGGCAAAGAAATACCCCACTATAATATTGAAATGTATACATATTGTTATATTTTTCTGAATGTGCTAGGCAAGAAAACGAGAAGGTGGAAGGCAAAGAGTCATGGTTGTTCACTTCGAATTCCCTGTGGAATGCAAACAGTCATGAGGTGAACTCTATAAATGATATCACATAGATATGCATAGAGAGGTTAGAGAATGGAGAAATGAGGTAGAGAGGGTAAGAAGAAGGAGGAGCAGTTAGAGAAGTTGAGAAGATTCAGAGATGATATAAGGCAGATATGAAGGCTAGTGGACAACAGTGAAAAAGGAACAGAACAGAGTAGATATCCAGGTAAATTAGCATGTGGTTTTTTTTGAAAGAGTGAGGAAGTTGGTGCTTCCATATCAAGTTGTAGCTTGATAGATGTCAGTTGTAGCTGGCTGTGGTAGGAGCCTCCTGTAGGTTGTAGCCTGCAGAAAATAGATGGGAGTTGAAGCTTCCTTGCAAGTTGTAGCTTGCAGAATTGAGGTAGGTGCCTCTTGTAGATTGGAGCCTACATAAAATCAGTGGTGAGAGGGAGTTGGAGCTTGCCTTTGCATCACAACAATAATAAGATGTGGTTTTCTCCCTTATGGGTTTCCACTTATATCTATTGTTTATATGCATGATGATTATGTGTTGATACTCTGTATTTATTCTCCTTAATACCCGCTGCTCATTTATTAAGATTGTTGTTCCATTGTATATTAAGTTGATCACAAAATGATGATGTGAATGAGTATAAAAGAAAGTTTAATAAGAACATGACTGCATTAAACTGATTCACCCCCCCCCCTCTCATTTTAACCAAGGGTTCAATAGTTTGAGTCTCTTTCGAGATTCTTCTTCGCTTTGAGGGATTTCGTCGTCAGTTTGAGTCTTGTTTGTGTGCATTTGGATTGAGTGAACTCATTTGTTTTACCTCTCTCCTTGCCATTCCTCGAATTGGTGTTTTCATTAGTTTTTAATTCATTTAGTGCATTTGCTCTTATATGTTGAAAAATACAAAAACAAGATCTTTTGCATTTGGTTTGGCGTCATGAAAATTGAAAGATCTTTTGCATTATTAGTGTTATATAACTCTAGAAAGGAGTTTTCTAGTTTCATTAGCTTGCATTAGAAACAGTACTGGATGTTTTTGTGCTCATTTTGTTGTCATTTGAAAAGCTCTCAACTCTCCCGTAGATAGCTCTTCATTGAACAAAGTGATATTTTGTGGCATGTAGTTTGCATTTAGAGGTTTTATGAGATCCAACATTCGATAGGGTCTGAAATTGAAATGTAAATTGAAGATCAACTTTAAAATTTACTGAATTAACCTAAGGCAACATTGAAACATTAACGAAATATCTAGTAGTCTAAGGTAGAGACGTGTTTCGACGTCTTTAAGCCTAGCAGCTGTCGCTCACCATCTGGTTACAGACAGCGCTAGTACGGACTTGTGCTCCCCGTATTGTTGCGTATATAAAGGGAGACCCCATTAGGTTGCAATCCTTTAACCGTAGGAAGCCGAGTCTGCTGCCTTTTACCCATGATACACCAGACACAACATTCGGGGAGATTACCTACACGTACGTCAAGTCCTTAGTTGATTTCTCTTTCATTTTTACCAAGGTGTATATGGCAGTTCATGGATATATGGTACACCCATTTACCTAGATTACCAGAGCAGTAATTTTGATCTTTACTGACTCATTAAATTTGAAAAGATCATCAAGCGCTTGTCCTTTCACGCTTGTTTCCAAACTGAAAGTGATAGAGTCATCTTTTACTTGTTTCTAGACTCTTAAAACATGAAACAGTAAAATTTCCAGTTTCAATGTGGTAAAATTAATCACCTACGATCACATGCCCGTTTAGAGATTGATTTTTCGGCCTGTTTTTGTTTGCCTTGGTTTTTGCCCGTGCCTCTTTCTTTTGTGATCTCTTCCTCTTTTTTTCTATAGTCACAACGGCGGAACCATCAGTTTCATCTACTAGTAGTCCTTATACAGACGATTCATCAGAGGTCTCCCAGTCCTCTGCTGAGTATCAGCAGCCCATTATATCCAAGTTTCCCGACGGGGGACCGGTTATATCAGAACTTCCCTTTGGAGGACCGATTGACTTCAATTGGCCCTTGTCCAATGCTTGGTTTGGATTTGAAGTAGGGGAACACTTCCCTCCTCTTACATCGGGATCACCCTTTCTGGTTGCTGTTATACCTCCTAGTCCCCGTCGTCTTTTGCAAGATCTCACGACAGGGTCAGATATGGACTCATCCAGTCCTTCTCCTAGTAAGGGAATTCCTACTTCTAGTGAAGATTACCAGCTTTTTCCCGAAGACATCCCTGAACCTTCTGTTATTTCTTCACCTGGTCCTATGCTCCCAGCTGGATATAGGTCTTTAAGTCAGGTCATGGCTGTTGTTGCCTCTATGGGAATATCGACTCCATCCATGATGCCGTTGACACCTCTCACGGCATCTCCTTTCGTCACATCAGCACCTGTTAGACCTACTATCTGTGTGGCTGTGTTTATGCCTGTTGTCACTACTCAGTTAATTAGGACCTTGTCAGTTCCTGAAGACGTTTATATAACTTCTGCCATTCCTGAGAATATTTCTTTTGAGGAGTATCGGTTGTCCTTACAGCCATCGAACTCTGAGGTTGGTCCGTCCTCTCAAGACCTTATTCGTCCTTACTTTTCCCATTATGAACCAGATGGTGCCCCGATTTATGTATTTCCATATCAATATAATGAGCAGGGCAACCCCCTTCATTTTCCTGCTCCTGAGGCTTATCAGTACATTAACGGTTTTATATCTGCCCAGGGTGGGAAACCTTCTAATCAACAAGGGCAACCCTTACAAGGACAACCTTTGTTTCAGCAAGGATATGCTTCTGGCCCACAAGGACAACCCTTCCAGGTACAACCTTCGGCCCAGCCAGGTTATCTATACGACCTGCAAGGACAACCCTTTCAGGCACAACCTTTGGGCCAGCAAGGATTGTTTTACGGTCCGCAAGGGCAGTCTTACAATCCTCAAGGTCAACCTATGCAGCCTCACCCTGTGGTCCAACCAGGGCAACATCAAGGACGAGCAGGGAAACCGGGGTATCAACTGGGACCACCATACGGTCCTAGGGGGCAAGCCCATCCTTCTCAACCTTTGGTGCAACCTCAACAACCTCATTTTCCAATTGGCCAAAATGTTGCACAACCAGGGCCATCTTATGGTCCTGTCACGAGTCAACCTGGTCATCAGGCACAACCTGGCCCTCTCCCGCCATCAGGTCAACCTGCTCAACCGGGGCAACCTGGTGTCCTCCATCATCCAGGTCAACCTGTTCAACTAGGACAACCTGTTCAGCCAGGTCAACCTGTTCAACCAGGACAACCTGCACAACCTGTTAACCCTGCTCAGTAGCCTATCTATTCTATGCCACAGTCGAATCCACCTGTGCGACCGACTTATCAGGCTCAACAGGGTCCCACTTATCAGTAGCTTGTTTGACCCCAAGGCGGTTATTACCTTCAAGGTCAGTCTCGTCCGGTTTACAACCCGCCCCAAGGTTCTGGTTATTACCTTCAACAACCAGGCTATACTTATACTCCACAATAAAATCCATACACTGCTCAAACGGGGCCCACGTATAATCAGATTTAGTACCCTCGTTATCAACCCCCGTATCTTGGTTATTAGTCGCCATATCAACCTCATTATTTGGCTTATACCCCCTATGGTCAGAATCCTCTGGGACAAAACCAATGGGGGTAGAGTTATGCTCAACCAGGATGGAGTATAGGTACAAGTCCTTATCGAGGACCTGGCATTCCTTTTAATCCTCAGTTACCTTTTCTCGCCACGTTGGAGTTACTGGACGTATCCAAGTATCCAAGTTGACCAATGATCCGATTCTTCATAATCCATATTGGCCTCCGGTTCCGACGAAGGTGCCTGGTGACTGTCCTAAGTTTGAGGGTAAATCTGGTGAAGACCCCCAAGCACATGTCATGACATACCACTTATGGTGTTCTTCGAATTCTTGGATAGATGACTCAATTCTTCTACATATTTTCCAGCGCACTCTTACCGGTGCTGCCTCTAAATGGTATATAGAGCTGGCTTGTGGTATTTTTAAAGATTTTAATACTCTAGCCATGGCATTCCTGACACATTTCCAGCAACCGGTTCGTTATGAATCCGGGATGCATCTCCTGACATCTCTAAAACAGGACAAAGCCACTCATATTTCAGATCACATTCACGAGTGGAGATGTCGTCGTTGTCTGATTAAGTTTGACATTCCTGATCAGCTTCTAACTCACTAGTTCACTACCTCCTTTGTCAACAAGATTGCACAGGAGATTGCTATGGGGGCATGTGTAACCGAGGAACAAGCCATTGCTCGTGCCCAGTACCTCGATTTAGTGTACTATCAGTCCGGCACGTTATATGACATCTTGACTGATGCCCCTTGGCCAGGGACCTCTAAAGCGCCGACTACTCCATCAGTAGATGGTGTTATTGCTTCCGTACCTCAGACTTCTCGTAAGTCTTCCAATGGGAAGCAGAAAGCGAATTCTTCCGATAATTCTGCTCCTCCTGCTACCCCATATTCTGGTAATACCGCGGAGGTCAATGCCGTTCAGGCTAATCCTGCGGACAAGACTTCCAATGGGAAGAAGAAGGGCAAAGGCAAAACCAAATCCGATGCCCCAAAACTAGAATCGTCCAAACCACATACTGAGGATGGTTCGTAACGTAAAACGAAGTACCCTTGCCTAATATGTGATGAAGACCACTACACCAAAGATTGTCCTCGATGATCCGAGGTTAGTAAACTTCTTAAGGGATCTAAGGGGACTCTGATAGTTCTTAAGGAACCATTTCCATCTCAGCAGACCCAGATGGTCGAGCAGCCTTCACCTTCTGCACCGTTTGGATCTCAGGTTTTCATGATGAATGGTGTTGCACGTGTTTCTATTGCCAATCGATCGAAGGATTATGCCGGACCACGTCAGGCAGCTGGAAAGGAAGTCATTGATGGCCCTCCTCCCCCACCTACCTCTGGTCCTCTTGAAATTGAAAGGCCCAGTGCTAAACCTGTTGTACGACTGCCTTCCAAAGGTGTTCTCCGAAAATATTCCTATAATCCAAACGCCCGTGCTGCTCAGCATTACAACACTGTTGAGGATTTGGCACAAGCGCCTTCCGTGATGTCCGTGTTGGAAGTTCTTCAGAGTTGTCCATCTCAATGGAAATATTTGTTATCTGCGATCGACAGTATTGATCCTGCCGATTCTAGCCTTCTCTCCTTCTATCTAGAGAATTTTGTCCCCCGACTTCCACATCAAATCACCCTTGTTATACAAGTCGGTATCAACGGCCTCAGCATTCATAGAGCCGTTGTGGACGAAGGTGCCTCTACCTATGTTATGTCATCTGCTTACTGGAAGGCCATTGGCTCTCCATCCCTCACCTCATCTCCCAATGCCCTTGAGGAATTCGATGGAAGGGAATCAAAACCCTTGGGTGTTCTTGTGAGTCTACCGATTACATTACAAGGTAAGACAGTCAACGTCGAAGTGGAAGTGGTTGATGCCAAACTCAATTGCAATTTTCTACTTGGTCGCAGCTGGACCCACGCCATGCTATGCGTTCCGTCCACCCTATTTCGGCTTTTGAAATTTTCACATGAGGGAAAGATTATTAATGTCGATCATTTGTCTTTCTTCACCTCATCCTTCGAGAATAACGTACCGTACGTGGATCAAATCTCTAATCCCCTTGACAGTATAGGACCTGGTTTTTTCAAGGACCCCTTTCTCATGGGTATTTTTCCCATTCCACCACCGAACACTGTTCAAGTCAATATGGTCTCTAGGTCAAATGACCCATGGATCATCCCTTCTCCTGAATAGGTTGCCTCTTTTGGAGAATCGATGCCTCTGACCCTAGTTGAAATCAATTATTGCGAGATCGTTGCTGCATCATATTCTCATCCTGCTGGTAATGCTCCTTTGAGCATGGCTCTTAACGGTTATTCCCAATCCCCTTGGCTTGGCAATGCAGATTCTCCCGATCCTTTGAGAGAATTTTTTCCATCTGACGAAGCCATCGTGGAGACGATGTATCTTGAAGATCTTTCGTGGAGCGATGGACATCATCGTTCCTCGTTCATGCCTGGCCTGGGGGAAATGTCTAATTCTCTCAAGCGTTTTGCATCTCAGGTTCCCTCTCCGCCTCTCCAAATGCAGATATTGACTCATGAAGTATTTTCGGAAGGAAATATGAGTAATATTACCCAAACGATGCTTATCAACATCTTTGTCAAACCAGGGGTCGTCGAGAACATCCATGTGGGAGTCACTTGTTCTCCCGATGAGATTCAAGTATACACTAGCCTTTTCTGCGAATTCCGAGATGTTTTCGCTTGGTCTTATGAAGAGATTCCTGGGATCGATCTAAGTATCATTGAGCACGAAATTCCCACCTACCCCGGTGCGAAGCCTGTGCGCCAGCGTCTGCGTCCAGTGCATCCTTGAAAAGCCGCTTCTATAAAGGCAGAAGTTGAGAAACTTCTTAAAGCGGGCTTCATATATTTGATCCCTTTGATAGAGTGGGTTTCCAACATTGTCCCTATGGATAAGAAGCAGGGCACAATTCGAGTCTGTGCTGACTATCGAGATATCAATCGGGCTTGCCCTAAGGACAACTACCCCACCCCCTTTATAGATCAGATCATTGATGATTGTGCGGGGAGTGAGATCTATTCCCTTATGGACAGCTTTTCGGGTTATAATCAAATTAATATTTTACCATCCGATCAACATAAGACCGCCTTCACTTGTCCGTGGGGCACTTTTTCCTATAAGAAGCTCCCGTTCGGCTTGAAAAATGTTGGAGCCACCTTCCAATGTGCCATGTCCTACGCCTTTCACGACATATGTAATATTGTTCAGCCGTATCTGGATGACCTGCCGGCTCATTCAGCTCTGTGAGAAGACCATCCCGAACATCTCCTCCAGATTTTTCTCCGTTCCAGACGTTACAACATCAGGCTTAATCCTCACAAGTGCATCTTCTATGTTGACTCTAGTTGTCTTTTGGGATTCAATGTCTCTAAATACAAAATTCGCCTTGACCCTCTCAAGGTCAAGGCTATTGTTAATCTCCCCTCCCCCTCCTCATTGCATCAGCTTCAGAGTCTTCAGGGGAAAGCGAATTTCTTACGTCTCTTTATCCCGAACTATGCAGAGGTGGCCAAAGGGTTTACGTGACTTCTCAAGTAGGATGTTCCCTTCCATTGGGATGAGATTTCTCAGCAATATTTCGACAACCTTAAGACGTTGCTCATCAACACTCCATTAATACATCCTCCCAGTTATCGTCGCGACTTTACCCTCTATTTGGCTTCCACCTTCAGCACAATTGCCATGGTTCTGGTACAGGATGACAATGCTGGTAATGAACATGTGGTTTATTACCTGTCTCGGAATCTACTCGACACTAAAACACATTATGCCCACGTCGAGAAGTTGGCATTGGCCGCGGTCCAGGCCGTTCAATGGTTTTGCCATTACATCCTGTTACACATGGTAACCGTAATTTCTGACTGCAACCCCATGACTTACATTTTGTCTCAACAATTGCTGGGGGGGCAAGTACTCGAAATGGATTGTGATCCTTCAAGAGTTCGATTTGGAGTTCACCACTGCCAAATCGAAGAAGTCACTAGTTTTTGCTGATCTCATTTGCTCTCTCCCTACCGACTCTGTTCCATCTCAACCCGAGGATCATATCCCAGATGAGACTGTCTTTCTAATCAGCACTCTCGATCCATGGTACGGTGATATCATTGTGTACCTTTAGACATCTACCTTCCGGTCCGAGTTGATGAAGGACGCTCGACGTCGCGTTCGACATCAATCGCAACCATATCGCATTGTCGGAGATACCTTATATCGTGTCGGAGTCGATTTGGTGCTCCGCCGATGTTTGACCTTAGAGGAGGCTAAGAAAGTTCTGAATGACTGTCACAGTGGCGCCGGTAGCGGTCAAATGTTTGGTTATTCTATTGCCCATAAGATTCTGCGTGCGGGCTATTTCTGGCCGTCTATATTTAAATATTGTATTGTTGCAGTACGGAAGTGTCATGCGTGCTAGATCTTCCAACGCAAGATGCGTGCGCCACCCCTCCCTTTACATCCTGTCATTACCATAGGCCCTTTTGTCAAATGGGGCATTGATTTTATGACATGTAACCCTCACTCGGCCGGGGGGCATGCTTATATCATCGTTGCCGTAGACTACTTCACCAAGTGGGCCGAAGTGATGCCTACATTAGCTGTCGACTATAAGACAGCTGCTCAATTCATTTTCAGCCATGTGATCACGCGTTTCGGCATTCCTCAAGCCATCGTCACCGATCATGGAACTCATTTTCGGGACTACATGATGGCAGAGCTGACATCGAAGTTGGGCTTGCATCATGATAACTCGACGCCATACTACCCTCAGGAAAATGGCCAGGTTGAAGCCGTGAACAAGGTGCTTGTCATGATGCTTCAACAAACAATTGGTATATACAAATCCAACTAGTATCTCCAATTGTTCTCATCTATCTGGGCCTACCGAACATCAGTGAAGAGCGCGATCAGATTCACACCTTTCCAGTTGGTGTATGGTCTGGAAGCTACTCTTTTGGTTGAATGTGAGATCCCTTCACTGAAATTGGTTGTGGAATTACTGCCCGACACTTCCCCGGAGGAAGAACGTCTCCTGTATCTCGAAAGATTGGATGAAACTTTCCGCTTGGCTGCTTTGGTTATCGAGGCACAAAAAAAGCGGGTTAAAGCTCATTTCGATCAAATGGTTTCTCCGCTCTTTTATCGAAGGGCACCTCGTCCTCTTGTATGATCAAGCACATGATAAGCTTGGGGTAGGCAAATTCCAGCCTATGTGGCATGGGCCCTATATTGTTAAATTTGTATTGAAAAATGGGGCCTATGAGTTGATCGATTATGAAGGCCTTCCTTTGGCACAACCCAAAAATGGGTTGTACCTGAAGAAGTATTACGCTTGAATCATTATTGTGTAGTGTATGTACATAGGTGATTTCTTCATTTTTGTGCATCTATGGTGTGGTGTGCTTTGTAAGCATCTTTCTGCTGAATGGCTCTTCCTGATTGTGCAGATGCCTATTACTCCTTATGTCGGTTTCGCGGATGGTGCCTCCCGCAGTACCAGGAACCTGTCTTCAGCAGCCTGGGTAATTTACAATCTTGCACGTGAGTTGATTAATTTACTAGGTGTTTGTCTAGGGCCTACTACGAATAATGTCGCAGAGTATAGTGCCATTTTGGAATTATTAAACGAGGATGTTAACCTCACTATTCACACATTACTTGTACATCTAGATTCACAGCTTGTGGTTTTACAACTCAATGGTCATTATTCAGTAAGAAACCCATGCATTTTAAGACTGTATCTACGTATTCATTTACTTGAGAGAAATTTTGATTACATCACATATCAGCATATACTAAGATGAATGAATACACTTACAAATGCAGTAGCCAACATGGTATTAGATAGACATTTACGCAACTTGTAAAAACATCATCATATGTGAAAAAGATTCATGCAGAAATAGATATATATATATATATATATATATATATATATATATATATATATATATATATATATATATATATATATATATATATATATATATATATATATATATATATATATATGTGTGTGTGTGTGTGTGTGTGTGTGTCGAATGTTTGCAGCGTGTGCATCATATAAAATCCAAAAAATATACATGTTTTTTTTAATTTCATCCAGAGACAACATGTCTCTCAAAAATATGCATATGAAAAGCCTAGGCGACTAATCAGCATGATGCTCATGGTAGCATGTTACTGCCCGCACCAATTGCCTCAGTAAGCGATGAAGGCGACTAGGCACCCCTACGGTGTGCCTCTGATAAGCCATAGGGACATTAGCTAGGCGAGCATAATCAGGAATCCCACGGGCGATTCCCTCTAAGTTCTGAACCAGCTCGTTCCCATAGCCCCCCTCACCTTGAGGGTCATAGGTGAGAGGGGTCCTCCGCGCGATCGGTGACATCCCGACGGGCCTCTCTGGGCCAACATCTGCATACATATAGGATTAGCTGTTAGAACATGCATGTATGACAAAAAATCATAAAATCCATAAAATCAAAAAGAGTCTTACCTAGCTCCTCATCCCATTCCTCTCCTTCCGAGAGTGGAAGGTCTGGGTCTCTTGTGAAATCAGTACCGGCATAGGGCCAGTCCTCTACGACGATCAACTGTCGCCAAAGCCATCCGAATAACTCAGGCCGCCATGAAATCTATTGGCCACCCCTTGCCCTGGGCATTAATGCTGCCCATTGAGCCATCTGTGGCTCTCTCAAAGGTGGATATATGACTATCACCCCCTGGCCCTCGAAGATAGGCAGTCATTCTAGAATGAACGATACCAAGATTGACCCGTACCCAAACTGCTTCAGTTTGGCCTTTTTACATTTAGTCAATTGTCGTTTGATATTCATGGTTACGGCTGTGGCCCAATCAAATATTGTTGGATTCATACATTCTGACGCTAGGAGAAGTTGTGTTTTGGTAGCCTCGTGCGGTGCCTGCGACCCCGCGGCCCGCATAATAGTATGTAGCACCACTCTGAGTGTTAGATCGGGAACAATGTGAATGTCAACTTTGCCAACTACCTGATCCTGTTTATGCCCCTGGGCACACTCTTTCCATAACCATCAACATCTTCTCGCCAGAAGGCTTGGTACCTGTCATAATTGGAATTGGACCTCTGCGAGACAATCCAGTGATGAAGTAGACATCGGACACTTCGAGTTCAAGCATTTGATCTCGAAGCTTAGACTTCTCTTCATTCTCATCCTAGATACTTATCAAATATTGTAACAATTCGGGCTGAGCCCAGAGACATGGTGTTAAGAAGAATTTCTTTAATCCACAATTCCGAAGAGCATTCATGCATTGCTCATTCTCCATTGCTAATTCATCTTCTTCACTGTGAGCCCTTTATTTCCATTCAATCACCATTGTGGCTTTATACCTGCATCAAATTGGTCATAAGCGCATCATAATATCCCTTGCGCATTCAAAAATTCAATTGATTGGTTCAATTTTTGTGAAATTTGAGAAGAATATGAGGTTTCGTAGTTGGCACGACTGTTTTGATGACAGTCACGTCAGCTGGCGTGACCCCTTTGCAAAAAGAACTCGATTGGCGCGGGTCCTTGCCTCATACCCGCGCCAACCCCGGAAGCCCTAAATTTGAAAATTCTCCCCTCAGGGATGTCAAATCACAATGGAAAGCTATGAAATATGGCTTAAAACATAACTAATGGAAGCAACTCTTACTTGGAAAAGACGGGATCCAGAATGATGCACTGGATCGTCCACAATTGTCACTGCAAGATCGCAGGGAAATAGCTCACTATCACTCTGCACAAGAGGTAAAAAGTAAATATGTTTTTACTATTTGGTCATATTTATAAATTTTCGAAATCAAATTTAGGTTTTAAGACTTGTTTTTCCAATATTTCACTATGTTTTGTCGAAAAATAGGTTTTACACTTGCTTTTTGTGCAACGACAGGTTTTCGCGCGACTAGGACGACGACACGAGTTGTATTTTATACTTTTTCGGACTCGGTAAAAACACGAAAAATTCACTACTGAAGTCACCTTTCAGCTCTTTTCTGACTCTCTAAAATTGAAAAGATTACCGAGTTTCTTGTCGTTTTGAGCTTGTTAAATTGGCTACAAAACGATATCTACCCAGTATATGTTTACCCCTTTTTCGAGCCGGGATAGATTATTTACGAAAAAGGAATACCCTAGCCTATCGCGACTAGGAGGTTCTCCCAGATATAGTTTTCTACCTTTTCAGATCTGTGGTACTATCTACGAAAAGGGACTGTTGGAGTTTTCTTTTCCGCTATCTTTTCAAACTCTCTAAACATGAAAAGACTCTGAGTTCTTTCTTTGTCAGACTCATTAAAACCTGATGACATCAGACTCCATTGCAATGATGTTACTCGAGTTCCTCCTTCCTAGGGCTTGTTAAGTTTTCTAGGATGGATTTGTCCGAAGGACAAACTTATATCGCAAGCATATGCTATCCCCTTCAAGCTTGTTTTCAAAAATAATTGGGGTACTGGCCAGAAATGGTGGGGGAAAATGGAACCAGTATCATCGTCGTGTCGACATTATGTCGCTCTTGAACAATGGCACTTGTCTGCATTCGTGTCAGGTTGGGGACATCTCATCTCATTATATGCTTGCCTCTGTGGGTTTGGGTAATATCTTTTGACTGCTCATCTGTTCTTTGCCACATCACCATGACCTCAGATCCTTTGATGTCAAATACTGCCAAATCCAATGTCGTGCCGCCGATATGTTCAAGAGAAGTTGGCCTCTACAGTTTTCAACCTCCCTCTAATTCTCTGTCGATCTTGATTCACCAACATTATGTCCCTCTATCTCGTGTCAATGATGTGGGAAACATTATGGCCCACCTTCGATCAAGGTCACTTCCTGTCGACTTCAACTCATTATCTAGAAAGTTTGTCTAGAGACTCCCTTCAGGTACCTTGGAGCCTGCATGCCTCAATGGCAGGTTCTTCGCATTTGACGCAAGGTTTTCATTATTGACCTTCGATTGGATGATTCTGCGGGTTTACATTTCGTGGATTGTATCTCGTGTACCTTGAGGGCCATTGTCATTATTGGTGGTTTCTCTCGCGTCTGTTAACGGCTTTCATTATTGGCTGGTAATCAGACGATGTTCTTGCATGTTCGACTTCAACTCACATATTCGCATGCTTGAACTTTTACTCTGTTCGGGTCGAGATGGAGCGCAAGACCCTGGATTTTGTCTGATATACATCCATGCTGCGTATTATTTGTGGATTATTATCATGTATTACATGACTCATTCGATTGGATGGCTACGACCATACCTGAGTCTACTTGTTGATCCTTATTTACTGGATGGTTGCATCCATACCTTGGATCCTGGTTTTTGTACACTCTATTATGGATGGTTGCGCCCATACCACATATCATGTATCTGAGATATCAATTGTATTTGTCTTCGCAGGTTTTCCTATGGCAGTGTTTTCAGTCGGGCACGTTCTCATAAAGCATTTCACCCCTCCCTCTCTGTCAGACCTCATGCTTTAGGGGGCATCTCTTACACATTATTTTGTCACCCTCCCTGTAATCCCTCATCCCGCACATTGGAGGACTATTCCCGTGACCTGTGAGCAATAACATGTCCTGAAAACACCTTCATAACATCCTCCTACCTAAGGATAAACATTCTCCTGAAGAACATTTCCTCTGGAAAACCCTAAAAACAGGTGTTTTAGCCTTGGCGCAACTAGTCAGTTCATCTCTCGCGCCAATGGGGTAAATCCACACTAGATGGCGCGCCAATTGGCGCACTATCCCTGTGTTTCACTCGCACCAAGCCCATTAAGGAATGTTTTTTAAAAATAAATGGTGGAAGTTTGGTTCTAACAAACTCCATAATGAATCATCAAAGGAAGTTGAGTGGTTTGGCTTCGGATCTCCATGTATAGGAAGTGTTTTTCCACCTCTCATGGAACCTTCCTAAGGGATAGGGCCTATCCCATGATTATAGGGATCCCAACTTCCCTTCCTCCATCTATAAAAGCTTGCCCTCTCCATTAGCAAGCTAGCTGAACTTGTAGGAGGAAAACTATAGCCGGGCAACTATTGAAAGTAGAGCCAAGAAGTTCCCCGTAAGAGAGAGCTTTGTCCAAATTCCCGACAGGCTTCGTTGAGATGCGCCCCGCTGCAAGCCCCGCCGAAGGAATATCATAGCGTCAGAGCATTTGGTTGTAATCTCCCTTTTTGTCATCATTAATATAAGCAACTCTGATTTTGGTTCCATTCATGTGTTTACTCTTTTATGAAATGCAATGAATTATATCCTCTCTGACTAATATATAGTTACATTCTGTGAGTATTACGTTGTATGTCATCGTTTCTCTGCATGTGTACAGGTGCCCGGATGAAGCAAACAAAAGGACTGTGATCTGTCGAGCAAGGGACGAGGAGCACCGCTTCTTCATCGACAACAACAACATGGGATTCGAGGTAGGTCACTTATCACGATCTTTGTATTTCTTGTAACTAGGAACCAATGTCATTGCGTGATTTGATTGTTGTTAGACCTGATCTGGGCTAGTGGGATCGCCTCTGTCCGCAAAGGGGATTTACCGCCTCAACACGGGAAAATTGGTGCAGCAGATCTGAGGGTTTGTTATTAGTAAGCATCAGTTTCTAAAAACAATCTCTAGATGCCTTGCTAGCTATCTAGTATAGAGAAACCATGGCAGTAAAAAAATATAGTGAGTTTTACCTCACACTGCAAGTCCCAACTGATCCTGTAGCTGAACTGGTGAAACCCCAGCACCCTTTGCGCTACCTTTGCGCAGTAGTTGCGTAGACCTACGTGGGGATCTCTTTCGACTCCGTCACCTCCTCTATTGTATCGATCTGCTCCTCGAAAATTTGAGTTCTAGCCCTCTCGGCTCGAAACCCCAATCTCCCAGAAAATATTACACTATCTCTCAAAAAAATCGTGTTGCCTCTACGTGGGCCCTGCATGGACCTATGTAACCCCTTTTGGGAAGCTGCATCACACCCTTTGGAGGTTGCACTGCTTCCTCTGCTGCCTCTCTACTTAGTTTATTGATCCTGGAGAAGATCCTCCAACCAATAACTGTCTCTGCCCCTCACTGCAATGGAAACACTTAGATCTGATCTTTATCTGATCACTACTCTATCAGAATAATTCGATCTCTAGATTCACTCGGTGTAACTTTCCAAATGACCCTCAAGCCTTCCTTTATAGTCTTTGTAGAAATTATATAACATATGCATGTATATATCCAGATTCTCCTGATCTAACAATATTTATCTTCTTGCTAAATACATAATCCTTCCACTGTCAATATTTTGCGGAAATTTAAAAACTCAATTGCAAACACATGAAGCAATAAAAACAATCGCACATAACACAGTTGTTTAATGGGAAATCCTGAAGATAAATACCGCAACTATCATATATTATGTATCATGGAGATCATGTAACAATCTCATACAAAGCTTAGTACATCAAGCTCTCAGTACAATCAATTGTCACACACTAACATGAAGAAATCTGCAAATCCATGCACTGATTTCTTGCCACCTGATAGCTTGCCTCCACTGTGCAATCCCTACTGAAGAAGACCCCTGAATGAATTCGAATTGGCCTTGCCTTGACTATGCAATCCTCATTGGAAACTCCAATGTGTGTGTGATGCAATCAATGCATCACTATAGTCAGAACAGATAGTCCATCATACCCTTTCACCTATCTCTTCACTGGGTCTCCACTGGAACTGTCATGCACTGTAGTTAACTGTTGTATTTGTTCAGTTGATTAGTGAGTTATTATTTGTGAATTAGTTAACTAATTAATTCACTCCACTCTCACTAGTGTATCATTCAGTTAGACTAGATACAACTAGCTCAACTGAGTTTAACTCCATTAACTGAGTTAAACTGAATAACAACTCCATGAACTACTCTTCCAACTCTATCATAACTTTGCCACTTCAGTTCTAACTGAGTCCTCCATGCATGAACCACCAGTAAACCCTAGGGATTGCGTAATTTCTTCAGCCCACTGATTTTCCAAATCTGTATACTGAAATTAAGCGCTCCAAGAGAATAAGTTGACATTTAGAGTCTGATTATTATTAAGAGCTAATAATAATCGACATGCATCTATTGTTAGATCGACTATCTATAAATAGACTTCACCCAATATTCTAAAAATATAATTTCATCTACTTTTCCAACTTTACCAACCATCCACAAATAGCATCTTGCAACTTCTGAAATATGATCACCATGTCTAAAAATAGAATTACACCTAAAATTAACGTGTGGGCACACTTAATGAAGGTGACTGATTTTCACTAAGCTCATCATCTTGTTGAATCTCAACACTCCCTCTCAACAAGATAGGGATTATCCTTCACCCCGATCCTGCCTCTATGGTATTCAAATTTGATCCTAGTGAGCGCCTTCGTCAGAATGTCTGCATCCTGATATTCCGTAGGAATGTACTGAAGCAACATGATCTTCTGCTACACACAATCTCTGATACGATGATATTGGATATAAATATGTTTAGATCTATCATGAAACATAGGATTAATCGAGAGTTTAATGCAACTCTGATTATCACAATGTATCACTGTAGGATCTAAATGTGAACCGAACAAACCGACCAGGATCTTCCTCATCCAGATAGCCTCACATGCAGCTTGAATTGCTGCCATGTATTCTTCTTTTGCTGAATTGAGTGCCACAGATCTTTGTTTCCTGCTGTACCAAGAAACTGTTGTAGATCTGATACTGAAAACCCCTCCTGATGTGCTCTTTCTGTCTATTGGGCTGCCTACCCAATTTGCATCCGTGAAGCCATGCAACTTCACTTCATCCATCTGTCTGTACCATAAGTCATACTCAGATGTGCCCCTGAGATACCTCAGGACATGCTTGCCTGCCTTCCAAAAGAGCTTGGTAGGGTTAACCATCACTTGTGAAAGCTGGTTCACCGCATCGCATATGTCCGGTCTTGTATTAACTAAATACATGAGCGAACCCACCAACTGTCGATAAACAGTGGCATCCACTACCTCTGCCGATGTAGCATCCTCTTTCCTCCAATTTCCTGGAAGAGGAGTGTCGATAGGCTTGCAACCTTGCATATGAAACTTCTCTAGTATCTCCTGGGCATACTTGCCTTGAGACACAAACAGTTCACCTTCCCGCTGCCATATTTCCAATCCAAGGAAATAATGAAGGAGGCCCAAATCCTTCATCTCAAACTCCTTTGCAAGATCTGCCTTGCATGAGTGTATCAACTGCTCATCACCCGTTAGTATTAAATCATCAACATAAAGAACAATTATTAAAAGCTTACCCTCCACCACAATTTGGTACAGGTTTGCATCTGCCTCACTCTTGGTGAAGCCAAGTCCAGTGAAATAGCTGTCGAGCCGAGTGTACCAAGCATGAAGTGCTTGCTTCAACCCATACAATGCTCTTTTGAGTCTGCACACATGCGACTCACTGTTGAAGATCTCAAATCCTTTAGGCTGCTCAATGTACACCTCTTCCTCAATGATACCATTAAGGAACGCAGTCTTCACATCCATCTGATGAATGTGCCAACCCATCTGCGCTGAGAGAGAAAGGATGGTCCTTATGGAAGAATACCGTGCAACAAGTGCAAAGGTTTCTTCATAATCAATCCCCTCGATCTGTGAGAAGCCCCGGGCAACAAATCTTGCCTTATACTTTTCGACACTCCCATCAACAGCTTGCTTTACCTTGTAGATCCATCTTGATCCTACAACTGATTTACCCACCGGCCTTGGAACAATCTCCCAAGCACTGTTTCTGACAATGGAGTCATACTCCTCCACCATGCCATCTACCCATGTGGGCTCCTGCATTGCTTCTTCAAAAGAATATGGCTCTTTCACGATACACTTTCTCATAAGAGCCATGTATCCAGTAAATCAGTCAGGTGACTGTCTCTGTCTATGCTGTGATGTAGGGACTCCTACATTCTATGCTGCATAAAGCGTCAGTCTCTCAGCTTCTGTGGTACGCTTTTTGCCTTGTCTGATGTTTGGTTCTGCATGAGTGGACTCCTCCACTCCATGAATCTCCTCCTGTGGCTAATCCACATATAGAGGCTCATATTTGGGAACAAGAAGTTCCTCCTCTACATGCAAGCGTAGCTCCCTCTCAAGCGACAACTTCATGGCTTTCACCTCATTTAATTTTATATCCCATCGCACCACAATCATCCGACTGTCTGGAAAATACACACGATAATTATGGGGTGTTTCTGTGTACTCCACAAATATCCCAAATTTTGCAGTCAGCTTCAACTTCTTCCTAGCTGTTGGGTTTGTGGTATATTCTTTCCACAACTGATCACGCGTGGGGGGGGGGGTGACAAGGGGGTGTTATAGCATCATTTCTCACCTTCATATGATTCATGATTGCTTTGATGGTTTTGGGCACCCATTCCTACAGACTTGGACAAATTCACTTAAAAACAGTGTAAAAATCCCCATACGCGACTATGCCCGTACTTTTCCGCGTGTATACGCGAGTCGAGCTGCACTTTTCCGTGTATGCCATTAAAAATGATTAAAAAATATATAATTATTCCCTATTTTCGGGTTGGGTTGATGGTTACTCAGGTAGTTCAACCACCCCAGCACGTGGCCAACTGTTTCCAACTGTTGAAACTAATTGGAGGGAGTATAAAAGCCCCTCATGTGTATGGCCTAAGGGAGAGAGAGAATTATTGATATTATACTCGGTTGGTATTCCCTATCCAAGTCTGATTCCCCGTGCCTCCTGCACTTTCCCAGTTCATTACAGGAAACCCTTGTTTCCTTGAGATGCTCATCTCCCTATATGTCATCTCGTATGCACCAATTTGGAAGGAGTCTTAGCGAGGCAAGGGCGGGATGAATCCGGACGACGGTCTGCTTGAAGATCGTGGAAGGATTCAGGTGATCTCTCCACTCGTTACTTTTGTACATGCTATTTATAATACAGAAGTACCATCTTGTTCCCGAAATATACGTGTTAGTGTCTGCTTACATATATGAGAAAATTTTTATTTAAGCATTCATTATGATTTATCTGATGTTTTATATGAATTTCACTAACATTTAGAGTAGATATATGCTGTACAACTAGTTCTTCGTGCTTGTTTCTTCTTGTCTTTCAGGTTAAGAAGGAAGGATGGTTGCTGGGGGTTTGGACCCTGCGAGATCTGCTTCAACCGTAGGACCTACGGGTAACTTCCTCGATCTACTCTATTTAGTTTTTCTGAACATGCATGGTTGTGTGAGTCCTTCTTAAGTAGCATGCCCCTGCTCTGTGGAGGTTGTAACCCAACGAACCTCTAGGGCGATATTCCCCGAAACAGAACTGGCGACTCTGCTGGGGATCACATTCTTGTGATTCTCCTGTTGGGTGGTTTCATCTGTTTGATAGGTTTCCGACAGTTTTAACTTTCATTTGCAGTCTAGTTTACTATTTCTCAGTCAGTCTGAAGTCCTGGTTCTTATCCAGGCTTGATCCTTTTGTTTTTTTCATTATTTACCTTTGTATACACGCTTTTCTTTTCACACAGTCGCGTATACACACAAGTTTGTCTAAAGGGACCCGCATATACGCGAGTTTCCTTTAGCACAGTCGCGTATGCATGCTTGTTGCTAAATTGTGAAGTAGCGTATACCTAGGCAGATTTTGAATTTTTGGGTTTCTTGACTTTTTGATCCTTTCTGGCTGTGGAGACCTGTTCCTACAATGTCTCTGTACTCTCTGGATTGTGAAGGAAGTGGTTTCTTGTCTTTTCTCTCTTTCGTTTGATTGAAATCTAGTATTTTTGGCAAAGTGTTGTTTCTGGTGCTGGCACTTCTGGTTTGAGTACCAAGATTGCTTTCTGAGCATTCTTGGCTGTTTTGCTTTATCAGAACAAAGAGATTCTACTCGTTTACTCGTTCCCATCTTTGTGTTGTGCTTTGCATTATGATTTTTGCTTGGTTCTTGATTGGTTTTCTTGAGTTCAATAGGCTAGGTCTTGTTGCAACTTTTGAAGAGTTTTTCTTGCTTCTTCGGAGTTTTTGTTTGCGACGAGTTTGCACTATTCTTCTAAGCTGAGTGTCTAAGTTTTCTTGTCTTCTTTTGCTCTTGTTGATCTTGCTACGAGTTAGCCTTATAAGGTTTGGGAGCATTATTGAATTTTGTGCTTGAAATTCAGTCTTGTTTGGTTTGGATTTTGATAGTTGTGCTTGGTCTTTTCGAGCTCTTTCTTTATAAAACTAAAAAGCTCAAAAAACATTTGCTTTGCTTTTTGTTTTTGCATTTCAAAGGCTTAGAAAACATTTTCACTTGTTATTTTCTTTTGTTGTTGCATTTTCATTTTCGTTTGCTGTAACTTTTGAAGCTTTTGTGAGGTTTCTTACTTTTAGTTTTTGGCTTGATTTTGAGGAGGAGTTGTCATTGATTTCTTCTTCTTGTTTTTAAGTGTTTTTCATGTCCTCATTTTAAGAGTTCTTGATTTCGAGAACTAGCTTTCTGGGCAACCAAAAAGAAGTTAAAACTGAAGGACTTTTTGGGAAATTTCACTCCGCTTTAGGAGATTTTTGAATCTTAGGATTTGCATGCTTGTAGTGATTTGTATTAGGTGCATTTCAGCATTTAGTCAATTTCATAGTTTTTGCGAGTGCGAGTTTACTATTTGAAAAGAAAAATACAATTTTTAGTCTCCTAGAACCTGTATAGAGATTTCTTTTCATCGAAAGACAATAACTGCATTTGCATGTAGTTAGGTTTTTATTAATTTCTTTTGCGTCAAAACACCCTAAGTTTCGTCTCCGCATCCTTGTGACTTAACATAACATCCCAGTAAAATAAGCGATTTAATCTAAAATAAACTAGAAAGTTTTCTAAGTGTCATACACGAACTAGCTTGGTTGTAGGGCCTTGGATTAGGTGAGTGGAGAGTTAACTCTCCAAGGCTGCTCAAACAAAACATAGAAGTTGATTAATTGAGCGAAATCCAACTCCATTAGGTGGACCGGGAAAGCTCTCTCCAGAGAGTCAAGCGCGAGGGGAAGTGAAGCCGAGAAGAGGGATACCCCTCTCCGATTAGTTGAATCTCGACCTCAAGACCGTTCCGCCCGTTTCGATACGTACTTGGTGCCTATAGTTGCCACTCCTAGGTTCCACACAGTGGATCGCTGGGAATACCCGTGGTACCCGAGGTAGACATCGTATCAAATCACTTTCGCAGCACTTCCGTGTGCCCTTGCGGCTTGGGTGCTTGAGCCGGAAAAGGCCGTCGTTAGGAGAGGCTCAAGATAATCGTTTCGATACCTTCGCTTAGTTGTTCTAGGCCCTAATCATCCCAGACTGCTTTCGGGAGGTCCTATATTTCGCTTTCCTGTATTTTGGTGTCCGGTCGTCATCACCCGGAGCGGAAATACTTGGAGGCTGTTTGCTTGACTGTATCTCAGGGATTTTTATTATAGTGAGTGCTCTTTGCTCCTAGCTTGCCTAGCTTTTCACTTTTTTGAGTCTAATTTATAAAATCTATAAAAGTGGCCGATCAAGCGCCTCGTCGTTCGAGGAGAATCCGGGGGTTATCTCCCGAGAGTCCAGAGCCTTCTTCAAGAAGGCGTAGGAGTGATTTAGCAGGTGGTTATCACCCTGTGGCGTCTGACGCAGTGGAGAGAGATCCTCCACAAAGGTCTGAAGGTTTCGTAGCTGATTCTGGTGTCGGTCCCGAGAGGAGCGTTCCGCTTACCTTGCGAGTTTTGTTTCCTCAGGAAGAAGATTTTCAAATCGAATACATACCTGAGCCTCCTGCTACAGGTCCATCTCCTCTTCTTCCTGATTATCCGTTCGTTGTTCAGTACATCGGACCTGAGTCGGAGAGACCGAAGATCTTTCCTCGCATCATTCTTATCTTTCGATGGCCACGATTGGGAACGCGGCTTCTACCGTGAGTGCTGCAGGCATTCAGACTCCTGCTTCTGTTGAAGCAGGGGGCACTATTGCTTCATCTTCGATTGCTTCTAGTGCTGCTGTGTTTGGCTCTAGTTTCACCCAAGCACATGCTTCTCATTCTGGTCTCTTCTGTTCAGGGATGCCCACTAGTGGGAATCCCTCTTTTTCCTTTTTCGCTGCTGCAGCTGGATCTACACCCATGTCTTCCATGGCTAGTGGATCAGCTTCGTTTCAAGGGTTCCCCTTCGGAACTGGACACATTCCTAGTTCGAATCCTTCTTTAGGGTCCTTTCCATTTACTTCTCAGACCCAGAGTTTCAACCCTTGGTCTGGGGGGCAAAGTTCGACTACTTTTACAGGATGGAACCCTGTGTTCACTACAGCAGGGGCAGGGAATCAATTTTACGCAGGTCATCAAGGGAATGCTTCTTTCCCTTCATCGAGTGCCTATCAGACTTTTTCTCCTCTGTCTAATGCCTGGAACCCCTACCAGGGGCTTTCCTCTTCATTTAATACTTCAGCGGGGGGAACTGGTCTGGGCTTTGGTAACTCGACGTGGGGAGGAGGTTCTTCTCCTTTTTCTACGAGTCCTTTTTGGCAACCTGGTGCCTCATCAAATCCAGGTTATTCTTTTCAGAATGTTGGGAACCCATCCCATCAAGGATGGAATCCTCAGGCTCCGCCTCGCTTACCTTTTCTGGCAACGTTAAACTTGCCAGATCTGTCGAAGTTGACTAATGATCTGATTCGTTATAGTCTAGGGTGGCCTCCGGTCCCGACCAAACTTCCTTCAGATATTCCAAAGTTTGAAGGTAAGAATGGAGAGGATCCGGCTGACCACATCACCACTTTCCACTTATGGTGTTCTTCGAACTCCCTGATCGATGATTCGATTAGGTTGAGATTATTTCAACGCACCCTAACTGGAAACGCCGCCAAATGGTATATCGAGCTCACTGGGGGCAGTTTTGCCACATTTGGAGAACTGGCTGTCACATTTCTAAACCATTTTCAGTTGCCTGTCAGATATGAGGCTGGGACCGAACTCCTGGCTAATTTTAAGCAGGATGAGGCAACACACATTTCTGATCACATTCAGGAATGGAGGAGAAGGAAGAGGCTTATCAAAGCTCATATTCCAGGAGAATTCCTTCTCGAATGGTTTCTGAAATCTCTGCAGTCAAATATTTCAAAAGATGTATCCCTATCTGGGGTATTTTCTGAGGAGCAGGCCATTTTTAGAGCCCAGCAGCTGGAACTGATCTATTCTCAGTTTGGGGTCCTTTATAAATATTTTCCCAATGATCCTTGCTCCAAATTAGATTTGTCGAAAACTAAACCTAGTCCGCATGGTGATGGGCTTGTCGGATCAGTCAATAGTGGTGCAGCCAGCCTGCTTTCTCAACTGCAGCAGTTGTCTTTACAATCTGCTCCTTCTGGTCAGGCTGTGCCTGCTGATTCATCACCTTCCCAGTATTTGTCCATAAATGTTGTCCAAGCTTCTGATCCCAAAGGAAATCAACAATCTGATGCGAAGAAGAAAGGACGAAATAACAAGAAGAAGGGCAATAACGGGAAGGGCAATGCAAATAAAACCAACGAGCGTGTTGGTGAGGGTCAAAAGGAGAAAAAGAAAGTGAAGTTTCCATGCAAGCTCTGTGCTGGAGACCATCTCACACACCTTTGCCCTAAAATTTAGGATGCTCAGCGCTTGTTAGCGCAGCAGGGTTCTTCTAGTTCCCAGGCTGTGTTAACAAACCCTTTTCCCCAAGGGCAGCAATTAGTTGTTGGCGCGAACCAAAATCCTGGGGCTTCCTCTGGGGGCACCCAGGAAGGGGAAATTCCATCGAACATTTTTATGATGAGTGCTCACGCAAATATTGCTACGAGATCCCGTGATTATGGCAGAGAAGAGTCTTCAAAAGCTAAGGAAGTTCCTGATGCTACTAAGCCACTTCACATTACGAAGCCTACTGTCGAGTCTATGCCTCGGATGCCCAAAGCATCTTCTAAGAGATCAATGATTAATCCAAATGCGAGGGCTTCCCAGAACTACTCAATTGTAGAAGATCTGGCGCAAAGTCCTTGTGCTATGTCAGCTTTAGAGGTACTCCAATCTTGTCCGGCTCAGCGCAGTGCTTTGCTCACTGCCATTATCCGAAAAATTCTCTTCTGATTACTTTTGATATGACTAATTTTAAGAAGAGACTTCCTCATCACATGGCTTTTCATATTAAATTGTCGTATCGGAAGTGCAATATCTTTCGAATGGTTGTTGATGAGGATGCTTCTACATGCGTGATGTCTCTCGCATGCTGGAAGACACTTGGATCTCCCAAAGCTGTTCCATCTAGCACTGTTCTTACTGCGTTCGATGGTCATTCTCACAGACCCCATGGTATTGTCCCGGCTTTGCCCATCTGTGTTGGGGGCAAAACTGTCAACATAGAGGTTGAGGTAGTGGATGCAGCCTTGGACTATAACCTTCTGTTGGGGAGGAATTGGATTTATGAGATGGATGCCATTGCATCCTCATTATTTCGAATTGTATGTTTCCCCCACGAAGGGAGGATTGTCACAGTGGATCAACTGGACTATCCTCAGATAGACCCGAATGCGTCTTCTGACTCATCTGTTCCTAAGTTGGATAATACTAAGGCGCCTGTTGAGAATCTAGGAGTTGGAATGTATTCTTCCCTGATGGGTACTTTCGATCTTCCTCCTCCTACAGTGCATATTAATGCTATTTCATCCTCCAAGGCTCCCCTTCGAAGAGAGTTCTTTCGAACTCATTATTTTTCGGACCCTTGGACCTTACCTTCCCCTACTGCCACATTAGCGGAAGGTCAAGTGGGTGGAATGGCATTTCCGATTTCTACAGCTGAGATTGCATATCAGTCTATTGTTGACACTGCAGAATCCATCCCAGCTCCTCTTTCACCGGAAGAGTTGGATGGTGATGTGGCTCTGGCTTGGATGCTTAGTTCTTCTTCTGCCCAGGATTGTCTTGATACCACTCTTCCATCTGAAGAGGCCATCCTGGAAGCCATGACTGGTATAGATAGACCGTGGGATGATTTGCATCATCGGTCTTACTTCTTACCTGACTTGAGCGAAGTTGAAACAAGTTTTCCAAGTCCTCAGTCTCCTGGTCCTGTTCACCCAGTCTTGAACCCTTTAGCACCAACACAGGTTTATGCCGAAGGGAACATGGCTGTGATTTCTCCTACTATCCCGGTGAACATTTCCAGGGATCCCAATATTATCGAGAATGTCTTCATTGGAGCTGAATGTTCCCATGAAGAGGTTCAAATTTACACCGAGCTCTTTAAAGAGTATAGGGATGTATTCACTTGGTCTTATGAGGAAATGCCTGGCATAGATCCATCTATTGTCCAACATGAGATCAAGACGTATGAAAACACTAAGCCGGTCAGGCAAAAACTTCGTCCGGTCAATCCTAGAAAGGCAGCAGCTATCAAAGCTAAAGTTGAAAAGCTGCTTAAGGCGGGATTCATTTTCCCTGTTCCTCTGACTGAATGGGTTTCAAACCCCGTTCCCGTAGATAAAAAGCAAGGAACGATTCGAGTGTGTATCGATTTCAGAGACCTAAATAAAGCATGTCCTAAAGACAATTACCCCACACCATTTATCGATCAGATCATTGATGAGTGTGCCGGTAATGAGATTTTCTCCTTCATGGACGGTTTCTCCGGATATAATCAAATTACTATCCGGCCTGAAGATCAACATAAGACTGCATTTATTTGTCCCTGGGGTACATTTGCATACAAGAAGATGCCTTTTGGTCTTAAAAATGCTGGGGCTACCTTTCAGCAGGCCATGTCATACGCCTTCCACGACATCAAAAATATTATCAAGGCATACTTAGATGATTTAGCTGCTCATTCTCGAAAGAGGATGGATCATCCTGGTCACCTCCGGCAAATATTTGAAAGATGTCGTTTCTATAAAATTCGATTGAATCCGAACAAGTGTGTTTTCGCGGTTACATCCGGTCGGCTATTGGGATTCATTGTCTCTAGGGAAGGGATAAGGGTAGATCCCTTCAAGGTTGAGGCAATACTTCGGTTGCCTCCCCCGTCTTCCATCCGTCAGCTTCAAAGTCTCCAAGGAAAGTCTAATTTTCTTCGGAGGTTTATCGTCAATTATGCCGAAATTACAAAGGGATATATGAGACTGTTGAAGAAAGAAGTCCCTTTTCTTTGGGATGACTACGATCAACGCTCATTCGATGCTTTGAAAAAGGCATTAACCTCTGCTCCTTTACTGATTCCACCTGATTATAGCAGAGATTTTCTTTTGTATCTGGCAGCAACAGAATCTACCATTGGTATGGTTCTGGTTCAGGAGGATGATGCTCTTGCAGAGCATGTTATTTACTACCTTAGTCGAGGACTGGTAGGACCTGAACTTCGATACACTCCGATAGAAAAATTAGCCTTAGCAGCAGTTCATGCTATGCAGCGACTCCGACATTACATTATTCTTCGCAAAACTTATGTTTTGGCAGCTGCCAATCCATTTCAGTTTGTCCTCAGCAGGCGAGTGATTGGGGGCAAATATAATAGATGGATTGTGATTTTACAGGAATTTGATCTCGAGTTCATGTCTTCCAAATCCAAGAAATCATTAGTTTTTGCGGAATTGATCTCTGAGTTGCCCTATGGAGAGGAGATGATCTATGATGAGTCCTTTCCGGACGAACACTTGTTTCTTATCTCTTCATAGGATCCTTGGTACGGGGATATCATTGTGTATCTCCAGATTGCGAAGTTTCCCTCTACTTTTTCGAAATATGAGCGTCGTAAGTTGCGTCACTTAGCCAAGAATTATCTGATTATTGGTGATGCTTTATACCGTCGAGGGGTTGATTCAATCCTAAGACGCTGCTTAACTCTCGAAGAAGCTGAGGCTGTGCTCAATGATTCTCACAGTGGAGCTTGTGGGGGTCATTTATCTGGGCTTGCTACAGCCCAAAAGATCTTGCGTGCTGGATAATTTTGGCCCTCGATTTTCAAAGATTGTATTGAATCGGTCAAAAAGTGTCATCCATGTCAGGTTTATACTCGAAAAATGCGCGCTCATCCAGCTCCGCTTTTTCCAGTCGTTACTGTTGGACCCTTTACAAAGTGGGGTATTGATTATACTACTTGTAACCCGCCTTCGGCAAAAGGTCACAAGTACATTATCGTAGCAATAGACTACTTTACGAAGTGGGTCGAGGCTATGCCTACTTTTGGGAATGATGGTGAGACTGCAACTCTTTTCCTTTTCAACCAAGTTATTACTCGTTTTGGTATTCCTAGAGAGATTTTCACTGATCATGGCAGTCATTTTCAGAATAGTATGATGGCTGAGTTGGCTCTCAAATTGGGTTTCCGGCAGGAGCATTCATCTCCATATTATCCTCAAGCCAATGGGCAAGTGGAAGCCGTGAATAAATCCTTGAAGACAATTCTTCAAAGGACAATTGATAAATCTAGATCCAACTGGCATATTATGTTATATCCTGCACTTTGGGCATACAGGACGTCAGTGAAAACTGCAACTGGCTTTACTCCGTTTCAGCTAGTGCACGGGTTGGAATCCATATTTCCCATTGAATGCGAGATTCCTTCTCTTAAATTAGCTGTTGAACTTCTTCCTGACACTTCTAGTCTTGAAGAACGGCTCCTTCATCTGGAACATCTCGATGAGCAGCGTCGGGATGCCGCCACGATGAATGAAGCACATAAAAACCGAGTTAAAGTTCAGTACGATAAGGCGGTCAAACCCAGGGTTTTTTTGGAAGGTGACCTTGTTTTGGTCTATGCCCAAGAAAAATATGCCCTGGGGGCAGGAAAGTTTAAGTCTATGTGGTATGGCCCCTTCATCGTTAAAAAAGTCCTTAAGAAAGGAGCGTATACCTTGGTTGATTTTGAAGGGAACGAGTTTTCGGAGCCCCGAAATGGGCTCTATTTGAAGAAGTATTATGCCTAGGCTTTGGCCTGGCATGTTGCTTTTGTATATAGTAGTTTTTGTTTTGTACATATCTGGTTGATTTTCGATTTTTGATGAGTTGGTGATGTTTTTGATCTGCTTTGGAAGGTTGTGTTGGATGTCATGAGTCATTTTGGTTTCGCCGATGGTGCTAGTAGACACACCCGGAACTTAGCTTCCGCGGCTTGGGTGCTTCATTATCCATCCAGTCAGCTGTTAGTATCAAGAGGGGTCTGCATTGGTCCTGCTTCCAATAATATAGCAGAATACACTGCAGTTGTTCATCTACTCTCGGAGGCAATATCTTTGGGTGTTGATTCGTTGGTAGTTTTCTTGGACTCTTAGCTGGTGGTGTCGCAGTTGAACAACACTTATCGGGTACGAGATCCATTTTTATTACGATTGTTCTTGAGGGTACGTTTGTTACAAAGGTCATTTCAATTTTTAACTTTCATTCATATTCCTCGAGCTGACAATTGGTTTGTTGACTCATTAGCTAATCAAGCATTAGATTGGCATATTAATCATTCCATACAATAAATTTTTAATCATCAAAAACATCATACATTTGATACATTTATCACATCACATCAAATATCGTTGTATATATATCATCGGAGTGTTAAAAAACTTTACAAAATTTGGATCCATAATGTCGTACAAAACTTGGGCTTATACCCCCATCATGTTCAGTCTCAAAAAAGAATATATAGTCATCTAATACATAATATCTGTCTACTCCTGAGGTCCCTGCCCAGAAGTCATGTTCCTATAGAACGTGACTGCAGTGGCAACTCGGCGGAATAATCTAACCCAGTCTCGAGGCACTCCTACCACCCGTCTCTGGATGGCTTCCGGTAGATCCTCCACAGCAGCCATAGGTATTTGGCGGGTTAGTCCCTCCAAATTCCTCTGCACGGCCTGGAGAGTCCTATCTGAATCCACAGTATCTGCTTCGCCCCTGCGGCGCTTGTGGCGCGGGAGACCCTCAGGTCGAACTGGTCCAACATCTGAATCATGATCATTTTAAATTGTCAATCATTATGAATCCAATCAAAAACATGTTTGTTTTTCATTTTTTCATACATATTTGAAAAAATCCAAAAAAATTATATAAGTCAAAAAATTTTGCAAACTTACCGACTGCTTCCCATGCTGTGCCAGGTGGAAGAACTAGATCCGGATCTCCACGAAAGTCCATCCCGGCATAGGGATAGTCGTCCACTACGATGATTTGTTCTCCCCACCAAAGGAAGAACTCATCGTCCCATGTGGTCCGGGGTACCTCACTACCCCCCAGTCTCTTCATCATGTCCGCCCAACGGGCAATTCTTGGGTCCCGCGGGCTACTGATGGTAGAGATGACTCTGGGTCTCAACGCTGGAATCCTCTCAAAGAAAAGAATCTTATCAAATGATGCTTCTCAACCAATTTTTGATCTTTCTTGATGAATAAGTGGTATTGTTTCAACATTAGTAACGAGAGGCGACTGCTTACAATGTAACCACAAGTCAACCTCATGCCCTGTCATTGCGTCTTAGGCGCTTTGATGTAGTAAATGGAATCACACCCTCTCGATGGTGAAAGAGATATTCATGCAAATCCCCAGTATCTCTAATTACAATCTAGTTCCCTTTTGAATTATCATAAATATCATGAACTAATCTTCCCACACAGTTAACCCTCTGCAGGTTTCCCAATGCAGTCTCTTGGTTCTCCCTTACAGAGAGTCAGTGATGAAAATATATCCTCACTTCAATGCGTGGCCAGCATCGATCAGTGAAACGATCACGATGATTCAGGCTAATTTCTGAGCATTTAAAACCGCGCACATTGCTTTTCATGTTGAGCCTTTAAAGGATTTCAACAGTCCCAATTCGGAGATGTTTCATGCCTTTCATGATCTGCATGACCTCTTGGTTTAGCTACTTCCTCCGTTCCTCCATGTGAGATAGTCATCAAATTTCATCAAATTTTACCTTAAGCCACTTTTTGCGTGAACTTCATAGCATCTGCGACTTTTCTACGCCCTGATCAAATATCTGTGACTTGCCTTCATCAAACACGCGTGTCTTTATCAGATATATCCCACTTAGCAAGGGTTTCAAAGCAAAAAATCATAATTTTAATTTCAAAACGGACAAATGAATAAATAGGATGATTAAAATTTCCACGAAAGTTTGTGAGTTCCAAAAACGGTGGTTGTTCACAGTTTGTGAAAGAATTTTTGCTCTTGAGCTCTTTTTCAGATAATTTCTTAATAATAGACAAATGGGAGTAAATCTATACATTATAGCTAAAAGACAAAATTTTTACAATTCATGCCTATTTTTCAATCCCTCTTAGTACATATTGCGTTCTTGAAATGCAGAGTTGATCTTTCGGTACATTTGTAATTTGAGATTTTCCCGGTTTCCTGATCCTGATTTGAGCTCTTCCGCGGGTATAAGTCTACAGCATCCTGGAGTTGAAATCACTCTCCATTGCATCTTGCATATAACCTCATGCGATCTTACCTTAGGTCAGTGTTATCAGTCATGAGTATTACACCCATTTCCCTTTCGCAGATTATTCATCATGACTTGATGAAGCCTTCTTGTGACCTAGTTGTTCTCAAGCTATCTTTACTTGTGCCTCTTTGTTTTTATGTGGCTCGAGGTCCTCTTAGTCCATATGTCTTATCATATTGAAACTTCATTCTTCTTCTTCATCACTTATCATTTTTTTCGGCTTTTACCTAAGGCTCAGAATTATTGAACTAGTTGATACACATTTGCATATTGGCTAACATTTATCACAGCCTTCTTGTGGCTTCATTTAGACTTAGATGTTTCCTTCAACTTTTTAGCCTTGACCTGCTTTTAGATTGTGTTATGCCTCCAACTATCTCGGCTTGACACCTTTGCCTGCTCTGGATGGGCAATTCCTCTGATATCATTAATGATTTACCTTACCTTGCATTGAGCATGGGATTGTTAAATCCAGGAACTAGTACATATTCAACTGCCAGTCTCATTATATCATTATGCCATAGCATTCTTTGTTCTTTTAGGGCTTATTGAAAAATAAAATCAAAATATAAGAAGCTTGAAGGCAGGATATCTTCATTATTTTGATAAATCTGAAATTGATTTATCACCCCTTGAACAAAGCACATATACTTATATATATTTCCTTCTTAGGATGCGTTTCGTTTAGCCTAGGTTCAGCCTTTACCATGTTTCACTTACTTCAGGTTCTCCAGTTTAGTTCTCTCTTCCAGTATGGAAGGGAGTTTGTTTTGCCTCTGCTGTGGGCACCTGCGCAGTGTCTTTTTCTTGCCATGGTCATCACAAGTGGTATTTTTCAAGAAGAGAAGTACAACTGATCGGCCATTAAACCTCTTGACTCATTAAAACCAGTGCGACGCTAAGGTCTTCTCGTCATGTTCTATCTCACATCGGATGTTTTGATGTGCAGCATCTTGGTTTGAGAAAGGTCCCCATTGGCTTTCTTTCATTAGTTTGTCTTATCATCAAACTGTGCTCAAAGGGAAACCAAACCTGGCTTAACACCATAATTCTCTTCCATCGTGATAGAGTGACCTACTCGACTGATCATCATCTTGGTCTTTATTGATAGTTTCCCAATTGAAGTCAAGCCCCATTATCCACTTGGGATTGATAGGTAACAGTTCCAGGCTGGCTGCTATCAGGTGGATTTCGCCTCCACAACTGCTTCAGCTTTCATTGTTATTGGTTGGTTAGAGAGTTTCTTGATACTAAGCTTCATCTTGTACATCGTCCAAAGCAATCTTGAGTTTTGGTTCCTCACTCACTTAGCTAGGTTATTTTAAATCTTCTTTGGGAGCCACCTACTTGCTTTGGGCGATAATGGAGATGCTGCCTTAATACGCCGTTCCAGCGGATCTTTTCCTGACTCAGACTCAACATAAGGAATAAGATGCAGTCTTTTTAATAAGTGCCTTAGGGTTTGCAATCATTAGTGGCAGACTCTTCGTCGACAGTGGGGATTCATCATTTGCCTCGATTGGTAGATTCTTTCAAGTATTCATTTAACTCATTCAATTCGCACTTATCCAGTTATCTTTGGGCACCTTGGACACTCATTATCATTATCGGTGGGTTGTCTCGCGTTGGTTAACGGGATTCATCATTGCCCGGTAATCCAACGATTTCTCACATGGTCGACTTCAGCTCATTTATTCCCATTGTGTAGAATTGTGCCATAGTGATCGGTGAAGACCTCGGGTTGTATCAACATGTTTCGGTTCACTTTTGACAGTCCTTTCAGTATCTGCCAGTGATGCTGTCCCCCCTTATATGTTGCAGTTCAGCACAGCAGCATCTTATATGTTGGTCCCCGAGTTGCATGATTGTACCGTTTGATCCACCTCTTATGATCCGGTACTTGGAGATTCAGTTACTTATTTGATCGACATCCAAATTTGCACCATCTTTGATCACCTTTCTATATGTGATACTTGGACATTGATTCGCATTGACTTTTAGGCCATGCTCGATGATTCATTGTGTACTTTCGCCCGGGCCATACTTGTATACATGTTGGATCTATTCAGTACTTTTTATATGATGTATTTTTGACTGAGCATGGGTATGCCTGCCTCAGCATGAGTTGACTCTCTATTTTCTTTCATTGGTTTTTGGCAGGCTGAAATCTGGTGAAGTCCTCTCTTGTCCTTGCAAAGTTCTTTCTATGTGCATAATACATTTATGCCATCATGTACCCTTTCTGAACTCATATATTAGGGGGCATATGTTATAGCATCATTTCTCACATTCATATGATTCATGATTGGTTATATGGCTTTGGGCACCCATTCCTAAAGACTTGGACAAATTCACTAAAAAACAATGTAAAAATCCCCATACGCGACTATGCCCGTACTTTTCTGCGTGTATACGCTAGTCCAGCTGCACTTTTCCACGTATTCCATTAAAATGATTAAAAAATATATAATTATTCCCTATTTTCGGGCTGGGTTGATGGTTACTCAGGTAGTTCAACCACCCTGAAGACTGTGGGGGTCAACCTGTTTTAACTCATGGAAACTAATTGGAGGGAGTATAAAAAGCCCTCATGTGTATGGCCTAAGAGAGAGAGAGAATTATTGATATGATACTCTGTTAGTATTCCCTATCCAAGTCTGAAATCCCATGCCTCCTGCACTTTCCCAGTTCAGTTCAGGAAACCCTTGTTTCCTTGAGATGCACATCCCTTTATATGTCATCTCTTATGCACCAGTTCGGAAGGAGTCTTAGCAAGGCAAGGGCTGGACGGATCCAGACGACGGTCTGCTCGAAGGCCGTGGAAGGATCAGGTGATCTCTCCACTTGATTACTTTTGTACATGCTATTTTAATGTATACCATGCTGTTCTCGAAATAAACGTGTTAGTGTATGCTTTTATGTATGAGAATATTTGTTATACAAGCATTCATTATGATTTATTTAATGTTTTATATGACTCTCACTGACATTTAGAGTAGATATATGCTGTACAACCAGTCCTTTGTGCTTGTTTCTTCTTGTCTTTCAGGTTAAGAAGGAAGGACGGTTGCTGGGGGTTTGAACCCTGCGGGATCTTCTTCAACCGTAGGACCAACGGGTAACTTTCTCATTCTACTCTATTTGGTTTTTCTGAAAGTGCATGATTGTGTGAGTCTCTGTTAAGTATCATCCCCCTGCTCTGTGGAGGTTCTAACCCAACGAACCTCTAGGGTGATAATTCCCCGAAACACTAGGAACCTGAGCAGAGGCAATGGAATGGCAGAGGAAACATCAAATTCTTTCCTCGGAAAAACCAGAGGCTCCCCCCGGACCAGAGCCATTTCCATTTTTATACTAAGTAAGATTTAAATGTGCATGTAGCGATTTATCAATGAAAGCAGGTAATAGTTGATAAATAAAAGTAGGTAAGCTCGAAGGGCAATAGATTCTCGAACAGAAATAGGTTAAAGCTTACATAGGGTCCTTAGTAAAAAAACAATCTCCTACTGACTTCCCTTTGTCGAAGAGCAGGAAACCTTACCATGTGACTGAAACTTCAATCCTGCGAATTTACTGAAGCTCAAGCCCGCTGGCGAGGCAGAGGAGCTGAAATGTTCATATTGTATATGAAGAAGCCATGGCGGAGGAATCGAAGAACAACCTAGTTCAGAAATTCAAGATTTGCGATCTGTGGGATGAAATTCAAGCTATCCAAATGCCCAAAATTCAAGCTTTGTGAATCCGTGGGATGAAATTCCTACAGAGTTCAAGGCAATGATGGATGAATTCAAATTCCTTGCTACACTATACTGTCGTCGAGTGATAGGGGAAGTTGAATTGTTGAGTAATAGGTGAAGTTAAATTGTTTTCTTTTGCTATATGCAGATTTTGTTTTATTGTTGTTTATTGTATCTAGGTCTACTATTTTATATCCCAGTTTTGGATTTGCAGTTATTGTGTGAGCCATTTACCATAAGCCAAGCCTACCAAGCTCCCTTTTTTCTAAAAACATTTATAAATCTTTGGAAACAATCAGTGTTAGGGTATGTTTTCCAATCAGTGTTAGGGTATGTAGAGCTAATTGTTGTCTTTGCAGAATTGCAGCTGTGATGAAAGTTGCGGAATTGCAGCTCGGAGGGAGCAAAATTGGGAGCTGTCGTCTTCGCCAAATTTGTCGTTGGGAAGCTATTACTAGGGAATTTTTGTAAATGTTTTCCCTTCAAATTCAAGCACTATTGGCCTCCATGTCATTCGATATAATGAGACATATCAACTCCATTTTTAATCTGAGATAAAAGAAACGAGGGCAGAGAGAGCCTAGATGTAACTAATGGAAACTTTTAATCTAAGATAGAAGAAAAAAGGGTAGAGAGAGCTTAGATGTAGCCAATGGAGATTGAGAGTCCACAAATTTCATGAAATTACAAAACCTAGTGATTACAATTCAACTGGTTTATTTATTTTGAGCAACAGAGTTAGTGTTCAAAATCTTTCTGTACTAGAAAGATTAGACTAGTTTGTAGTAGGATGACCGATTGGTATGTATGTCACTACAACTCCATAACTAGTAGCCAATTACCAAACAACTCAAGGAATATGGACAAAACCCTCCATAAGATTTGGGAAAATGTAGCTGAAATATCCACAATTGAAATAAAGAATGAACATTGATAGAGAGAGGGGAATCCTGAAAATGGAACAAATATGTTTTCGCTAAAGTTCTGTTGCCAAATTTGATGACTATAGAACCGACATTTGAATAGCTATATAGATGGAAGCTGTGGAAAGTGGCAGCTGTGGAAACAGGGAATTCAAGCCTGCAAAATGTAATTACAGAACAAAAAAGTTACCTCAACACCCTTGCCTTTCTTTCACTTCGCAGAAATTGCTAGACCTCGAGCCAGATACATGGAATCAATAGTGAACCAAAGATGCTTTGTCGAAGGTAGACAGGTCAAGTCCAACCAATGCAGTTTCTCGTTTTTCCTGTCTTAGAATTTTGCTTCTCTTAGAATTTTGAAATATTTCTATTTTTTTCTTTCTCTTTCTCATTTGGCTTATCTTAAAATTCTGAAATTTTGCATTCCTTTGAATTCTGAAAATTTGCAACCATTGGCAGGGCAATTCTGAGCTTTCTACAATCCTTCTACAATCCTTGCTAGAGTTGTAGGGCTCCATTGCTGGATTAATTGAGAGCTTGCTTTGCAACCATTGGCAGGGCGATTCTGAGCTTCCTGCAGTCCTTGCCAAAGTTGTAGGGCTCCTTTGCTGGATTAATTGAGAGAGTAAGGTTGAGAAATGCCTTGCTCGACACACACTGCACTTCTGGGCTTCTGAACGAGAGCAAGGGATGCAGTTCACAGATGTGGCATTTTTCTTATTTCTTAAGATCAACACCTGTTACATGCATGCATAACTGGTGGCATGTAGAAATTTCCCTCTTGGTCTATTGCGCTATGCTCACGTTCCCTCCATGAGATAGTCATCCTGAGAAATTTCATCAAATTTTGCATGATTGTGTGAGTCTTCTCTGTTCGATGGCATCTTTGCTCTGTGGAGGTTCTAACCCAACGAACCTCTGGGGTGATAATTCCCGAAGCAGGCGCGACTCCTCACGGGATCTGTTCTTGTGATTCTCTTGTTGGATTGTTTGACTGTTTAGTGGTTATGATTTTATCTTTCATTTGCGGTCCGGTTTATTTTCTTGCGGTCGGTTTGAAGTATGGTGTCTTTTTCCGATCTTGTTCTTTTGGTTTTTTCATTATTTACCTTTTCATACGCGCCTTCTTTTGCACACAGTCGCGTATACACGCGAGTTTTTCTGAAGGAACCCGCGTATACGCAAGTTTCCCTTAGAACAGACGCGTATGCACGCTGGTTGCATAGCTGTGAAGTAGCATATACCTAGGCAGATTTTGAATTTTTGAGTTTCTTGACTTTTTGGTCCTTTCTGGCTGTGGAGACCTGTTCCTACAGAGTCTCTGTACTTACTGGAGTGTGAAGGAAGTGGTTTCATGTCTTTTCTCTCTTTTGTTTGAGTGAAAACTAGTCTTTTTGGCAAAGTGTTGTTTCTGGTGCTGGCACTTCTGGATTGAGTTCCAAGATCGCTTTCTGAGCATTCTTGGTTGTTCTTCTTTATCAGAACAGAGAGCTTCTGCTCACTGACTCGCTCCTATCTTTGTGTTGTGCTTCGCATTGCGATTTTTGCTTCGTTTTTTATTGGTTTTCTTGAGTTCCATAGGCTAGGGTTTTGTTGCAACTTTTGAAGGACTTTTCTTGCTTCTTTGGAGTTTTTGGTTGCAACGAGTTTGCACTATTTGTCTAGGCTGATTGGCTGATTTTTTGGTCTTCTCTTGCTCTTATTGATCTTGCTACGAGTTAGCTTTATAAGGTTTGGGAGCATTGTTGAAGTTTGTGCTTGAAATTCGGTCCCATTTTGGTTTGGATTTTGATAGTTGTGCTTGGTCTTTTTGAGCTCTTTCCCTATAAAACAAAAAAGCTCAAAAAAAATTTGCTTTGATTTTTGTTTTTTCATTTCAAAGGCTTAAAAAACATTTTCACTTGTTATTTTCTTTTGTTGTTGCATTTTCATTTTCGTTTGCTACA